>QLTV01004083.1:1839762-1891323 GCA_003457575.1 Thermophis baileyi
CCTTGACTTGTGCCAGGAGACCAATAGGGAGCCAGTGCAGCTCACGGAGCATTGGTGTAATATGGGTGTACCTAGGTACACCATTGGACAGCTCGTGCGGCCGCATTCTGGACCAACTGTAGTCTCCGAACACTCTTCAAGGGTAGCCCCATGTAGAGCACGTTGCAATAATCTAACCGTGAGGTGACAAGGGCATGAGTGACTGTGAGGAGAGCCTCTTGATCCAAGTAGGGTCACAATTGGTGCACCAGGCAAACCTGTGCAAAGGTCCCCCTAGCTACAGCTGCCAAATGTTGCTCTAATTTTAGCTGTGAGTCTAGGAGGACACCCAAATTGCGAGCCCGTTCTGAGGGGGACAATTCCCCCCCCCGAACCAAGGATGGACAGTCGACATAGTTTTTAGGAGGCAATACCCACAGCTGAAATCTGAAGTTGTGCTAAATCTCAGAGAAGCGTTTTCCTCTTTCTCTACACCCTCTTCCTTCATCCTTCTATGAGTCTCTTGCTGAAAGTATACTGTTACCAGAATCAAAATAGTAGAAAAACTACAGTTAAAATTTATTGTTGCACATCTTTATGATGCTGTGATATTTCCCATATCTCAGCACCACTTCCCATAAGTACTTTCTATTTAATGTAACATAGTAAAATCATCAAAATACACATCTCATCATCCTTTGTACTACAGTTAAACCTCTATAAAGGAACACAGCCTTTTGCACAATAGTTTGTAAAAAATAGTACTACATCACACAGGGAGACTACAAAGCTACAGAAGACTGAAGACTTCCCATCACAGAAGCTTATTTTTGACATGGAAAAGGAGAGGAAGCTTGAAGCCAGCATGGAGTTCTCCCTTTCTCTTAGACATTCTCTAACTAACATTCCAATAGAGTTGGAGGGTCCAATAAGAGAGAAAGTAAAAACAATTTACTTTAGCTTCCAATTTCTGCTTTGATCAAATATGAATTGGCTATTGGGAGCCAAGGACACAACTTTAGGAAAGTTGAGTCCTAAAGAAAAATAAGACACACACATATTTGAAATTTATGCTCCAAATTTGAGTTACAGCTGAGAGGTCTCTGCATCCAAACACGTCTCTGTTTTTTACACTTTAAGAGTGTATTTTATGTTATTTCCATGTCTGAAAATGTCATATAAGGACATTCAAATTAATCAAGGGATTGGAATAGCAAATTATGTTTGAACCTCTTTTGTTTGATAAAAGGGTAATAAGAAAAAATATGACAAAAACTATACCGTTATATATATATTTGGAACAAAGTTGTCTTCTTCTGAACACAGGTTCATCCCAAGCAGCCAGAAGGAAGAGTTTGGGTTTTTTTAACACCAAGAATGGTTCAGTTACAAAATTCATTATCTCAAGATGCTGGGTTAATTTCTAAAATTTTCGAGAAAATAAATCATCCACTTACTAGCTACTGAAAATGATGATCTTGACTTAGAGAAGAGTTGGGATTGGATTCCATTGGCATATATTGCAGAGTAGTTCCCACGCCCTGGTAACATCTTCACTCTTACAGCCCCACCTGAACTGGTGATCACACCTCTGCAGCAAAATAAGATTTTCAAATGCAAGTACTAACTATACAAATAAAGTACACACAACTGCTACTCTTTGTAGTATGCTGCATTTGTTCATGCTAAAAGTAAGAACTGCTCCATCAACGTCACAGATTGTGAAATAAAAGACAATTGCCTAGGTTCATAAGCATGCCTAATCATAAAATAGAGATGGCAAATTGCAGTACTTAGTCTGCATGTTGCTCTTCCAGCACTTTTTTGTAACCTCTAGAGCAGGGGTGTCAAACTCAAGGCCCACAGGCCAGATCCGGCCCATGGGATGCTTAGATCTGGCCCATGGGGCCACCCTGGAAACAGCGAAGGACCGGCCTGCAGTGCCTCTGTGAAAATGGAGCTCGGGAGGGCTGCACCTGCCCCCTGAGCTCCGTTTTTGGCTGCGATGGCTTCCTGCAACCCTCTGCCAGCGAAAATAGAGCACAGGAGGCAGGGGTGGGTTCCGGATTCAGGTACTGCCGGTTCACTCAGGGACACGCCGCGCGCAGTACTTAAAAAAAGCTTCTGCGCATGCACAGAAGCAAAAAACAAGATGGGGGCGCCTACGGCACCGCCAAGAGAACTGGCTCAGGGGCATGGCAGGCCTGGGTCGCTGCCGGTTCCAGCGACCCAGGCCGCCACGTTACTAACAGTTCTATAGAGCCGGTCTGAACCGGGAGGAACCCACCTCTGACAGGAGGGCTGCACATTTTTGCTGGCAGAGTGCTCGGGCTGCCACAGATGTCCCTGACACGAGTGATGTCGAGCTGGCCATGCCCCCCTGAGGTCAAACACAACTCTGATGTGGCCCTCACTGAAATCGAGTTTGACACCCCTGCTCTAGAGTCTGCTGAGTGTTTCCCCCTCCAGTGGGCAAGGCCAACCTTTTTATTTTTAGAGGCTTACAGGAACATTCTGAACTCTTTATTATTATTATTATTATTATTATTATTATTATTATTATTGTTGTTGTTGTTGTTGTTGTGTATGTCCCTTCTGTCCAAGCCTTTTCTATTTCTTTGTGCCTGGCTGGGCTTCTAAACTTTTCTTCTTTTCTGAATCGCCGCCCAACTCCCAAGGGACTCTTAACTGTTGTGGAAAGTCTAAAAGTACATCATATCAACTCTAATCAGAGGTGGGTTCCTCCCGGTTTGGACCAGTTCTCCCAAACCGGTAGCGACCCACTGGTGACATCACGATGATGTCACCGATCCGGTTCGGTCGGTGCCGGTCCGTGGGCGCTGCCATCTTTTTTTTGAATTTTTTTTAAAAAAAATTTCTTCTGCGCATGCGCAGAAGCCGAGTTTCCAGCACTGCGCATGCGTCGTCATCTTGTTTTCGGCATTTTTTTATTTTTTTGGAATTTTTTAATTTTTTTTGGACTGTGCATGCGTGCGCGCCCGAGGTGCGCGCGCGCCCATGAGGCACACCCATGCAGCGCGGCCTGAAGCGAACCGGCAGCGAGGTAAGTTAGAACCCACCCTTGACTCTAATGACATCATAATGTGTTACAATTCTGTGATCCAAATAATTTTTAAAAGTATGTCCTTGCACCCATAAAGGCTATGTTCACAAAGCATTTTAAAAATATGAACAGTAGTTAAAAATATGCATGTCATACATACAAGAACTGGACAAAGAAATGGACTCATTTGAATAATTTCCACTATATGGGAAGTGAGCAAAAGTCACTGAGTTGGATTTCATCTGATCCACTTAGGCTAAAAGCTTCATTCAAAATACACACTGGAAGTGGAGCTCTGCAGAGACAGTGGCCTGGGGAACAAGGAGAGTTAGATGCCTATCTCATCAGCTTCATGCCAAATCTGAGCATAGCTTAGAAGGGAGAAGATCTAAGCAGTCATTGTTTTCAGAAGATATTTAGTTGAATCCTTCAAGGTTGTCCAGACCAGAAAACAAACTCCATTAGATTAGAATTAAATTTTACTGAGACAGACTATATTAACAGAATCTTGCAAGTGTGATTGTTTTTCCTCTCTCCTTCGTACCGTATATCCCATAAGTCAGGGAACAGTCACCCTGAGTCTCTTCCTAATACAATGTCATTTCCCAGGGCTCAAGAAATGCTTCTTCCCTTTTTGTTTTTATAATACTTTTTATAATATTCAGGTTCTGACCCTTTCCCTCATCTCCATGGCTCTCTATACATAGGATGTTATTCTGTCCTACAAAAACATACTATTTCTAATAGTAGACTAACATTATTGCCCTTATGTATCTATAATTTCTCATATTCCTCTTATATCTAGGGATATTACATCAATCCAATGAGTTTCCCAATGGAGAATAATATCCAAGTAATGTAAAAATATCTGGAAAGTTTATTCATTGAAAAGTTCATGATTGTAAAAGTTGACTGCCCAGAATCCAATGATTCAATTATTGTTTTTATATTTCTACATTCTCTCTTCAAACCAATTTCTCTTTTGAAAAATGTATCCACCTTCTTTTTTTTAACCTCTTAGATCAGAAATTACATTACCTCATGCCTTCATGTATGAGGTTTTACATGACTTTCGCCTAATGAGCAAATGATACGATGTAACATCTGCATCACTCTGATGTGAGAGATTAAGAAAAAGAAGGTGGACTGAGTTTATGATGGTAAATATGGACTCGATATATCTCTTCTTGCAACATCTTTTGAGCAACAGGTCCTGGATACGGTGATATTGCCATGGGAGCAAATTAAACAAGGCTTTGCAGGGCATATTATGGCAATTTTTTTTACACTGACATGGATGGTGGGGGCAGGGGGATGGAGAAAGTGACAATGAAAGTGTTGAATCAAAGAATTGGGAGTATTCAGAGTAGAGAAGCTGGCTGAATTTTAAAGCATATAGACAAAGAAGAGAAGAATGAGTGACAACAAGGATGAGAGAGACCACAAGAGACAGGGATCATTGTGACGGAGTACTTGATTACATTATTGGCCGCATTATTAAATCAGGCACTGAGTGAGAGAGTAGTGTGGTTGGAAGAGGTTGGGAGAGAGATACTGTACCATGGTGACATTCAACTAGAGAATAGATGGAAAGATTAAATGGAATTTCTGAAGCTTTTGTGTTTAACAACAATTGCTTAATTCAATGTTTATTAAATACAAGCATAGGTTAAATTTAGAAATCCGTTTACTACTTTATTGTTATAGTCTCTTGATTCAAAGAGTTAAACTACAATCATACATAAAGGATTCTCATTTATCTCCTAGCCAGATACCAGTCCAAGATTTATTTTAATTCTTCCTAATTATTTTTAATTAATTATTTCCATTTTATGTATTCCACTATCTAATTTAATTTAATAATTTAATTTAATTTAAATTTTTATTTTATTTTTTCCTATTTTAATTCTTCTAAGATCTATTTTAATTCTTCCTGTGCTTTCAGGCCATTCCTGGTACAAACTTACATGTTCCATTCATCCTTAATTTCCTATCATTCCTACAATTCATTCATAATTTCTATTGCATGGTTGATAATAAATCTTACCTGTGAATGGCAGCTCCACAGATACTAGATTCAGAGGCATACTCAATGTTTCCATAGACATAGAACTGCCATATATGACAATTTGCTGGACAGATGACATCTGCTGGATCCTTTCTAAGATCATATCCTCTTGTAAAACATGTAATAACAGTGGGGGCTACAGAGTGGATTAAAAAAATACATAAAACAAGCTTCGTGGAAATATCAGCACAATATATGCAAAACATCCACATATAATTATATTTTGCATTACTATCACTCCAAATGAATCCACTGCATGATGAAAGCCTCTTCACTAAAGGTTATAGACTAACCTACCATACTGTTCCAGTGGAATAAAATTACCGTAATGCATCCAATACAAATTTAAACATTATTTGTTCAATAATTCCCTTTAATCTTAACAACAGTAAATTAAAAAGTATCTGCCTTATAGTGATAAGCTAGTCCTGACCAGTCTCTTTTTCTTCTTTTCCAACCTACATGCTGTTCCCTTTTATCTATTTTATAGTTTACAGTACATGCATTAAATTTTCTATAGTGTTTGATGAAAGGTTTATTGTAAAACCCACTGTATCTTACACCTCAAGCAATGACATTATATTCATTGAAGCTTTAATAAAAAAAACCTGATCCTATCATTCTGTAGAAATATTTTAAATACTTTGGTGAAACTACAAGAACCAATGGGATTCTCCTGTAAACTGGACTGTTTATAGGTATCAGTAATTGTATTCCTTTGGAAAAATATTTAACATATATGGTCCCAAACACTATAGCTATAGTTTCCATCTTGGCATCCTTACTGTATGCTTCCAAGATGCTAAACTGCTTGAACAGAAAATAAAAAAATCTTATTCAAAAATGCTATTCAGCCTTTTACAGAAGATGTAGCTACAATATCATCTAGTGGACTTTTGGTCTTATTGTCATAAGAAATTAAAATTATGACCTTTTTAAATTGAGCATGAATATTTATTCATCTGTTTTCTTTTAAGAAAAAGAATTTATTTCATCTTTTCATGACTCTTGAATTTACCTCCCTAAAAATGATCAGTAGATCAAATTACAATTCATGATTTATAGAATATTTGAAAGGCAATATAAAATTGGTCCCTAAAACACATCATATAATTGGATTTGGAGTTGTCCAGTCCCGAAACACAATAGTTGAGTTTGAGATTAATTTGTGTATTTAATCTCACTGCATTAAAATAGACAGCCAGTTTGGTTAGTGGTTAAAGGCACCAGGCTAGAAACCTGTGAGTTTTAGTCCCACCTTAGGCACAAAATCAGCTGGGTGACCTCTCGGCCCTAGGAAGTAGGCAAGGACAAGCAACTTCCAAAGTCTTGCCTAGAAAACTACAAGTGTCTTCACTGACTTGAAGGGGTGTGTGCACACACACACTCGCACACACACACACAGAGACTCCAAACACATAATCAATTAATTCAGTCTTCAGAAAACATAATGACTTCTTTTTCTCAAGAATTTTCAGTCTTTATGACAGGCTTCTTGCTAGATATTCTTTTTAATTTGTCATCTGTTTGCAGCCTTCTAAAAATGCAATGGGTCAGTTAATTCTCAAGTACTCTCTAAAATTCCTTGTCTGGTACATCCTGCACTAGAGAAGCAGGCTCCCTAAGGAAGACAGCAGCTTCAAAGAAAACCTGTTCTTTTGTATATGTTGGCAAATATCTATGTTGATGTCTCTGGTTGTAATTTCAGCATTAGTTGCATGAGATATTTTAATTGTTTTAAACTTTTGCTATGGGGCTGATTAAAAGTATCATGCACTGGTTATGCCTCTATTATTTTGGAATATAGCTGTTGATTTTCTGTTTTTAATTAAAGAATTTCACTGTAATGGTTACAGTTAGTAATGATACATTTAAACTGCAGTCCGGTTCCATACACTGCAGGAATCTGGTATTTGTTAGAAGAATATGCTTCTCTCCTAGTTGTTAAAAAAATATTAAAGTTTTGAAATGCAGTAATGATAGGAGGGGAGAAATATGACAATCCAAATTGTGGTAACCAAGAGGAAATTTAGCACATAAAGTCTTATAATTATTTATATGTTTTTAAAAGCCTTAAGGATCTATTTATGTTGCAATAAATTATAATTATTAATCACTATAATTATTAGTGAATGACTGGGAATATCAATTCACTCTTTTGGATATTGAATAAAAAGTTGCAAAATATAGTGTTTTTAAAGTCTATGTTCTTCCACATAAATGCACCACTATTTTTATTTATAAAAAAATATCTATTACTATTTTATTTTCAATTATAAAAAGTGGAATGACATATGTCTTCCATAATGAATTTACGAGAGAATATGAAGACACTGATCAGTTGTTTGTATTTTTTTCTGTAAGACATTTGTAAAATATTAGTTTAATTCTGCCAAGTGATAATAGATATGGTTTTTGTGATTATAAAGCATTATATTTAACTTTTTTGGAATCCCTGTTCAGTTCTAAAACTGAATTGGGAATTCTATTAATGATCAATGAATACAGTGCAAACTAGCCAAGAACAATATTCTTCATTCTGAATTCTATGATACCTACTCATGTATCTAAATATGGCAGAGAGAGGGGGTTATATGCATGAATATAAAATCATAAAAGAGGGTTCTATTGTAATTATCTGCATGTTATCTCTATGTTGTTTTTAAAACCTATCTGTAAATACAAGACACTATAACTGATAAAGTTGGTTTCCTTTACAGTAACAGTCAATTACTTCATTAATGATAAAGCCTCTATTCTTCCATACAACTCAGAATTGTATGGAAAAACTCAGAATACTTTTCTTCACTTATAAAAGCAGAGTTTATTTCCTACAACATTCATCTTGTAGGTAGGGTAAAGGGAAAAAAAGAAAGAAAAGAACTGACTTCTTAAGTCCTTTTTAAGCACAGAATAAAATAATAGCATTAGAGTTTGAACTTTATTTTTACATACTTATTTCTAGAACAAGCAGCTTATCTAATCAGCAAAACCCAAAGCCAAAGTTTCATTTTTTTTTTCAACTCAAGCACAAAATCCAGAAGTGGTTTCCAAGTAGAAACCAAGTTGGATATACTCTTTTCTTTGATTAGAGCAGTTAATTAGCCATTTCTGCTAGTTCCATCCAGTTTTTCCAGTCATTCATCTATTGTGGGAATTAGAATATATTTCAATTTTTGTCCATAAAGCATTCTTGCTGCTGTCAACATAGATAATAGGGAGGTACCGGATGTTTTTCAAATTCTTTGTCCATTAAGCCTAAAAGAAAAGTCTGACTAATTTCATTTTCATTTTGATTTGTATTTTATTCTTTGATAAATTTAATACAATTATTAAATTATTAAAAACCCAGTCATCTTTAGCACCAAAACAAACCCCTTCACAAAGGCCTTCTCAGCCTGAATCAGACCAACATTAAAGAAACTCAGCTCATCAGCTCTACACCAGAAAAAAAAACAGAAAGAAACAGCAAAAGAAATAGTGACTTGAAAAACAATACAAAGAGATAAAATTCAAACATGGACCCCAAAATTGCAACTTATAACAAGCATGCCCATTGTCTATCTGTATTATGAAAAAGAAGATTGAAATGAAATGCTGATTTATTAAGCTAATAGAATCCTAATAATGGAAAGAATAGGTTGATACATGTGGAATGTATTATGTTTCATTTTTCTGTACCATTTTTGAAGCCCCCCCCTAATTTCTATAATAATTTCACAAATATTCTAGCTGGAAAAATCACTTTTCAAAAGAAATTAGCATAAAGTTCTGTTGTACTGTAACTAGTTATGAAAGGAGAAGCTAGCAGGTAAGATTCAGAATTCCAAAGTTGCCTTTGAAGTATTATGTATGGTAAAAGTGTATCTTTGGATTTTAAATTTTAGAACTTAGGAAAAGTTGAATGTGGCTACTTTCTTCTCCATTGATGCTGGTTCTTAAAAACTGATAATAAAAAACCGGCAACTGTGCTATGTTCCCACATAATTTTAATCTAACTTTATCTCTATATAAGAGCAAAAACGGCTTTCTTAATTGCTGTATCTCGGTTAAAGCAATAATAGTCTTTTATTCGATATTTTTTCATGCACTGGGGAATGGAGGATAAATAATCCTGCATTTCCTTTTATACAGCTATTTAACACTTAAAAACGGTTTCTTTACGTTGAAGGAAAAGGAAGCAATATCCTGAAGCTAGAACCATTAAGTTTTAATAGCAAACCATCTTCAGTTGCAGAAACTGAATATGGAAGTCAAAAGAGATCCTGGGACTCTTAAGAATTAACAAATGTCAAAGAAAATGTTCTGAAGGCGGGAAATAAAGACGCTTTGCCATTCTTACAACGAAGGAGGAAAGCCGTAACCGACGAAGATCTTTCTGAACTCACCGGAACGTTCAGCTCCCTTGGCCACCCCGGCCGCCAAGACGACACCTGCAATCAAAGGCGGGGAAGGAAGGTGCTTACACGAAGCCCTCGGAGAAAAAAAAGGCAGGCTTCGCATCCAAACATGCCGCTCGGAAGGCAGGAGAGAGCTTGCCGTCGAGCCTCCCTCTCCCTCGGCTATTTCACCCCCGTGGAAGGCGCGCGTTTGCTTGCCGCTCCCCAATGGTCGCGAGGGGACAGAGCGCGGGATACTCACCTAGGAAGAGCAGGACGGGCGCCATGGAAGCACCTAAGAGGAGAGAAGGGGCGCCGTCAGGGTACGGGTAAACTCGGGGAGGCATTCTCTCGTCCTCTCCAGAGTGAAAAGAGGCGCGGAGGGGGACACAATACCTTTGGGTTGAGGGATGGGCTCTCTTCTGGCTCCCGGTCGGCAAGGGCTCATACTCCCCAGAAGAGAATTGGGAAGAGGTCCACCTTGCTGCAGAACCGGGGGGGTGGTGGAAATATGGCCTTGTTCAATGAAGCGTCAGGGAGAGAAGGTGCGAAGGAGCGGCGGTGAAGAGAAAGAGAGAGAGATGAGGCGGTGGCAGGTGGTAGCTGGATGGAGCCGCGCTTTGCCTTTTAAATGCCGCCCGGGCGCATGAGCAACGCTGGGCAGGCTCTGGTCCGCCTGAGTGGGCTGAGAAGGCGGTTGTCCCAGAAGGGAGGCAGGGCGCCAAGGCGCACTAGAGTGCGCCGGACTCGGGCTTTTGGCAGCTGCAGCCGCTGCTTCTGAGGAGTTCCCCAGAGCCAACAGGTGCATCGCAGCTCTCGCGCTCTTTAAACGTGCACTTCGCGGCGCGGGGGCCTCCCCTGCCATCATTCAAAGCCCGCGTTTTCTCCTTCCCGCTCCCTCCCGTCCCATTAAATAAGGGCGAGGAAACACCCCCCCCCACTCACGCTGCTCGTGGGCCGTGCGTTTGTTTGCCGCGCTTTTTGCTTAAGGTCGGGTGAGAGGCATAAACGAACGAAGGTCTGTCTCGGCCCCTCCGTAAATTCTCCCTCGTGAATTGGCGACGCACTAAATGCGGCTAGAGAATTGGTCCATCTTAACTGTAAGCTTGTAGTCCTTATGGCTGACCCGACCTTTGCAACATTTCAGAAGAGGTTTTGTTTTATGTCGTTTTGTTTATCGTAGCCAAAGATTGAAGTTAGCGTCATCAACCTATCTAGGCCCCTGGGACAGCTGCCTTTGCTTTCATTGGAGCCTTGTGGTGGACAAATGGGAGACTACAGGATCCGTCCCATAAAAGAGTATTTTGTTCTCCCAAAGAGCAGAACAATGCAGCATCTGGACTACATTGATTCTTGTAACAAGACACTTCAAGGACCTAAGTCTCAACTATTTTTGTCCTGGGGTCATTCAGAACATAGCATATGTCTTCTCATATTTACATTCTTCTGATGGCCACCCCTGATTTTAGCTTCCTTCATGTTTCCTTCTCCCTAATCATCTTCCTCCCTCTTTCCCTCCTCAAATTTTCCCTACCCTAATACTTTATAGTAAATGCAGTAAAGAAACTGCCACCTCTCTCTCTCTCTCTCTCTCTCTCTCTCTCTCTCTCTCTCTCTCTCTCTCTCTCTCTCTCTCTCTCTCTCTCTCTCTCTCTCCTATCTATCTATCTATCTATCTATCTATCTATCTATCTATCTCATTTATTTATTCCCACCTTTATTATTTTTACAATATAAGTCAAGGCGGCGAACATACCTAATGCTCCGTTCTCCTGTTCCCCCCCCCCCAGAACTTCATTATTTTTTACCAGATCAGAAACTTGAAGAGTGTCACTGGCCCTGATGATGACTTATTGACATGATTGAGTGAAAACAGCATGTCACAGGAATTTTTTTCCTCTGCGCAGCTGCCACTGGGAAGTAACATTTCGGGCTTTTTGTTTGCCTTCATAATACTCCAGGCAGTGGTGGGATTCAAATTTTTTTTACTACCGGTTCTGTGGGTGTGGCTTGGTGGGCGTGGTGTGGCTTGGTGGGCATGGCTTGGTGGACGTGGCAGGGGAAGGATACTGTAAAATCTCCAATTCCCTCCCCACTCCAGGGGAAGGTTACTGCAAAATCCCCATTTCCTCCCGATCAGCTGGGACTCGGGAGGCAGAGAATAGATGGAGGCGGGGCCAGTCAGAGGTGGTATTTACCGGTTCTCCGAACTACTCAAACTTTCCGCTACCGGTTCTCCAGAACTGGTCAGAACCTGCTGAATCCCACCTCTGACTCCAGGTCAAGATTCTATTATGGGACAATATTTCCAACCCATATTTTAAGATTAGTGTGGTGTGCTTGTGATCCTATTAATGGCCCATGGTGTGAACTTTCAATATACTTTCTCGGTGATGCATTCTGAGTTTGGATTTTCTCCCTTTAAAAATATGTTTGGTTTCCACCTGCATGCTTTCAAACAAACCATGTTTGTTTATATGAAATTTGAGAGTGGATTCTAGTCCTGGAATTTGCATTGCTATTATATTACCTGATATATGTTTTTTTTAATTGAACACATTTTAATTGCAGTAACCTTGTATTTATTTGTGCTGGCCTCACCTTGACTCCTTTGAGAGGAATAGTGTTATAATAGTGTTATAAATTAAATAATTTGACTGTGATGATTTGAAGATTCAAACTGCAAATAAAAACTGAGAAGTAGAACTCCCTTTTAAAGTAGTATATAGTCTTAATCAGAAGGAAATTTTTGGATGTTGAAGACCAGACTGTCATAGCCAGTGTTGTTACTAAAGCTTGTAGAATTCTGCAGAATATAACCTTGCTGCTTTTTTTTTTTTTTAAACATGTAGCATTTAAAGAAGTTATTTCTACTACTTTGCTTTCCCATCTGGGAAATTTTTTGGCTCTGTTCTAATAATTACTGCTGATATTTCGAAACAAGTTTTTTATCCTATTTCCTTGACAAATATTCTGAGCTGTACATGTTGATCAAATGTCTTTATGCTTTCAATAATTTAGTTTAATTAGAAGTTATTTTTTCAATCTGGCTGGTAAACGAATATAAACATTTTCTGTGATATTTAATTAATACCCCACAAATAATTCAGTTTGCCTTTGGATAATCTTACTGTTCTTACTTCTTTGTTAATGGCCAATGGCCACAAAGCTAAGGTTAGCAGAAAACATGTATTCTGAATCATTGTGATAATCACTATAAATGCTTTAATTTTCCATTTTACTAAAATAGTGTAGTATAGGAACAAAACCTAAACAATTTTAATACTTTACAACAAAAGTCATCAATAATGACATAGAACAGAAGGCATACCAATACAGTGGTGGAATTCTTGCTCACAATGAGTTAGGCAATTTGCCTGTTTCCAATGATCTTTATAACAAACCCAATGCCTAATAAGAAGTAAAGTCTATTGAATTTTAATCAAAATTTACTTTCGAAAGATAAATGAGCAGGATCATGTAAATTAATTAAATTATACATAGTCACATTTTTCTTTTAAAAAAATCTGAATTCTTTCTTTCTTCAGATTATTATACTTCTTTTAAAATAAAACATCTGGTTTGGTTTTCTTTTTTAGAAAGAATCTGACAATCTATAGCAGTGATGGCGAACCTTTTTTGGCTCGGGTGCCAAAAGGGCGCGTGTGCATGCCAAACTGAAAGGTGCGCGCACGTGAACATGCATATGTGCGGACATGTGTGGATGTGCGCATGCGTGGACATGCGTGCATGCGCAGCAGACCCGAAGACCAGCTGGCCGGCGGGAGGCGGGGCATCCCAACACCTGCAGCGCAGCAAGAGGTAAGATCCTTAGGCTCAAGGTTGACTCAGCCTTCCATCCTTCCGAGGTGTCCTACCTGAGGACCCAGATTCTTGGGGGCAATAGGCTGGCTCTGTAAACTGCTTAGAGAGGGCTTTAAAGCACTGTGAAGCGGTATATACGTCTAAGTGCTATTGCTATTGCTAATTTTGGTTTCAGAATCTTTCTTAGTAGATTGTGAGAATGCTATGGACATAGCATACCTTGATTTCAGGAAAGCACATCACTATATTTTGATTAGTCGCCTGTTTAAGTTTGGGCTGACAGTTAAAGTAGCATGACAAACAAGAAATATAATTATGTGGATATATAGCTGGTTCAGGCATTGTACTAAAATAATGCTTGGCATCAGTTCTGTATGAAAACACAGTAGAATATTGAGTGCAGTCCCACAAGATTCATTCCTGGCTTCTATAGTTTATATTTTATATTAAAATATCCTATATTCTAATGATTGATTTAGATGAACAGGCAGAAAGAGTATCTTTCAGAATAATAGGATGCAAAATCTGGCTGGATAGCTAATATCTTTGAAGACAGAATTAACCTCAAAAACAATCTTGATAGCTTAGAGCAGGGCTGTCAAATTCCTGGCCCATGGGCCAGATGCGTCATGCGCTGGCCATGCCGACGCCCAGTTTAGCGAAGGAGGAAAAAGTCCCAATATGTCACATGGCGCCGCCGTGACGACGTGAGTTTGACACCCCTGGCTTAGAGGAATGAACTAAAAAATAACAAATGTAAAAAGAACATTTTTCTGCAGTCAGGATGCAAATGACAGTGCACTATTCACTCCCACCAGTAGGTGGAGTATGTTCTTGCTTTAATTTAACAAATAGTTCTTGTTTATTCCAGCTAATGAAAAAAGAGGAAAGGATGAGGAGGTATGAATGGAAAAAGTTGCTACCCCAATACACAGATTTTATTTAAAATCAAAAGATCAGTTTTTGACTTGGCAGAAGAAAGAACAGTGATATTACGGTTGAAATATGAAGGGTAAAAAACTGCCAAACGGAAGGGATATTTTAAAACTCTGCATATTTCTGTATTTTAAAATATTCTAAGGCTTTGCTGCAAGACAAATCTGCATGGAAATGAATAAAAGCCTGGAGTGGCTCTTTATTTGGCATAAGTAATTCAATCATCACAGTTTCCACTCCTGAATAAATAGATGGATTAAGATGAAAAGTTTTCTTTAAAAAATTTTCTTTTTAAAAGAAACAGATTTCTTTCTTTTTAAAAGAAACATGTAAATATAGTATTGAATAAGTCTAAGAGGGACTTCTCTTTCTCTCTGGAATAGCAGGAAGACAATAATTAGATACAATTATGGGTGTTCCTGCTAGATTTAGATGATGAACCATTCTCTGCTTGAAGAAAGTCAAATTTCTCTCAATATTTATTTCAGGATGTGTCAGGACTTCTTTTCTCTGAAGTGACATGAAGAAAAGATTCAGTACACTTTAATTTATGGGGAAATGTTTCATGTTTACAAGATAAGTCATCTGTGTACATCCTATTCCAACTTGAACAAAAGCTGTGAAATCTCACTTAGTGCTTATACCTGTTTTGTCTTTACAAAATACCCTATAAATAATTGGCTTTTTAAATGTATGCTTTATTTTTAATTTGTTAGATTTAGGCACTGATTTTTGGAGAAAATAAAGTAGCGCTTAAGGCTACTACAATAATAATACTTTTAAAATGCAGAGTCACTTTATAAAATGCAAATTAAAAATCTGCAACAGTATATTTACCAAATGCATTATACTCAAAGCTGAGAGGCATGCCTTTAAAAAATGTTTAGCCCTGTAATGCAGGATGGGATCATGTCCACTGATTTCATCCTCACATATAAAAATAGCATTTAAACTTAACATGGGAATGGGGAATCAGGTTTAAAGTAAAAGGATTAGACTTCAAAGTTATAAAAAAAATATAGCCAAAAATAACACAAAAGTATAACTGCAGTCACACTTTTGACTACTTCATCACAGTGTTACTTAACAATGCCAGTTTGCTCCTGCAAGAATAAAATAATTGATACATTTAAAATTCCAGAGAGATTATGTTATGGATGTGTTAGAGCTATAGCCTGGTAGCATTTTTAAAGGCTGAAGAAATTATTGTGTCAAACTTATTTTAGGTCAAGGCTCACTTGTCAGATACACAAAATTTTATCCTTATTTGGCATCTCTGTTAGAAATGGCAATGCTATTACAAATTAAATCATAAAAATCTGCAGCACAAGGGAAATCCATTATTTTATTGTATAGAGCCCTAAAGAAAACAAAATTGAAATGGGGTGGCTATGTGTTACTCCCAACTGATGATGAATTTTCAGAACAAAATGATTAATTAAAAAGGGACTTTCTGTGTGAGCCAGAAAAAGTATTTTTGGTGGTCTGACAGTGCTAAAACTACATTTGAATTAAGTTCAGCACCATTGCCTTCTAGTGACATAATATAATCTGAATATTATTAGACTGAAGTATTTTGCAGCTTGTTGGACATCACATTGGATTTTGAACAACAATTAGAATAGCTTGAATAGCAAAGAATGTATTTTAAAACAACACAGTTTAGGCAAGAGGAAAAAATAGCTACTGGGCTGATTTCCTGAATAATGAGAAGTAGTCAAACACTGGAGACAGACTTTATGGCTATATGACTCTTTGTGGGAAGCCCTGCAAATACTGGACTTTGATCAAGCTAGCAAGACCATAAAACAGAGAATTCTTGACACAGACAATACCAGTTTTGGCCTAAGATGGTTTAAACTATGGAGGGTTCCCTATAGCTTCGCTCAATTATTGCCAATTTCAGATGAGTTCTAAACATCACAGCATCTGTGTGGGTAGTTCTTCTTTCCTCAGTTATTACTGAAGGCAGATATCAAGATCCTGAAATTGGGATATTTTTCCCCTCTGGTTCTCAGGAAATGGAGGATGTAGACTATGTCTTATTATAGGGATCTGCTTACCACCTAATCTCTGCTCTCCTTAAGGCTCTACCATATCTCACTTCTTTTGACAGATTTCTGAACCAATATTAGCCAAACAATTCAAAGTCACTGTTATGAAAATTTGTTTGCAATTGATATTTGGCACACCAAATCTTCAACGGCTTCCAGAACACCAATTGGCCCATTTTGCTCTTGTAGTGACAATGAAAGTTAAATTTACTCATTTTTAAATCACACATGCATCCCTAAATATACTCTTGATGCTTAGGACGATATCTTACTTTAAATGGTTTTACAATAACTGATAACAATTTGTTTTTATTGATTTGATTTAATTGTAGTCAAGTGATATTTTTAAAGTAAATATCTATATGGTCCTCACAGTTCTAATTCAATTATATCTTGTATGTTTTATTTGGGTTTTTTATTTGTTTGCTTGTTTGTCTCATGTCTTTACATTCCTATTTTTGCCACTGGTTCATCATTGGCTATAATAAACAATGAACCCAAACAATAAAAACTTTTTATTTAGGAAGACTGATATCACTTTTTTAAAAAGCCTTTCTGAACAGTTCCTCCTATAAACAAGTTCAGTGCCACTGAGTTATCCAAGATTTGTTTTCTTGTTATTTCTTGGGTCACAGCAAGTAGACTTAAATTTGTAAAATTTTATGGAGCCCACCTGAAACAGTGGAGGAAATGGCACAGCAGGTTGCAGAGTATGGGATAACAATAAAGTTTCTCTTCTCCTTTCTCAATACAGGATGTTCTGATCAAACTCTGCAGAGATAATGATTTCATGGGTAGAAAAGAAGCTGGACCCAACCCAATGAATTTTTTTCCAGCAATGTAATCAGAGCCTCTCAACAATTTACATACATTATTCATAGCCAATCTGATTCTGTTTTAAATAATTCTTTTGAGGGTTTTTAAAAAAATTCTTTGAAACAAGACATAATATTTTTATAGCATTAGAATTGGAAATTTTGCAATAATGTTTTTCTCTCGTATCATAGAAGGTACTCATTTTGGCTGGGAATACGTAGCATTGAAAGGAACATAAAACAGCATTGGATGCCATGATATTGAAAGAAATGTGAAAAGTGGATAATAGTAATCTAATCTGAAATAGAAAGGTAGTCAAAAATGCAAAAAGTGCATTTAATAATGATTGCATTATTCTCCTTAGTCTTCTTGAAAGTCAAGATAATAAATGATAAATCAAGTTGAGAAGGGAAGAAATTTTATGTATTCATTTTTAAAAAATATGTATTTATTTACATTTTACATAGTTCATGTATATTAATTTTTAACATTGGAATTGCCATGTCAAAAGGGCAGTTGTAATCTGGTTGTAGAACAGATAATGGAAAAACAAGAGGGAAAATAAAGTGCTTACTCATGCAAGACTGCTGTTACTGTCCAAGAAGAAATAAAATAAAATTATAGATAATGGTTTAATCATGCTCATTTCCTTCTATCTATGAAATTTTATAGAATGAATCTGAAATAGCCTTAACAGAGAAGATGCAATATTCTAAACAATTAGCTGCTGACCTAGGCTCTTTACTCAGATAGAAAATATGTATTTTATTATAAATCAGGTTAGACACTAGGTGTCAGAGAAATTTGTGCTTGCCTAGGAATCTCAAATTATGTTTTTTTACATTTCATAAAATCATAGATATGGAAAGGCTTATTTAGGCCACTAACTGCAACTCCATCTTCAGTACAAGAATTCAAATTATATCGCCCCAAAAATATAGTTGTCTAGCTGTCACATGAACATAACCAGTG
The DNA here is from genome assembly GCA_003457575.1 of Thermophis baileyi. Lineage (NCBI taxonomy): Eukaryota > Metazoa > Chordata > Lepidosauria > Squamata > Dipsadidae > Thermophis > Thermophis baileyi. The sequence goes on from QLTV01004083.1 coordinate 1,857,856, forward strand.
AAGGAGAGTTTACCTCAAGTTATGGCTAGCCTGAGTTTTTTTTTTTCTTTCATTGGAAGGTCAGAAGATGAGAATGAACAAGGTTTCTTATTTTGGCTCAAGTTTGGACCAAGGAGTAGAAGTTAAACCTATCTCTGTAGCCTTTTCAGACTCTGCAGTTCTAGTCACTAATCTACAACCTGTAAGTCTCTGTTGAATGGTGAGAGATAAAATGGTGGAGGAACACCAGGTTGTAGGAGTGAGTTTTTGGAAGAGATGGTGTGAGAGGGCAGCTCTTGTTGGTCATGGTTGTGGGTGTGGTAGTTTTGGAGAAGCAGTGGATGCTGAAGGGCTCTTAGAGTGAGAAGGGTTGTAGGTTTTCTAATCCAAATAGGAAACTGGAAGCAACCTAAGGGAAGAGGAGAATTGGAGAAGCTCACTCCTGATCAGGGGTGAAATGCTCCTGGTTCGGGCGTGCCTGCCGGTTGTGGGAGAGCCGGTAGCGACGGCAGTGCGAGGCTTCACCCACCCGCCCGGACGCCGCCATTTGGGTTCTTTTACCCTCTGCACATGCACAGAGGGTAAAAGAACCCAAATGGCGGTGTCCGGGCGGGTGGGCGAAGCCTCGCGCTGCCGTCGCTACCGGCTCTCCAATGACTGGCAGGCACGCCCGAACCAGGAGCATTTCACCCCTGCTCCTGATAGTAAAACAGAGCAGCAATAGACGTAGGAAGGGTGTGGAATCAAACTAGGACTACTACCCCCAAGGGTCTGCTGGTGTCTGGGTAAACTGAGTAAACAAGACCAAGGGGGGGGGCGGTTGGAGTGGGCCCTCTGGAGTTTGGGGAGTCCACTGAATTGAGTATTTAAAAAAGAACCCTGTGACAGATGGCATCATAATGAATATGGCCTGAGTCCGGGAGAGGTAGCTGCTGGCAACTTTACAAAGCAGTATCAACAACCAACATGGTTGCTGGATACCATGTTCATTTCAGCCTGCCTTGAACCCCAGATCCAGTTCCTATATCATTCAATATATTGACCTTAGGTGTTTCATTAACCTTATTAATCACCACTGCTTTTCTTCCTTGATCTTCTATTTGTACAGTATTTTTTTTAGTTTTAGACCAGTGGTTCCCAACCTTTTTTTGGCCATGCCCCACCTAAGCATCTCGCCCCCCCCCCCGTGACATATAATTCTTACTATTCAAAAAGTGAACTCATGCGGAGGAAGCCTAAAAGGCCATTAACTTGGTTTAAACAAAGTTCCAATTACCCCCATTAAAAATCAAATTGCCCCCCTGTGGGGCATGGGCCCCACGTTGGGAACCACTGTTTTAGACTCATAGGCCTGAATAACAATTGATCTTGTCTATTTGACAAATTTTCTTTCTCCTTTTCTTGCTGTTGAAATGTGGGAAGAATACAACTTTCTAACTAATTAGTTCCATTGTTGAAATATTCTTATAAGAAAGGTTTTCTAGCATTTTTAAAAAAATGTACTGTACTGAAATGTAAATTTATTATTCTGTGCTTTGCCATTTGAAATGATAGCAAACAGGTTTTGATGCTGACTTCCTTTAAGCTGTTTGAACACTGTTACCATTTTCTGCCTTTTTCTTGTCATTTCAACTCAACATGCTCAGTTCCTCCAATCACTCTAAGATTTCATGTCTAGTTCTCTAATCATCCCTCTTTTCTTTCTCCAGATTGTCTGAATATTTTTTAAAGTATACTAAAGACTTCAAAACATCCTGTAAATCAGAAGTCCCAGCATCCCCAGAAGAAAAACACTCTAAGGACTAACAGCCACCATATAGGGCAAGCAGGGAGAAGACTAGCAGAGCACATCCATGAACACCAAACAGCAGTTAGAAGCAGAGGTGGGTTTCAGCAGGTTCTGACCAGTTCTGGAGAACCGGTAGTGGAAATTTTGAGTAGTTTGGAGAACCGGTAAGTACCACCTCTGACTGGCCCCACCCACATCTATTCTCTGCCTCCCGAGTCCCAGCTGATCAGGAGGAAATGGAGATTTTACAGTATCCTTCCCCTGCCATGCCCACCAAGCCACGTCCACCAAGCCACGCCACGCCCACAGAACCGGTAGTAAAAAAAATTGAATCCCACCACTGGTTAGAAGACATAATGGAAACGCCTTAATTTCACAAAACGCCTTAATTTCACAAAACATACTGTCAGCATCCTAGACCAAGCCAAGTCCAAATATGCTAGAGAATTCCTGGAAGACTGGCATGTAAATAAATTAGTCATCAACAGGCACATAGAAATAAACAAAATCTACATATCATTCAAAAGTGACAATAAAAAAGCCAAAGAGGAAACCAAAACACCAAAACACTTCCTCACCAGTAATCAACACCCAGATGAACAGAAATTTGCACCAAGATTAACATTAAACCAACTATCAAGAAGCAAACAATGTCCCAATCATGAAATACCAACTCAGACAAGTTAACAGTAAACAACAGCCCAAAGAATCACCAAAACCACTCCCACCAATATTGATAGGGCAAGCCACTAGTACAGAGTTCCCCAAGCTTTCCGGCTTTGCAGACTAGCAGGCGGGGGAGAGGGGATGGTTTTGTGTGAGCGGTGGGCAAGCTCTGTTCGCACAAGCAGGGGGCACGTAAACCTCCACCTGTGCAAATGGAGCTCATGTGCATGCACTTGCTTGCCACTTGCATGAGTGGGGATGTGCACACACATACTCGTGTGCCACTTCCGCTGCCTGGTTCCAAAAGACTCAAGACCCGGTAGTGGGCTGCAGTCTGGGGATTGGGGACCCCTGCACTAGTATATAAAATGAGAACAAACCTCATTCCTTACTAACAATGATTATGTTACCTAGTTTGGTAATGAAACGTCCAGAAGAAAACAAACAAGTTCAGAGAGCACCATAGATGCCACAGTTCAACCCTGAGCTACAAATATTCTCTTCTATCGGGTAGATACTTCTAAGCAAGCTCCTTTATTGCTCCTCACCTATAGACAGAAATCTTGCCAAACTAAAGCAACTACATGCATCATTAAAGACATATTCTGAGAATTTCTAGAGGCGCTATCTTGACCCTCTTTCTTCCAACCAAACTATTGAAATTTTGCTATTTAAAGTAACATATAAGAACAAAGTGTCCAGATAGCAAAATAGTACAAAATAAAACATCCATTAAAATAAATTAAAAATAAGAAAAAAAGAGTGGAATTCAGAAAAATAACTGAAGTTAATAAATTACAAATTTTACAGTACAGTATACAAATTTCAATTAAATGCATGAGTCATGAAGATTAGAGATTGAGTTATGTAAACTCCTGCCTTTTCCGAACGTAACACTATGGAAATATTAATGCTTTTAAGCTAAGCAACCTGAACTAAAAATGTTCTTTTGTTAGCATTTTATTTTTGACCAAACACTTCATGAAATATAAAGGACCATTGCAAATGGTTTCTTTTAAACTGCTGCATAAGCTTTATAAAATGCACAGGATTTCTGGCTCCAGAAAAAGAATAAGAAGTCTGTTCTGACTGAATACAGGAATGGCAAACTGGGGTGTAGAATTTCTGTTTGTACCACACAAACTATTTGGAATTTGATTTATGTTTTAGAACACATAGTGGCTTACTTTAAATATTAATATGGGGGTTTGAAAAGAGTTTTAGTGTTTGCTCAGGCATGTATTAAAGAGTCAAAATAACTGGCAATTGCGATTTTTTCCTAAACTGTTGAGAAACGTCAAAGAGAGTAGACTATCTGTTTTTGTTTACTTAGGCATCTCTTCCTTTCCTGTTGTTTATAGTGGCTAATAAAATATCTGTTTCACTGCTAGCAAATCTGCTTTACACAAATATCACTGGATTCTTGAAAAAATGTATTGAAAGGTATAGGGCAGTGATGGCGAACCTTTTTGGCAACGAGTGCCGAAAAGGTCGCGCGCACTTGGGGCTGTGCTCCGGAAAAGCCAAACTTCTGGGTTTTAGCGCGCATGTGCACCCGACGATCAGCTGGCTGGCATGCATGCGCAGGCCGGTTTTCGGCACTGCCACGTGCGTGAAGGGATCACGCTCCGGAAAAGCCAACTTCTGGGTTCTGGCGCGTATGCACACCCGACAATTAGCTGGCCGGCGCGCATGTGCACACCGGTTTTCAGCACTGCTGCGCGCACAAAGGACAGCTGATCATTGCATGCGCATGCGTGCCAGAAACCCGGAAGACAAACAGGCAAGGCTGCGCGTGCCGGGCGACATGGCTTCGTGTGCCACAGGTTCGCCATCACGGGTATAGGGTAAATTCAGATGCTTTTTATAAGCATATTTGCCAGTAACTAATATCAGGTACTGGCATTTTTATTGTGATCTGAAACTAAAATGATAAATTCTTCTCTTTGTTACTTTTAAGTCATTAATCAAAATAATAAACAACTTATTTAGTTGTTTTCTTTTGGAAATTGACAGACAATTGTGTTCTCATTAACTTTTGGCAGTGTGATTTCTGGAGACCATAAACATCTTGGAGATATTAAACACAATTTTGGAACTGATTTTGCTTTTTTAAAAAAATATCCCATCTTTTTTTTAAAAAAAAACTTTAAAACTTGCTATTTTCTCTATAAAACAAAATGGTTTGCTGCACAGTTAGATTTTATCACTGGCTCCTGTCTCTTTTTATAGTTTGCCAAGAAAATATTACTACTCATCAAAATGTTAAGTCAGCATAAAAACAATTCAGCTGGCTTGACACGCTATTATATTTCTAATATAATATTCCTTTCTTTTTAAATTAAAAAAATTATCATCTTCAACGGATGTTCTGACTCTCTCTCTCTCTCACTCACATACACGCATAGACACGTACAAACAAATGTATAGATCAGGAGACCATAAGTGATCATTTCTGAAGTATTTTCAAAGCAAAGATAAACCTGTAGGCACACACTCTCCTTCTTCCAGGACCATTATTGAAGTAGGTGGTCTGGAATGAACAGAGAAAGTGAGACACTGCTGCATTTTTAAAGGAATGGCAGTAGAACAACACATTGCTGTCTTCATATTTTGATCATGCAACCATATTGTCACTGTAGTTTCAGACTTTCAGTGCATATGAGACATGTTTTCTAAACAGAGCAGCATACATTCTTTATATGAACTGCACTGGCAGATACTGAAGTCAGCCACTAAATGTGTTAAATCATTCTAGTCTGTGTCTTCCAGCTGTGCAATATCACAAAGCATCACTGTTGTTCTTTTGCAGTTTGCGGTCCAGTAAACTATTACTTTTTCAGATAAACTTTATTGAAAGAATTTTTACACTTGCCTATTTCTTTATTGAACATCTAAGCAGCGAAAAATGAATTTTTTTAAAAAAAGTAAATCATTCAGAATAATTTCAAAGAAATTAAAACAGCTGTCAATATACCATGTTCTGAGGGTTCAAATAAATAGATAGCAAACAGATAAAACCCAGAAAAATAACCAGCAGGGCTCACGATGGACAGGACAGAAATCAAACGATTTGTCTCTAGTCTATAACAGGCTTTGTTGAGATAAATGCTGGAAATGTGTTCTTTAAGTGTAACTACACATACTGTATTTGTTTAGATTGGATTCACACATTTTTGCTTGACTGTTGGGCATATCTGAAATTATGAGGACATGCTTATGTATTAGTTTTTTAAAATCCCACTGCAATACTTTAGAAGTAACTCAAGGCAGCAATATACCTAATACTTCTTCCTCATTCTAATTTTCTCCACAATAACAATCTTGTGAAGTGGGTTTTGCTGAGAGAGAGCGACTGACCCAAAGTCACTCAGCTGGCCTGTATGTGTGGTCACAAAAATCACTAATGTGAAGACTTGTCTGTTTGCTAAAAGGCTGCCAAATTGGACAGAGCCAATGATAAAACAGCAGTTTTTCAAAAGGGAGATGCATGTAGGTACATATTCACTGAAAACTCAAACACGTTCAGCTGGACCATAATTTTCCAGAAATCGGACAGGATTCCAATTATTTTTGCTTTTGGAAAGATATTAATCTCTATATGCTCTGTATTTGTTTTGGAAATAATTATAGTATGGAAACATTGTAATATACTGTATAACATTATAATTTCTTGGCTAAGTTAGGAAATAATAAGAAATATAAGCTGGATATGACACTTTATGATGCTTGGTGGACATGTAAAAGAGCTAAAAAATGGATTCAAATATATACATTGATAAAGAGAATTTTAAAGATTAATATTCAATTGAAGCCAGAACTTTTCTTTTTGGGATTGATAGATAAATAGAAAAAAGCCATGCAAGACTATTTCAATATAAGATTACTGCTATAGTATTATATGTACAAAGAGGGAAAGATTTGGCATCACCCACCATAGTGGAATGGTTGATGAAATTGACAAGACTTGCTGAGATAGACAAACTTAACTTCTTTGATTTAGAGAAAAGAAAATATCTACATTTATGAGTGATTGGAAACCCCTTACAGATTTTTTGAATAAAAATAAAAAAAAACTTGGGTTTTTTGATGATTAGACAGGATAGATTATAGAAAGAAGAGAAGCATCATGTAACTTTAGAGAGATAAAAATATTGAAAGCTACTTCTTCATATTGTTATATCTTCCATGTTTCCCCGAAAATAAGACAGGGTCTTATTTTCTTTTGACCCCCGAAATATGGCCTTGGTCTTATTATCGGAGGGGGGGGCTTATTATTTTGGGGGTGCAGTAGGCGAGCGTGGGACTGGATGTCCCATCGCTGCTGCCTCCCCTCCCTGTTCTTGGCGCTGGCTGAGCGGCTGGCCCACCGCCACCGTCTCGTGGAGCAGGACTCTGCAAGGCTTGTTGTGCCGTTGCATGCACGAACTGCAGGACTGCCACGAGCTTCATCATACCGGCACAGCTGGCGTCCTGCTGCTCATGGCTGTGCTGGTTTGTTGAACCTTGTGGTAGTGCTGCCGTTCGTGCATACAACGGCACAACAAGCCTTGCAGAGTTCTGCTCCACGAGGCAGCGGCGGTGGCGTGACGAGTCTCACAGAAACTCATTTCTGGCAGGTGGGACGTGTTTCAAAACGCCGCTGGAGGCAGAGCCCAGAGGAGGCGAGCCAGTCCCGTGGGGTGTGCGCAACGCCGCGGCAGAGGGAGTTGGTAAAACTGCCTGCGCGTGCCCGCCTCTCGCTTGTGCTCTCTCTCTCTCTCTCCTGGCCGGGAGCTGCTCTTTTTGCGGTGGGTGCTCTTTTGGCTGGGAGAGAGAGAGAGCACAAGCGACAAGTTGTCCGGGTTTTTAGGTTTTCCCAGGCTGCTTTTGGAAATGCCACCGCCATGCCCCCCACCACAGAATCCGCAGCCGCTGAGACGTGTGTCTCGCAGCCTACCCCACCTCACCTGCCACCCCCAAATTGCGTCCCACCACGAGACACTCGTCCTACCTGACACTTGCAGCTCCGTTGCATTCCTCGGCGTTGTGTCCAGGGAAGCCCATTGAAGAAGAAAACTGATTGCGAGTTCAATCAAACTTCTCAAACTCGCGAGAAGTTTTCTTTTTCAATGGGCTTCCCTGGACACAATGCTGAGGAACGTGACGGAGCTGCAAGTGTCAGGTAGGACGTGCGTCTCATGGTGGGATACAATTTGGGGGTGGCAGTTGGGGCGGGGTGGGGTGGGCCACGAGACGCGCGTCCTGACACTTGCAGCTCCATCGCGTTCCTCAGCGTTGTGTCCCGGGAAGCCCATTGAAAAAGAAAACTTCTCGCGAGTTCGAGCACAAGCGAGAGGCGGGCACGCGCAGGCAGTTTTACCAACTCACTCTGCCGCGGCATTGCGCACACCCTACGGGACTGGCTTGCCTCCTCTGGGCTCTGCCTCCGGCTGCATTTTGAAACGCGCTTCTGCCTGCAAGGAGAAGGAGGAGGCGAGGCAGGGATCGAGGCTCCGGAGGGGGGGAGAACCCCGGCCCCCCCATCTGCCAGCGAGACGCGGAAGGGCCCTTCCAGCCGCCCGCCCCGGGATCCGCCTCCCTGCACCTCTGGCTTGGTGGGCGACTCTCGGCGGGCTCTGTAGCGGGGCCCTCCTGCCGCCTCGGCTCTTTCTCGCCACGCCATGCCGCTGGGCATGAGTTCAATCGCTGGGTGAGTTGCTGCTGCTGCCACCGCCTTCTCTCTCTCCGAGGAAAGGGTGGGGGGCTTGGAACAAATGGGCAAGAGCGGGCGGTGAGCAACGTGCCTCGGTAAGGGCATGTGGGGTGCGTGGGGCATGTTCCCCCCCTTTCCCTGGAAAGTAGTTGGGGGGGCTTATTTTTTGGGGGGGGGCTTATTTCAGCACATGTGCTGGAAAGCCTGATTGGCCTTATTATGGGGACATGTCTTATTGTCGGGGAAACACGGTTTCTTTTTTTCTATTCTCCTATTTTTTTTCTATTTCTATTTTTTTTTTTGAATTGCACTTTTAGCTTTTTTTTGTTATTTCTGTTTTCTTACTGTTCTATTTTAATTTATATTGGTTCTTGTTATTGCTGTTAAAAGACTTTCAAGCCATGGGTGTCAATAAATACCTTTAGATTGCTAAGGGCAGGTGTGTTTCTGTGTTCAGCATACAAATATAGTAATTTTTTTAACCTTAATCTCTATCTCTTTGGAGGAATGCAAGTAGAGTTATAGTTGGAGCTGGACACAAAGAAGAAGTTATAGATCAGAACAAAATTTTATTTGCTTTTACTGGCTTTTTAGTTTGGGACTGGTCCTTTAGCTTGCTACTATATAGTTCAGTTTTCTCAGATGGTCTTGTGGTATACGTTAGGTCATTTTAAATGACAAACTCTGCTATTGTTTCAGTGTTGGCATTATTCAATTGGTCTCCGAATGCTGGAGGTCAGAGATAGTTCAGAGCATCCTAAGTCCTGTGTGCCAGGGCTATGGGAAGTCCATTTAGGCATCTGATCATTACAAAAACATTTCTGGAAATCAAAGAGATCTATTCTGTATCCTGTTGTTTTGGAGTTCAAAAGAACTAGATCAGATCTCAAAGCTGCAAAGCTGGAACTGTATAAGACATAATATAAAGTGTTTTTGTTTTGTTTTGTATGAAGGATATTTTCCTTCATTAAAAACTGAATATTTGAAATGCATAAATTAAATATACAGTATATAGGAGAGGAGTTTGCATGTGTAAGCCTCTTTTAAACTACGTACAGGCAATCCTCGACTTACGACCACAATGGAGCCCGAAATTTATGTTGCTAAGTGAAACATTTGTTAAGTGAGTTTGCCCCATTTTACGACTTTTCTTGCCACAGTTGTTAAGTGAATCATTACATTTATTAAATTAGTAACATGGTTGTTAAGTGAATCTGGATTCCCCATTGACTTTGCTTGTCCGAAAGTCACAAAAGGGGATCACATGACCCTGGGACACTGCAACCGTCATAAATATGAAGCACTTGCCAAGCGTCTGAATTTTGATCATGTGACCATAGGGATGCTGCAATGGTCGTGTGAAAAACATAAATCACTTTTTTCAGTGCTGTTGTAACTTTGAACGGTCACTAAATGAACTGTTGTTAAGTCGAGGACTACCTGTATTCAACATCCAAAGCTGAAATGGCTCTTAGCAGGACTTAGAATATGGAACCCATTGCTGTTCAGTAGCTCAGTCACCTCAAAGCATCTGCTAAAAATAAAACTGTAATGTTTATTTTATTCTTGGATTCTTCTTCTTAAATAGCTTATTATTTCACTACTGATCAATAGGTCTCTTCTTACTGTTCTCTCCAGCTGCTCCCTCTTTCTTTCTCCAAAAATGATGTTTTTATTTAGAGCTAAATTATGCAATTTTCACTGTGCAGTTCAACTTCTAGGTTTTTATCTGAATCCAATGTAAAAAGTCTGATTGAGTGGGACCACATCACGAGGGGGAGGGAAAAAAATTCATTTAAACACTTGGTGACAATGTATTTTTCTTTTTTTAAAAAGCCTTTCCTCTGCACACAAGTATGCAATTTTCTAAACTAAGAGAGGGCAGGAAGACTGGGCTACTCTTCATCCCCTACATACATGCTGCTGTCTTGATGCACTGTGCACTTATTCCAAAGTAAATAAAGATGGAGGTGGAATGATACAAAATCCATATGATAGTTCAGGTATCTGATTTAGATGAAGAATATCTTCCACTTAAGAGGGAAGATATCTGAATCAATGAGATTCACCCATTTGTTATTAGTGACAAATGTTACATTGAAAAATTAACATGAATTTAATATTCAATATGAAAAAAGCCGCCTCCCCACACTTAGAGATGCAACTTCCACCAATTCTTTGGAGGGTAGAGATAGGTTTAAGGTTCAAGTTAGAATGATAACATACACAGGGATCTGTGTATCTGCTACTATTATTGAGAAACTTATTTGTTTTCTATTGAGATTTAATTGAATAAGTATTTCTTATTCAATAAGTAATTGAGTATTTCTATCTCCTCCTCTAGTTAATCAGACTGTCACACTTTGGAACTATCCTAACAATCAAAGCAATAAGTTTATTAGAAACAGAATGTAGTTCTTGCTGCAGCTAAAGGATAGTCTCTGGTTACTAGAATAATTTTGACATCTGGCGTCTATCAGAACCTAGGACGCGGAGTATTTTTGTCACTGGCTGCTGACTTACTTGTTTTGTGTAGCACCAGTGTTGTTGGTATTTGTATGGATGAATCCTTGCTCGTTTTGCTGCAAGGACAAAATGTATAATATTGTAATGGGATTTAAAACTCATGCCAGTATAGATGAGTGGATTATAAAATCTGGCAATTTGGTGAAAAGACTATTTTGGGGAGTGCAGCACCTAAAATTCACATGATCAACACAGAAATATGGCCATATGTTAAGGGAAAGACAGAACAAGGAGGAACAGAAAATAATTTGATGGCACCAAATCTGTAAATAATATCCTTCATTTAAAATAATGTGGCAGTTATAGAATTAATACAACTTTTAGAAGAAAATTTTAGTTTCATAATTATGGAAATGTTTTCTTTTTTAGAAAGCTGCTTTTCTAAAGTCTGTATGCATTAATTATCAAATGAAAGGCAGATTTGTACTCCCTTTCTCAGTTTAGCAACGTTACATAAAAAATATGAAGCAAAGCATTTTTTTTCTTTGGTTCATTTATTGTAACCTACTGATTGTAACCTAACAATGCCAAGGATCCATGTTGTGTATCTTGTTTTTCCCTTCATAGAAAAAGCTTTCCCATTTGCTGCATGTTTTAGCCAAATATAGATTATTAGGCCTTTTTTCAATGATTATTTTCCACCATAGACTTTAGAATGGCATGTTCTGAGGATTATTAGGAAGAATCCCATCCAGAAATTTGCCAGATCTGTCAAATTTAATGTCATAAATAGAAGCAGTTCAAGAATTCTCATCTGTTCAGGACTCTGATGGGGAGAATCCGTTGTCTCTCTTTGCAGCAGCATTCTGTAGTTGTTTCCTGTTTGCATCTTTCAAAGTAATTTTTGGAAATAGAACTTTTTATAACTATTAAATTCCCTAAATTTCAAATACACGGCACATTGTTCCATCAAAATGTTTGCTAAGATACAATATTTTTTCCGAGTTCCAAAGAATTATATGTAACCAAAGCGGTCTTATCGACTCTCCCACCTTCCTTCTCTTGCCCTCTTAGCCTGGAAACAAAGCTGGATGAAATGATCATGTAGTAAAAGATTTCTTTTCCCATACAGCATAAGTTTGCCATATTCCTATTTTACATACTGGAAGAAGGGCAACCTAATTCTGATATATGGACAGCACAATCCTAATCATCATCTTGTAATTCAAGGAGAAACAATCAAGTCTATGACTAGATGAGAGAAATGGCTGTAAAGACTGGTAGATGGGAACTAACCGCTTAGGCATGAGTTCATCACTTCAAGATTAAAAGAATTAATTCAATCAACAAAGAGTTGAAATATTATGTTACTATGGACAATTTCTACTTGGAGAGTTTTTGAACCATATATAAAACACACCACAACATGATTAGTTATGCTGCTAATCATTAGGCGTACAATTTATGCCTTGTAAAATCAGAAAAAAAGATAACATAAATCTGAACTATATAATAGTGGTAGCTAGTCAGATCAGTCACAATCTCATTCAGTTATGAAATATATTTGCCTGTTCTACAACAGTGAAATAAAGTGACCTGCCAATATCAAAAGCTTGGGAGAATGCGGGTAGAATCTGAACCAAAAAGCACTTTGAATATAATATGTAAAAAGTAAATAAAGTTGGGTGGCCTCTAAATTGCATAAACAAACAAACAAACAAATCTTTGCCCAAATTACTGGATACCTTTAGCTAGTAGAAATTTGGCTAAAGTAAAATAATTTTAGGCGTATGTGTTTCTATTAATGTAAATAAGCTAAATTAAAAATATATTTGAAATATATTTAGTGCATTTATGCCCAAGTCTAAAGTCGGGAAAGATCCTATTAATAGTTCAGAAATCCCCCCCCCCAAAGAGTTACATTCCAAATGTAACTGCCTGCAGAAGAAAAAACACAAGAAACAGGCATAAACAGATAAGCATAATTCAAGTTTGGTAATTTATTTGAAGTATATGTTTTGCATGTGGAATGCATTATATATAAGTACAGAGTATTATTTCATAAAAATTACAAATAAATGAGTTGAAATGTAAATATATGCACAGGTAAAGATGTTATCAGCTACCATGATCTCTTTTTCAAACGTCGTCAAAATGTTCCTTTTCTGTCCTATTTCTGTCCAAGTTGGGAAAGCTAAATATATATATAAAAAAAAGAATAAACGAGTTTGCTGATTACTTTCTAATACAAAAAGGACATTTGACTAATCCCCAATGCTTGATTATTACTAAAAAAGGAACAAACAGAAATGATTAAAATTCAAGACAACTGATTTTTCTCATGGTTAAAGGTCCTTCCCCATGGGAGGAAGGAGCATGAGAGAAGTACTTACACAAAACGTAAGAGTTTCCTTTTTCATTCATTTACTCAATGGTGCATCCAGGCAGCAAAATCTGTTCTACGTTTTCCTGCTCTAGTCCTTTATCCCAATCTGACACCATCTATTTTTTCCATCAGGTGAAACTATCTGGGACAAACCCTTATTTCCAGGACTTATCAGGTATATACTGCATGCATTCTGTGATAAATAGGATTCTGTCAAATCCTATGAGATGCCTCTTGAATATAGGTAAAACCCACAGAAGAAAGGGCTGCTCCACCGAACAATTAAATAGTATATGGAAAAATTAAACCACATTTTATGTATTTGCAAATGAAATTTGAATCTACATATACATGAATCACTGCATCATGATACTACTCTATGCAGATTTAGTATACATAAAAAATAACAGGTTCAGCAATATTAAGCAAATTGACCAGTTAAACATTTTGGGCACCAGGAGAAAAAATTATTGTACTCCTGTTACTGATTTATATGTACTACATGTAATGGAAAGGTCACTTTGACAAATTCATCAGAATTAAGATTTAGATATATTAAGGTACTTCACTTTGTCAAGGATTTTCCCTATTGCACTGAATGCACAGACTGCTGTACTAAAAGCAAATAGAAGCAGTATGAGACTTTTGTGCTGAATGTGGTGGTGGTGGTATTATTATTATTATTATTATTATCTCTTTTATTCATTAAACATGAAACTCAGTCAACTGAACATTTAAAAATGTATCACAAATATCATTGACTGGCGCTGATGGTTGATAAGAGTTGCTGCCAGCATCCTAGCTATCAACCAAGTATCAATCAACCAAGTATCTTATAACCAAGTATGAGACTTTTGTGCTGAACATCTGGTTACCTGAATAGGTGTTGTTGTTGTTATTTTTTATTATTATTATTATTATTATTATTATTATTATTATTATTATTATTATTTAGCATTATCACATTAACCAGGAGACCACAATACTATTGCAGTAGTTTGGCTGACAAGGCACCAGCTCTGCTGTAGAAAATGCTCGTGCACTTCCCATGATGCAGCACAAAAGGACGAGCTGGTTTCGTACCAGATAGAAAGACAAGCGGTTCTTCCTGCAGCATCATCCAAGGCTCCCTCCCTCCCCGGACCCACCTCGCCAACATGTGCCGCAACCGGGAAGGTTCAGAAGACAGATATCTGACTGCCTGCATGGAGCACCAGCTCATCCCTCCCCTCTCCCTAAAGTTGTACCTATTTTATCTACTCACAATAGAACATGCTTTTGAACTGCTAGGTGGAGAGAAGCTGAGGCGAGTGACAGGAGCTCACCCTGACACACAATGCTAAGACTTTAACCTACTAACCACTGGAGCAGAGACCATCTCTAGCGTCATTAAGTCACAGAGCCACTGTGCCTCTTCCTGAACAGGTTCTCACAAGAGACTAATTACTGATTTGAACACAACACATGGGCCTATAATAAAATAGGAATATGCCTCTTGCTTCCTTTATATCAGTGCTGAGCACCTTGTTAAGTCAATCTTGAATCTTTTAGGAATGAGTCTAAGATAAAACATATTAACTGCTTGAATACATTCACTAACATATTTTATATGTCTGCATATTAATCTATTTTAAAATTATGTTTTAATTTAAATCTTACCTGTTTTAAAAACTCTGCAGCATTAAAGAGTTCACTGCAGCCATATAAGACATGTTTCCCTTGTTTGCCCTATGAAAAACATAATTTCATTAAGACATTGTTAATTACTTTAAACTAAAAGAGAATAAGATACAATATCAATTCAGCAACTTCAGCAAACAGACTATTGAAGAACCACAGTGCAGATACAATCTGTAATTTCATTTGTTTTAGTGACAACGAGCAATAAGGCATTGTTTATGGGGGGAGGGGGTTAAGTTAATGTATCTATGTAAAAGAAATATGTCTACTTGTTATATAGCATATAGCTCATCACATCATCCACAGTAATATCAGACGACACATGGATAACAGAAAATTAATGTAAAGCAGAAATAAATGGGATGTCTATAAACTTATAATTCATTAAACACTTGGATAAATGAAGAGGTAAACTCTAGCAGTGAGTAATATGTTTTCAGAGGGGAATGAATAGTGGAATGCTTTGGAGAATTTTCTGAGCCTATTGCATTTAATTTTAATTACAACTCAGTTAAATGCAAAAACATTTAAAGCCATTAAAGAGCGGCTGAATTTGAACTCTATGCTAGGAGTTGGAATTAAAAACTGAACACTAATATAACAAAGTCTTTGGTGTCTTTGAAAATACCTCCCCCTGAGAGCCTGTAGTTTACTATATTGGTTTATATTATCAACACAATAACTTATATTGCATCAATACAATAGAATTATTACATATATTATGAAATTATAAGATGGTTATTATCAAAGGTACAATCATAAAAATTATTGTGAACATTACATTATCTTTATAAAAAATAATGATGAAATCAAACTTGGGACATTAATGAAATACAGAAATTGGAAAGAAAAACTGAAGGTAATTACAAAAAGCAGAAGTATCATAAATGTTAAAGGTCTATTTTACAATAAATAAAGCTTTCATGATATGCCATATTCTATAAATGTATAGGAAAAATAATTGTTATGCATAATATGAAAATATTAAGGAGGCTTGTAGGAGAAAAAACTTGTTATATAAAAGCAATTTTATAGTAGCATTTATTTTAATTTGCTTAATATTTTATACTTGATAAACAATAAGGGTGGATAAAGCACGCAATAATTCTACAGGCAGTTTTATTTGCCTGTTTGCTGATTACTACTTAATAATAGGAACATATATTACTTATTATGGTTTTACTATGATCTGGAATATAAGTTAACTTATATTCCAGATCACAGTAAAACCATAATGGAATGTTTTGCTGGAAAAGGATGATATTAGAAGTCTGTAACTCAAAGGTGCTTTTTCAAGAGGTAACTGGACTTTCTGTTTTTTCTTTGAAGACGTTTCGCTTCTCATCCAAGAAGCTTCTTCTTCTTGCAGAGCTGAAGAAGCTTCTTGGATGAGAAATGAAACGTCTTCAAAGAAAAAACAGAAAGTCCAGTTGCCCCTTAAAAAGCACCTTTGGGACAACCATGACCTGGATGACTGAGAATCTCCATAGACATAGATGATATTTAGAAGTCTGTAAACTCTATAATTAGCCACCCCATTATTTCTATTTGTACGTATTAATATGGACATTTTAGATTTTTGTTCAGTTCAGTAAAGGGAAAAGCTCTGCACATATTTTTTTCCCCATCTTCAGTTGAAAAGAACAGAGCTTCACACAGCCCACCTACTATTGGAGATAATGTGTCAAGAAAAAGAAAATCAGAAATGTAATCCTAAGCAACTATCTGAAGAAAAGGCACGTACGTACCTTGATGTAATCAGCAAGGTTTTGGTATTCGATATAATTGCCACCTCCAACTACAAATACAATTGCCTAAGATTCAAAGGAAAAAAAAGACATTTACCATAGGTATTAGGACACCCTAGAGTTTAGAATATACGCAAGATGCAAAATAGTGCATTCTAGCCTAATGGATAAAATTCAGGCTATTAGAGAAGAGATGATTATTTGGTAGTAACATTAAGGTAGCTTTTGAATGACCTTGGGAGACAGCAGAGAGAGCCCAGAGGGGACAATTGGCATATAAAAGAGGTCTCGGCCCGAAGAAGGGGGGATGGCATGGGAAACATTTCAGAAATGGACCCTCCCTAATTTTCTGGAGATGAAAAGGAAAGGAGGGAAGAAATACTTTTAGCTTTGCAAGATTTTGTTAGTGTAACCTTACAATAAAGATAGAACTAACACACCCTTGGATGACCTTCTTCTCTGGACTACCCTGAAGGGCTAACACTTTTGCAAGGTAACTTTTAACTACATCTCAAATTACAAGTCTTCTTGATATACTTCATTAAGATATAAAACCCCTCAATGAGCAGCAGACAATGAAAAAATGTTATTTTTGGCTTCTATCTTCAACTTTTGGTAACTTCCCGATTATCTACACATGGGTATTATAGTAGAACTTAGTTGAAGTGAAAAGAAATGCATAAAGCCGCAGTTTGAATATTTTAAGGGGGGGTTATCCACTTCTCTGGAAAGTAGTGGTGTTATTTTTGGTTATTATTATTTGTACTACTCATTAAGATATACATGTTCATAATCACATTTCTGATGATAAGTGAGTCTTAAGAAAATAAATTTAAGAACAGGGTATTATGTTAAGATTTTCTCATGAAATCCTTATGAGTTAAGGAAAGAAAAAGGATTAGGAATGCTTACTTAACTTTTTGAAGTTAAAAGGATTATACATTCTTAGGTAACTAATAAAACTGTAATCAAACTAATAATTTCAAATAATGGGATTTGATTTTTCTCTTAAAAATAACTAACAGTTATTACATTTTATCCTTGTAAGCCACCTGGAGTCGGTCGCTGAGAGTGAGTTGGGTGGTCATATAAATTTTCTTAAATAAATACTTAAAGCCAATTTTTGTCACCAATTGTGTGAAAAAAACATGAACAAGTCTTACCTCCTGAAATGGATTTTTGTTTCGTGGAACTGAGCTGTGATTTAAACCAAATCAAACAAGGCATTTATAAACCAAAATGAAAAATAAGCTGAATTATACTAAGCATAAAATATCCAGTTCCCCTAAGATTCCTATTAGGCTCAACTTTAACAAAAAATCATTGTAATAATTAATTAATAGAAATCTGAAATTCTGCAAAGGAAACTACTAGCATTCAGCATCATATAGACATCGCACTGGAATGTCAGAGAACATCCTAGGCACTTTTTTTGTTGGTAAATGTGAATTTGTTGACTGCACATGTCTTCGCATGCATACCGCATTCCAAATGTGCTACCCCCTCCCTAGTAGATTATTTACCCGAGTTTTACTGGACAAATTTTCTATCTGTACACATTCTTCTTCTGTTTCTTCCTTTATGTCCCTTTCTAAATGTATACTAAGTTTAAATTAACTGCTCTTGGTCAAGTTCTCTCACATTAAAATTAGGTAGTTTCTTAGATTACTTTTTTAGAGGGTGCCTTTGAGTCACGTCTATTCATAGTCACTGCCTGAACAAGTTTGTCCAGTTTCTTGGGTAGCATTTTTGGATGTGGTTTACCATTGCTTGCTTCCTAGGGCTGAGAGAGAATGACTGGCCCAGGGTCACACAGCTGGCTTTCTGCCTATACAGGTAGTCCTCAACTTACAACCACAATTGAGCCCAACATTTCTGTTGCAAACTGAGATATTTGTTAAGTGAATTTTGCCCCATTTTACGTCCTTTCTTGCCACAGTTGTTAAGTGAATCACTGCAGTTGTTAAGTTAGTAACACGACTGTTAAGTGAATCTGACTTCCCCATTGACTTTGCTTGTCAGGAGGTTATAAAAAGTGATCACATGACCCTGCCACACTGCAACTGTCATAAATATGAGCCAGTTGCCAAGCGTCTGAATTTTGATTATGTGATCTTGGGGATGCTGTGTGAAAAATGGTTGCAAGTCACTTTTTTCATTGCCGCTGTTAACTTCAAATGGTCACTAAATGAACTGTTGTAAGTTGAGGACTACCTGTAGTACATTTCAGAGTCGTTTTTTGGATATTTAGCAAACTGTTCAACAAGAGCAGTAACTAAAAGAACAAATAAGTAAACTAGGTAAAATATGCCTAAACAATAGATTCAAATATTTAATATAAACTATGAAATGGAATATCACATTTTTATGTTATTGCATATTTTTACACTAATTAGTGTCTGCACATTTGCCATTTTTCAAACCTTAAGTAACTTAGTAACAAACTCACCTGTCACTACCTCGCAACATTTTAGGGTCAAAATACCTATAGTCATCTGTCTCCTATTAAAAGAGAAAATTGGTTGGAACACATTTTCATTACCTTATTTTTTATTTCCCAATATATTTACATTTCATTAAAATACTTTGAAAATATTATTCAGTCAAAGAACTAAAATATCTATTGTAGCTGCCACTCAAGGTGAGACATGACATTTGTAGTTGCTAAATCTTTCAAAACATACTATTCATATTTTTTTTGAAGTAATATAAAATTATAAATAGTCCTAGTTTTCAAGCTTCATGTTGCTGCATTTCCCCAAAGTACATTTTGTACTCATAATTCATTCTATTTTGAAAATATATTTATAACTAATGCTCAAATAATACAGCAATCAGAATCTTTCTTCTTTCATTCTATATTTAAAACAAAATGAAGTTTGTTTATAAGGTGTGATTAGGACACTTTTGGATTTAACATTGTTATATAAAAATATTTCCTTTTTTAAAAAAAATATCAATTCAATATTAGCACTGATGACTACAATGCATTTTTCTGCTTCTATGCTCAGTATTTTGCAAAGCAAGAAAAAAAAAGATCAATTTTGTTTATGGCCTTTTAAGAAGAAAATATTGTTACCACATTCTATATTTAAAAAAAAATGTAAGGTGCATAACAAGCCAAATGATCTTTGTGGGATTCACCTTTGATTTCAAAACCTATATCTATAGTGCACTCCAATGCCCGTAGGCATTACTAAACATTATAAAATTCTATCTGATATCTAAATAATTCAACCACCTTGGATAGATTTTGGTATCTTTAAAGTCTGAACATAACAATCAAAAAGAGAATTGAAATTATTCTGGAAAACCATGGATTGCTGAAGATTACCTATTATTTAGCATTTTGCATCTGTTAACTCTGTGAGAGTCTGAAGTGGTTCATATAGGAACTTCCATGATTTTCTTTCTATTGTATTACATGGATAGTATTTGAAAGAGAACCATAATTTTTGGGAATATATTAATTCAATCTACTGTAATTTTTCATTATCTATACTTACAGGATTTGACTTCATCTCCATAAGGTTATCTAAAATGCGGGTCGCTGGAAGATTCTATTAAAAAAGTACCTTAATTTAAGTGAGTTGCAAGTAGTTTAAAACAGTAATACATACTCAGATCATTATTCATTTCTATTATCATTAGATAATTCTTTTTGAATCATCATGTGGTTTGAATACAATTCCCTCATGCTTGCTCCCCTAAAAAAAGCATTTGACCACTTCAGACTTTATGACAGAACAAATATAACAGATAATGGAGATGTACTCATGTATTTTTTAAAAAGGACATTGCTTTTTAAAATTAAGCTTGCTGGGTAATACTGAAATTAAGAAATGTGTACAATTTTGCAACATCCTGTGTTATTAATGAAGCAGAAATATAACGTAGGACAAATTTAAAAAGCACTTTTTTTAATGAAGTGCATAATTCAAGTATGCTATTCACCACTAATACATGTAACAATAGCCACACATTCCTAATCTTTCTTTATGGATGCAGCCGGCTATGCTTCAACAAATGCAACTTCAGATAGTCTAAATTTTATGATTACTGATTTAGCCTCTGGTACTTATAAAACCAAAGAACATCTTGTAATCTGTAGAAAGTATTTGTTATTGCATAGATAAAATATGTATAATCACTAAGTGATATGCTGCTTCTAATTTAAAGATAGGATAACACTACTTTGCTTCTCTTTCTTTTAAAATATGAAGTTGCATTAGCTTTAATTAAGACAATTTCTGGAATAGTAAGAAATCTGCCCTGTTACTCTGCTTTGATATTCTGCATGCTGTCAAAGTAGCAGCAAAATGAAAAAGTGGACATCTTGAGTTACATAATTTGGATAACATTTCTTGATGGAAAAAGTATTCTCTTTTTTATTCCCTTTATAAAGATTTTTTTTTTAATTTTCTAATAATTCTAATAATTACAACCTGGCTATTTTAATCAAGTCTCCCAGGCATTTTGTGATAATATTAAAACATTATTTCAAGAAACTCTTTTTATGTATTAGTAGCAATATAAACTAGAGAAGCAGAATTATGTAACAAGAGAAAATCAGGACAATCCAAAAGCTGAGCTGGATGAAATAGTAGCGAACCAAACTTCTCTAGAAAAAAAAAATTGGAGTTTATGAAAATGCAATTAAATTACCATACATTAATATCCATATTATTTCAGAGAGCCAGAGAATGTCACACAAAGCACAGAACCGAAATGGAACCTTTCCACACAGGGGTAATTCAGTTCAATTCTGATCAGGTCAATTTAATTCTAATCACCTTGTTAAGCATGCTAGGTATTGCAGTCTAACTGGGACACATGCAATTTATGAAACGCTGAAGTGTTTATCCCTGTTTATCCCAGTCTGAAAAGTCTGTAGTCTTGGGTATATGTTTATTCAAAAATAATGAATATACTTAATGTAAAAGCATACCTGCTGCTTTAGTACTAAATTTTTGACTCCTTCCATCACAAACTGGGATCCAGTATTCATAACGCGTGAGAAAAGACTGAAACAAAATGCACATCATAAAGATTTGGTTTGTGTCCACATACTTAAGTAACAAACCTTTAGTATTGAGTCTGCATGTCAAAATATATTGCTGTTATTTATTTTTTTGATTGATTTGGCAATATTTGTAAATTGCCCCAATCAACTAAAACTCTGAGCAGTTAACAGATAAAAATAAAACATCATGCCAGTAACAAAATAATGAAAAACAGTAGCATCAATGCATATCCAAGATGAACATCCACCATCACCTTGGGTCAAAGACAAAGTGAAAAACCCTGTTTTCACCAACTTACAAAATTTTAATAGAGAATTTGAGAATTTCCCTGTTTCAGAGGAAAAACTGTTTCAAAACAGGGAGCTGCTACAGAGGCGGCCTACTGCATAGCTCACTCCCAAGTGCCTACCATATGGGGTTCTCAGCAGACCTGCTTAAGAAGTTTAGACTGGATGGGCTAATTTAATGTTGGCAAGGTGGCATCTAATGCATCCCAGTGCTATACCACGTACGATTTTATAGATGGCAACCAACTCTTTGAAATGGGCCTGGAAGTCTACTGGTAAGCAGTGTGGTGACTTTAGATTTATTTTGCAGGGGAAGGACTGTCCTGCTGGGAGCTTGGCTGTAGCATTCTAGAAATTTGCTGCACCCAACTTGTTTCCAAATGTATGTAGATTGTCTTGAAGTAGTCCAGTTGTGTGGCAATCATATTAATAGTTTCTATTACCCAAGCATGGATATAAGAATATCAGTCAGCTTCTTTCCATTGTTTTATTGCATTTTGTTTCTTATTTAACCTGTGCGGGGAATGTTTTAGACTGAAACTACAACATAGGATGCCAAAAGCAACAAAACACATTTGGAACTCACCCCAATGACTTTGTTGCACTATTTCCATACATAGCTGGACCTGAAGCCATCTTGGCAAAAGCTCTGCAAAATGTAAAAAAAAAAATTATATACCTGATTGGTTTTCAGCAAATGATTATGAATAAATTGTTTATTAACAAAGCACTTCCTAGTCATTTTGAGGATAAAATTGCTCCTTTAACATAAATGACAGTACTATCATAACTAATCACACAAACACACTATAAAACTGTAATACATATTATTGAAATAATAAAGGGAGCATTCCTGTAATAATACACTTGGCAGATGAATTTATTTACACGGAACAGAGTTTCCCTATTTCAGATAAAACAGCAGTCAAATCATTTTTGGTCACATATATCCACATTCTATCTGGAAATCACTTGTTAGATCACAGATATATTATTACATATAAGGCTGGGAAGATTTGAAAAAGCCTATCATTATCTTATTTGTGGTTGAATAAAAATATGCTCTAATAATAATGCAGCTCATCTGTTCCACACATGCCCCAATAAATGAAGTAGACAATGAAGCCAAATTGTATTGATATACTATTGGATATGAAGGCTAGCAAGACTCCTGAATCTTTAGCAAATACAATGGTAGACGAGAAATGGTAAGAAAAGAAATGCAAACTGTATGAGAATATAGGTCGCTGTGGATGAGAAGAACTTATGTTTGTGCAAGGAACAGTATTACTATTGACTGTATCTTTTCCCATGTATATGTCGCTCCACAGAATTGGGGAACACTTCAGGCAAGCATGCACCATGGTATGGGGAGGAAGGGAAGAGTTCTAGCAAGGATAAGAAACAACATTTCCAAAGTCTTACATATATGAACATCATTTTATAAATTTTATAAACAATGTGAATGAAGAATTAAAATCGTTCATTCATTACACTCCGTTAAGTCTTTTCCTAACAGCTAAAAGCAGTTACTGCTCTTATTTTGAGCACTATGAACATATGGCAATGAAACCATAGGTGGTTATTTTAACAACAATGCCTGAATGAAATGTATCTTGTGACATCATGGTACAAGCTCTGTTCTCATACTTGTGCTGTGAGGTTGCGTGAAAATACAACAGAGGCAGAGTTTGCATCTGAATATTGCAACCCATGTTTCATCACTTATCCTCCTTCCCCTCCTATTATTGGTAGTCCTCTTACAAACGAATGGTCATTCGTTTAGTGATCATTCAACGTTACAATGGCACTGAGAAAAATGACTTATGACCGTTTTTCACACTTACAATGTAGTCTCCCTATGGTCATGTGATTAAAATTTGACCGCTTGGCAACTGGCATGTATTTATGACAGTTGCACTGTCCCGGGGTCATGTGATACCTTTTGTAACCTTCTGACAAGAAGGGTCAATGGGGAAGCCAGATTCACTTAACAGCCATGTTACTAACTTAACAACTGCAGTGATTTTCTTAACAGCTGTGGCAAGAAAGTTTGTAAAATGGGACAAAACTCACTTAGCAACTGTTTCACTTAGCGACATAAATTTTCGGCTCAATTGAAGTTTTAAGTTGAGGACTACCTGTATACCTCCCTTTGGGGTCAAAATACCTCTCCTTACAGTCCTGGATGAATTCTATGTTCAATCTGAAGCAAAATTCTAATCTAAATTTTAGCAGTGTACTACTTTCTTATATTATGAAAGCAAAAGTTACTTACTTCCATTGTTTAATGTAGTTTAAAGGACTAAGGTTACATCCAGCATCAGTTAGTGCTTTTTTGTACTGTTCCAAATCTGCCTGGAATGAAATGGACATTTGAAATTTGTGACATTTTAAAATTTGTTAATAATAAATACATTAGTATGACAAGAAATAAGCTAATATTCATCTTCCAAATATATATAAATATAAAAAGAATGAGCTATTACACATAAAGGCAAATGTCCCCACCCAACCACTGCTGTGAAATTGCTAATCAAGAAAACAAGATCACTGCAACAAATGATTGAAAGCAGTTACTTTTGTTTCTTTTTGAAGAAGAGTCTATTTGAGAAAATGAAAGGAAGCACTCCTATAAAATTAAATTAATTTACTAATCATTTTACTAAGCATTTTAGTATGTGTGATGGTCCATGACAATCTCATCATATCAGACTAGTTGCCATGCTGGCTGGATGTGAAGAAAGTTACAGTCCAAAATATTTGGAGAACATAAGATTGAATATAATATAGATCAACTTTCCCAAATTCAAATTTTGAGGATACATTTACATTTCAGGTCCTCCAAAGGCAAGAGCTTAAATCACTGTAAATACAACTTGATTGGTACAATATAAAAGTTCAGTAACGAAGAAATGAAAAGGATAGTATTTACAGATATAGAAGTCAGAAAATGTAAATAGATAACTGTAATAGATAACTATAACATATATTATCTGCATTGTTTTCCTTAAATAGTATATCTGCATAAATAGTATAAACAGTATATTCTTAAATGGTCTATCTGTTTATAAAACTCTTATATTTGTTTTGATTTATTTATTTAGTACAGAAAAGGGTGAAAAAGCTTTCCTCAAGTAAAAACTAAAGTATTTTATGACATCACTTAGTGATAGAAATTCCAGCCCTATTTTCTATTGTTAAATGAGTGGTATCTGTAATATCTTCTGAGTTTGAGGTATGTACACACTATCATTTGTATTTCTTTTTTTACTGAACTTCTATGTGTACCAATCAAGTTGTATTTATAGTGATTTAACCTCTTGCCTTTGGAGGATCTGAAAAACCAGGTTAGACTGAGATAGATTGTCATGGAGAAAATTGATCTGTATACCTTGATGGCCTATAATCAAACAATTAATCACTTGGGATTTTTATTAGTATTAATATTTCAAATGATTATAATGTAAATTATAAACTAAACAAGTTAGACAACACTAAACTCTGTTAAACTCAATGGGATTTTTGTTCTTTAAAGATGCTCAGAAAAGCTAGCTTTTGTAGTTAACCTCTACAGCTTTTTTGCTGACATAAAAATCTTTCCTGTGTTCCCTGATATCCACAGAATATTTTGATCTTTTAAACATATTCACATAATAAATACTAAAATAGTTTACATCAGCGGTTCTCTATGTGTCGCGACCCCTTTGGGGGTCAAATGATCCTTTCACAGGGGTCACCTAAGTGCGCGCTAGCCCGCCACACCCCCTCTGTCACCTCATCACGCGTGGGGAGGGGGAGTGGGTTGCGGCGGCGGGGCAGGGGTCGCGGCCTTAGGAAGGTGGAGAACCACTGGTTTACATATTGCTAAATCACTGTGTGGCCTATTTGGCTATGACATAGCATATTATGTGAATTCTATCATAATGGATAGAATCAGCCTAAACCTGAACACATATTTTTATTCAACAAATTAAAAAAAAAGTTTAATGCAATACATAAACGATCCATTATGTCTGCCTGGATCTATGTACTTTTCCATTGTTCATAGGTTTGAAACAAAGTATTTAGAGTGCAACAGGAAATGACTTAATGTTATTGACCAAAAAAACTAAACTATAAATTCACTTATGTTACTGACAAAAATAACATTAGGATTATCTATATGTAGGTATTTGCTTCAAACATACCTCAGAAGGTAACTGTACAGAACTTATGAAATAGATAAGGAAGAGTCGCATCTTGTCTTCTGCAGTTCCCGCTGTTCAGAAAAAAGGTTTGCTTTAAAAAATAATCTTTCTTTAAATTATTATAAAATACATTTCACTAAAAAATCATCATAATAAAAAGATTACCACTTCACTTTTGGCATTTACACCGGTAGGAAAAGTACTGAAAAATTAGCAGTCATGACATAGAACAAGAATCAGTTTGGTAACTACTTATTCAGCATTTGCTCATCTTGAACCCACTCCATCTGTGATTCTCCTGAGATACTTGCTTCAGAGTGGAGATAATACTATCCCTCAATTTGCATAATGGATGGAGCAACTGTGTGTATAGTAACACCAATGGGAAATAAAAAGCCTATTCATATAGCAAAATGGATAACAGGAAAAACAATGGGAAACACCAGGGATATGCAGTGGCATGGCTACTAGGTATCACTTATTTCTATTGAGAATATAACTGGTTGTACTTTTGATCAATACACAAACCTGGTTTGCTAGAAAGCAACAGATCACTACCCCCAAATGTATTACATCTCTTAAAATAAACAATTTGTACAAGTTGTAAATGCTGACTTTTAGCACCAGAGTCCTCTAATGTCTTAAACAAAATTAATTAACAGAAAGGAACTTTGCAATAAATCCAAATTATACACTTACCATCAGGATCAGAAATCATATCCAAAAGTGATTTATCCAATGTGGACTTGCTCATAATTTTTTCTTCATATTCAAAATACACATCTAGTTTCCGAGTCTGAATGAAAAGAAGTTGCCATTGGAAAGTGTTTTTGTATACGCACATAGCCACACACCCATTTCTATTAAAAAGTAAGAAATGTTTCCATATTTTTAATACATTTTTCCATAGTAAAAAACTAAAAACAATCGCATAGGTTCTTTGAATAAGTAGAATATATACAATATATGTAAATATATATAACAACATGTATTATTATACATATGAATACGTATGTACAGTAAATACATATAATACATATACGTATGAATAATATGTATTTTCATAGAATACAGAAAATACATAGAATACATAAACTATTATATTTTTCTTCCATCATACCTCAAACTCAAAGGATTTACAGATCGTTCATCTGGGGGTTAATCAGATTCAGTTGCTATATCCCTTGACTTCAAAGCAGCTGCAGCACAAAATCTTTCCTTACTATTTTATTATATACTTTAGAAGTATTTAATAATATTGTTTACTGATTAAATTATTAGGTAAACCCCCCCCAAGGTTTTAAGCAATCCAGCCTATCCAGAAATGGTCTACATCAAACAGGTTACAGCCAAATCATCTGAAAATAAACTTAAAACTACTTCCAATTAGGTCTAGTGGTTAAGGCACCAGGGTTGTAGAAAGCAGGAGACTGTGAGTTCTAATCCCACCTTAGCTATGAAAGACAGCTGGGTGACCTTGGGCCAATCATTTTCTCTCAGCTCAACTCAGCTCACAAGCTTGCCATTGTGGGAAAAATAGGAGAAAGAGGAAGGCATTTTGATATATTTGCCATTTTAAGTTATTTGTAAAAATAATAAAGGCGGGATACAAATAAATAAGTAGTGAGTAAGTAGAAGCTCAATTTAGCCACCCAAAACAAAACAAAGCCAATGGGCAGAACATATGATAAAGTACTAATTGTTTGCAACCATTTCAGACCAATTGCAAACGAACGTGTTCAATGGATCTGGTAAAACTATATTATATATCTCAAATCAATGGTTTAGTGGGAGGGGGAGGTTCATAAGGCATTTTTAATTTTCTAATGCAATAAAGATTAGAGCTTTCTATAAAACAGTCTACAATAATTTAGTATCCTTTACATTATATTGGTAAATGGTAAATGCAGAAGTCTTAACAATTTTTTTCTATTTCTTAAATTTTACTTCATAAAATGTAACTCACAAAATAAAGGCAATACTTTGCATTATATTTACTGGAAATTACTATTAAACCATGAAAATACTCAACAAAAACCAGAGACCCACGGAGGGGAAAAAAAAAGAAACCCTCTGAAAGTACAATGGTCTTTTTCTGATATTTAAGTCATACTAAATACTAATGAAAAGAAAAATGAATAAAGATGTCCAAAATAGTAGTACAAAAATGCTTCCAATAAAAGCAGATATTTTCCTTGCATCTATTAAATTCTGATTATATTTCTGAGTTGCCAAAATCTTACTAGGTTAAATAATAAAATAATAATTTAAAACAAGGTTTCTCTTCTTCTAAGCTTTTCCGATAAATATTTGGTAATCCATCTTGGGAAATACTGATGTTTCTTTCCAGCTTCTTGCTTAAACACTGAAATATGCCAAAAAACTGCCAGAATTTCTGAAAGGTGATTAATCTTAGAGTTCCTTTTGCTATGCCTTAAAAAATAATCTAAAGGCAATTTGAAAATAAGCTGTAAAGTGAACTACTACAAAAGTATCATTTAAGATTCATTGTAGAAAATATAAATTAGCATATCAACTATTTTGGCCTTGATAAATTACACTATAATTACACTTCCATAAAGCTTTATTAAATTACTCTGAAGTCAAAGATATATGGTATGGATAGTACTCAATTCTTTACCTCCATAAATGGCAAAGTCTAGATTCTATGATAAGTGGCTTCTATGGATGGAAATGGGAGAAGGGCAATGTTCACTTATTTCACATTTTCTGAATCGTGTTTCTCGTTTCCATTCATAGACTACTTCACTGGATCAAGCAGTCTTCCAACAGGCCATAAAGGGGGACAGCACATCTGTGTCCATATGCAGATGTGTATATATTCACTGAAACATCCTTCCATATATATGTGCATGTACAAGAACTTTTTAAAATACAGATTTAGGGGCAACCAATGTATTCCAAAATAAATTATTCTTTTACAAAATTAATGATAACAATTAAAAATAAATTACTACCTCTTACTGTAATGCAAATAATAGAGACATGAGATAATAATTAAGGATCCTAGAAAATAATATTTCTCCTCCATTTTGGCTTCAACTGATAAAAACTTACAGGAAAGTTAGCTAGCCTTTCTCTCCTCTTATTTTTTTCTAAGAAACTTCCTGAAGCAGAAAGGAAGCATGCTAATAATTTATTCCCCCTCTGCAGTGTCAAAAGTATCTAATTCAGTAAGGCCATCTGATTTCTATGCCTTGGGAGGAAAAGACAGTCAACTATGGAAGTATTTCCAAACCACATCCTGCCTTGGATTTTGACAGCGGTCCAATGTAAAACACTGAAGAAAAAATAAACTAACTTTATTTTCAACATTACTTTCTATGGAAACAGAATGTCAGTGAATTAAGCTTCAGTTATCGAAGACAATTGTGAAAAACATTTTATGCAAAAAAGTAGAAAAAAATGTTTGTACTTATTCAATGCAAGGGGGAAATATTCTCAATAATAGGCAAATCTTCTAAAATTCAATATCATCACAAAAAACTAATTAAAATTTCAGTTGTATCTTTTCTCTCTGGCCTTTGGCTATAATAAAGTTTCATTCAAACTCATTAAAAAAAACAATCTATAATACTAGTTTTAGTACTTATTTCCCCGAAAATAAGACCCTGTCTTATATTTTTTTGAACCCTGAAATAAGCGCTTGGCCTTATTGCCATGCACTCAAAAGCCTGATTGAGCTTATCAGGGGATGTCTTATTTTGGGGGAAACGGGGTATATTTTAATTATAATAATTGAATTGTTGGTTTGATTACCAATTTCCAAAATTCAATTCTTATTCAATAAGTGTGTATTCTCAAAAGATTGTACCCAGAAAAGTCATGGAAGAAAAAAAGACTGGATTGTTTAGTTTTCTTTTATGAACTTCTTTTTTTGCAGCAGCATGAGATAGTAGTCTGTAATTCTGCCTACGTTTATTTAAAAAAAAAAAAACCAGACAAAAATGAGAATTCAGTCCAGCAGAACAGCTTGAGTATAAAGCCTCTGGAATAAATGAAAGTTTTCATACATTTTAAACAATGATAAAAATACAGGACTATTAAAAAATAAGTTTGCTTTTCTGAGTATGAAATGAAAAATCCAGGCAAACTAAACTGTTATGAAGGGATTGACTTATGCCAAATCATTTTTTAAATAATAAAAATCCCGCACTATGCTTGTTTAAAACCAGCTATTTTGTTTGGCTTAGTAACAAATACAATCATAAAACACCCTGCCACCCAATCTCACATGACAAGGATACTTTGATTGAAAAGAACACTTTGTTTTGAGAGCAACTGTATTTGCACAGAATCTAAAATGCTACTTATCTAACCCATTATGGCATTCTTGTGAATGATGAAAGGGATTTATTTCTTCTTGGCATGGACGACACAAGACAATATTTTGTAATTTATTGGAGCTCTGAAGAAAGAGCTCAAAATCAGAATTTTCAAGCATGGAGGCTAGAAATTCATATACATGAATAAACTAGTGGCCCCCAACTTTTTGGATGCCAGGGAACGGATGATGGTTTTTCCCTGGACTGGGGGGCATGGTTTCACACACTAGTTCGATCCCATGTATGTGTGGATGGGACTTCACTCGCTTGCACGGATCAGTTCCTGATGGGCCGTGGACCAGTGCCAGTCCACGGCCTGGGATTTGGGGATCCCTGCTTTACACCATGTCAAGTACTCTTCAACATGATACTATTGTAACCCTCTGAGACTCTTTCCTTTTTAAATGATTACTTTATCCAAAAAGAAAAAAAGTGTCTAAGTCCCACAGGGACTCTTGGGACTTAAACAATTGTTAAAAGTTCACAAACCACGATGAGGAGATTAAAGTTGGAGTAACTAGGAACTGGGGCTATTTTACTAAGCACATAACAGAATGTAATTTTATTTCTATTGAAGGTTTCCCACCCCCCACCCCTTTTCTGCTCTACAAATGCCCCCAAATGATAATAAAGTATAAATCAATACTGATCTAAATGGTAGCCTAATTTTATAAAATAGATCTGGGAGAGAAGACTCAAGAAAACTAAACAGTGAAAATTAGTAATGGCTGAAAATCAAAGCCTTTTATTATCTGATGAATGTAAGCTATCTTGCAGAGTGCCAATTATGTTCAAACCATTACATATAAGAGAAACGTAATGCAACCAATTGTTCATTATAACTACTGCTGAATACTCTCTTGCCAAAAAACTCTGTCCTCGCCATTTCCTCTGCGTTGATTCAGTCACAGCTAAAACTTGGAATCAAATTTCATAGTACACAGTATCTCTGTGTTTTTTGTTGCATATTATTTTTGAAAGGAATAAAACATATGGCTGAACATTCCTTTTAATATACTCAATTAAAAGGACTGATTAACTATAAATCTGATAAACTTTAAAATGGCAATGTTTTATACCTTTATATGTTCCAGAACGGCTGTTGCTACATTTGTATGAAGATCTATGAGTCTTTTCTTTTCTAGAAGCTCCGGAAGAGAGCTGAAAAAGATTTCATTCAAATTAACTTGTCTGTTTATTATATTTTAATAACATAATTAGTGTTGTATATACAAACATGCAATTTGGCAATCAATCTCAAATAGTACAAATGTATCAAATAAAAGCAGGGAAAGGGAGACTCCATGAAGGTGCATCTCAGAACTGGGCCTCAGGAAAATATTAAAAGTATTCTGAACTAAATAATATTTAGATCCTGTTTTGTCCTTATTTGTTAGCCATAGAATGTACTGCACAAGAAGAAAATATGAACCTGGATAATATACTGTCCAAATCTTTCTCTGTATGCTCTGAAATCTTAAGACTTTCACCCTCTTCTTTAACCAGTATGATTTTGCAGATAACACATCTGGTTTTGACACCATCTTTTTTTTACTAGTATGAGTTTGCAGATAACACAACTGTTCAATTTTGTTGTAAACTAGCTATTCTACCTCATCATATTTCTGATTGGTGGCCATAAAACAGTTCATGATTCAAATCCTTCCTAATAACTTAGTATATCCATTAAGTCAAATGAGGTTACAGTACAGGCATTAAAATTAATTTTGCAACACATAATAATCCATAAAATTGTTTTCAATACTTAAAGAGCTCATACTTTTCCCAAAATGTAGATTTGGAACATATGATTTTACACCATTATACTACTTTAATATTTCATGAGATATTTAAAGAAGAGCATTATGAATTATAGTCTAATATCAGAATAAGGAAGGAAACTGATTAAATGGTGAACTTCTTGCCCATTAAAAGTGTTTCATACTTACCTAACAGCTGAAGTTAGTTTAGCTGTATTATCAGACAGCATACTTATTGCTCCTTCATCTTCACCTTCCAGCCCCTAAAAAGAAAAATTGTATTTTTATTTATTTTTATTCATATGTGTATGCTTAAAAACTAAACGGGGCATTTAATTTACACAAAATGAAATTCTCGTTTACATAACTTTGAAGAAGAGGCAGTTAAAGCAATTCAGAAAGATCACAATGAAGTCTTATTGATTATATGCACACAACTTATTGTAGACCTGACTTGCAGCTTATCAGAAAAATGATTCTCTGAATAAATGTTTTAGACATACAATAGGAAATCCATGTTACATGACATTAGTATATCATGAGAGGCAGGGCAATGATGGATTAGATATAAATGAAAAATCCTATTTCCATTGAAAGTCATCTGGAAGCAAAAAGAATAGCCATCATGACAACCACAGAGGTTTCCTCTTTATATGACATCCTAACTGTTGGTTATGTTCTCTGCCTTGAGTTGGTTATAGAATAGAATAGAATAATAGAGTTGGAAGGGACCTTGGACGTCTTCTAGTCCAACCCCTGCTTAGGCAGGAAACCCTACACCACTTCAGACAAATGATTATCCAATATCTTCTTAAAACTTCCAGTGTTGGAGCATTCACAACTTCTGGAGGCAAGTTGTTCCACTGATTAATTGTTCTGTCAGGAAATTTCTCCTTAGTTCTAGGTTGCTTCTCTCCTTGATTAGTTTCCACCCATTGCTTCTTGTCCTACCCTCAGGTGCTTTGGAGAATAGCTTGACTCCCTCTTCTTTGTGGCAGCCCGAGATATTGGAGAACACTGCTATCATGTCTCTCCTAGTCCTTCTTTTCATTAAACTAGACATACCCAGTTACTGCAATCAGTTCTTTATATGTTTTAGCCTCTAGAATAGTTCAAGGTGTTATGCCATATTTCCATAATTGAATCCATCACAAATATTAACTTTTCATTAAAGTTAATCCTTGACTTACATCCGGGGGCTGCAGTCTAATACGTTTGTCTTTCAGTGTAAACGTATTGGTATTCTAACCAATAAAAGAGAATATTTGTAGCCTAGAGTTGAACAGTGGGGCCCCTTGGTGGTTTCTGAGCTTGGTTGCTTTCTTGCAGACATTTCATTACCCCACTAGGTAGTATCATCAGTGCTAGTATTAATAGTCTAACCATTTATCTAATGCTGCTTTCCTTTCCAGAGATCTGCTTCCCTTTATTATGCTCAGCTGCAACATCTTC
>QLTV01004083.1:1894416-1930289 GCA_003457575.1 Thermophis baileyi
AAGGCTGAGTGCCAAAGAATTGAGGCCTTTGAACTATGGTGCTGGAGAAGACTCCTGCGAGTCCCTTGGACTGCAAGGCGATCAAACAGGTCAGTCCTAGAGGAGATCAACCCTGACTACTCTTTAGAAGGCCAAATCCTGAAGATTAAATTCAAATACTTTGGCCACCTAATGAGAAGGAAGGACTCACTGGAGAAGAGCCTAATGCTGGGAAAGATTGAGGGCAAAAGAAGAAGGGGATGACAGAGAATGAGGTGGCTGGATGGAGTCACTGAAGCAGTAGGCATGAGCTTAAATGGACTCCAGAGGATGGTAGAGGACAGGAAGGCCTGGAGGAACGTTGTCCATGGGGTCGCGATGGGTCGGACATGACTTCGCAACTAACAACAACAATAAAAATATATTTTAAAAAATATATGGAAATAAATGAAACAAGATATTAAAAGCTAGAAAATTTTCCTAGTTAGGACTTAGGATATTACCCAAGATCAATTTTCTATTTCAAATGACAGATTCCAATTTCAGATAAAAACCTGCAGGTCTGGCAAAGAACAGTCAACATATTTATATGGAATGGGGAAAAAAACCAAGTGTTAAGATTCAAAATTTGGCAAGATTCAAAAGAAAGAAGAAAATTAGCATTTTTCAATCTTAGACTATATTATCTTAAACTCTGGAATCAGGTTTCTCTTTTCATTTATGGGGAAGACTGCCTTCAAAAGGGCTTTAGGTGTAAAATGTGATTGTTCTACCCTAGCAGAGTTTAGCTGAAATCTTCATGTTACCTGTTTTAAATTACTATGGATGCAAATAAACTTGGTCATAATATAGAATAATATTCTATATTATTTTATATATACAGAAGCAGGCAAAGATGGCTGATTGAGAAATAAATAAATATAAATTTATACATTTCTTCATCTATTTTTCTGTAGTATTTTCTCATCTCTAGTTTTTCCTCTTAGAAGATGCAAAGATTCAATTTTGCTCCTGTAGAAGAGTAAAGAACATTCCTAGCTCTCATATCTACTTGTAATCCATTTGTAATCAGTTACAACAGTTGTTTGACCTCAATGTATACAATATAGATTGTGAAACTGTTTACAAAGCTGTGGAATTGATTTAAAATCTTTTTTTTTTTTTAGTTTTAGAATTCTAAATTAACCAGCATTGCACTTCCAGCGTATTTTAAAAATGTCAATATATTTAAAGAACCCTATGAAGTCCCAAAAGAGCATTTTTATTATATCAATAAATCTTACCATTATACTTTTAAGCCGCTTCACTTCATCCTCTTGAGTTCTGTAGGATTCCAACTCTTGCTGGACAGACTCTGCTACCTCTGGAAAAGGACTAATAAATATTGTGTAAACTATTTTTTAATTCATAATCTGTATTTTAAACATACATTTTTAAAATGTTACTTATAGCTTTCTTCATACTACATTTTAAACTTTGTTTAACTTACTGAGAAAACAGTAATATAAATTGAAGCATAAATGGTGAACTGGTGATATAAAATACTCCACTTACCTTCCTTTATGTTTCTGCCAAAATTTATCAGCTGCAGTTAAATCATACGTTTTTTTATTTTTTTTCTTTGGTCTAGCACCTGCTACAGAATTTTCCATTCCTGAAGATTCTTCCAAAACTACTCTGTTCAAATGAAAATCCTAGAAAAGATTAATTAGAGATTATTGCCTATTACCTAGTATTTCAATAGACCATTTTAAATTCAAAATAAGTTAATAAAAACACCAAACTGATATTTGATGTTTTGCTCTTGTAAATAAAGTAAGACAGTTTTTCAATTAAAGGTAACATTTGAATTTTTCTTTTAAATTTCTCTGTATATATTATATACAAATAAGAACATTTTGTTTTTTGTTTAATATATGCCACAACACATGGTCTCAAAATTAGTAGTTTTGAGTTACTAATTATTCAGTATTTCTGAGTAAATTTTGAAATTCTGAGTAATTCTGAAAGCTACTCAATATTTCTGTTAGTCTATTTTATAGCCTGGAACAAAGATTTTTTTCCCATTGGTATAGTATTACACCAATGTTGATTACTAAAACTGGTAATTCATATTATACAACTGCTCTAAATGACAATTGGTTTGATCGTTTTTTCATACTTAGTAGCCAGGTCATAAAGCTCAATAACTCTGGAAGATTATTCACCTAGAATGATACAAATTTAAAATATTAATTTCAATTCTTACCAGCTGTTTTTCCATTAAGCATTACTCAATCTTATATGAATGCTGCAAAGTATATGGAGTTGGCTTGTAAATGATAACAGCTGGTAGAATACCATATAGTTCATGGAAATTGCATATAATCCCTTCTTTAGAAGAACTGTGGACTATGCCATGGGAATATGGGTCAATGTAAAAAATAACTTTGTATTTAGAATACAAACCTTATACTGAATTTAATTTAACCTATTAAAAAAGTTCATGCATCACCATGAAGCCAATTATATAGACTACAAAATATGTATTTATTGTGACATGTCAAGTAATTAATACAATGAAATACTTTGTAATCTTTCTTGATTATAAATTTAATTCAGTTGCTTGGAACAATTCTTTCTATAAAATTGCACATTTTAGATTTTTTATTGGATCACATTCATAACTACGAAAAACTACTTTTCCATTGAGGTTATTAATATGTAACACCTACACCATCTTGTGGTGATTAATGATATTTTAATATTTAATGTGTAGCTTTGAGAAATAAATAAATACTGAAGAGATCAAAACATATTTTATGAACATACTTCAGAAAAATCTACCGTATTTTTCGGAGTATAAGACACAACTTTTCCCCCCCTAAAAGAGGGTGGAAATGTTGGTGCGTCTTATACACCGAATACAGCCATTTTTGGCCTCCCGAAGCCCCGCCCCCGCATCCCATTTTTGCAAAAAATGAATCCGTTTTTCGCAAAAATGAGGTGCGCAGAGGGTTTGGGAGGCCTGCAGAGTGCTTCTGGGGGCTGGTGGAAGGCAAAAAACGGGCTGTTTTTTGCAAAAAATGGGCCGTTTTTTGCAAAAAAGGGGGCATTTTTGCCTTCCCCCAGCCCCCAGAAGCACTCTGCAGGCCTCCCAAACCCTCTGCGCGCCCCATTTTTTGCAAAAACGGATGAAAAACGGACCCATTTTTGCAAAAAACAGGGCGCACAGAGGGTTTGGGAGGCCTGAAGAGTGCTCCTAGGGGCCGGGGAGGACAAAAACTTTTTTTTCTTACTTACCTCTTCGAAATCTTGGTGCGTCTTATACACCGGTGCGTCTTATAGTCCGAAAAATACGGTAAACAATAGGCAAAATGCATATTACCAAGTAAAATATGTTTTATATTTGGTAGGACACAATCTATGAGATAGGATTTTAGACAGAACAGCATCATTTTAAAGAAATTTCATTGACATTATTTGGGACTGGCAGTAATTTTATTTAAAGTAATTAAACCAATTTTAAGCAATGAAAGGCAAGTACCTTGCAGTTAGTTCACCTTTTGTCTAGACCTCCTACACAATCCATCTTCTAAACTTATATTTCCTTTTATTAATCAAAGATACAACCATTTTTTCAATCCTTTCCAATTGTTTTGACATATGAATCCTTTATATCTGGCACCAGGCCACGGCATACCAGAAACCAGACTGCGCAAACAAGTGAAGCCCCATTCACGTGATGCAGGCTGCACACAAAACCACACCCATTCCGGTCCGTGGAAAAACCTCTCTCCATGGAACCAGTCCCTGATGCCCCAAAGGTAAGTTCAGAAAGTAAACTTTTACTATACCAACAATATATATGAAACAGTGGTGACTCTCCTCACATAATACCATTATTCTATCATATTCTGATGATTAGTATAGTAAACCTCTATTATAGGCCATGGCATCAGACTGTATGTTCCTCCACAGGACAAATTTTCTTAGATAAAATCCTCTTGCCAGGCAATTGATACAGACACTTCATCACTGTGCAGGAACAAATGAGAAAAATGGAATTCCACTAACTAAAAATAATGGCTGGTGACCAAGCTCAGCCAAAATCTGGGCAATCCATTATGTCAAAATAAATCATACCATATGTAGCAAAACTATACAACACACCTTGGATTACTTACATTCCTAAGTCTATATAGCAAAAGTAAAGCTGGCATTAACTGATAGATTTGCATATCTCTTGGGATATCAGCTATTTGGAAAGTAACTGATTTTTAAGTTATTGGTGTCAAGTAAGAATAGTGAGTGAGGTGCATGCATTGCATTATACTTTTGTATTATGGAGGTGGGAGTAAAAAGAAGAGAAAAAAAGATAATATACATAGTACTTACCAGTACATCATGTACTAAGGCTTGGTAGGTCCAAGTATGATGTAGAAGAGTTGCCAAATCTATATTTCTGTCAACAAGTACTAAAAGAGGTCTCTGAAAACTACAAAAAAAATATCTGTTTAGAATCTCTATTGCTATCTGTATACTTAGAAAATTCTAATGATTACAACTGTATTGGAACATTGTAGGAGTTATAATGAACATGAAGCACTGTTCCATTGAATATAGGGGTTTTTAATAAAATGAAACGTTTGTGTATAAAATTACATTAAAAGCTAACAAGAGTCTGTCTAAAACAATCTTCTTAAATTTTCTTCAAGAAACATTTTTAAATACTGCTTTTAT
Organism: Thermophis baileyi; assembly: GCA_003457575.1. Taxonomy (NCBI): domain Eukaryota; kingdom Metazoa; phylum Chordata; class Lepidosauria; order Squamata; family Dipsadidae; genus Thermophis; species Thermophis baileyi. Next base: position 1,899,118 of record QLTV01004083.1, read on the forward strand.
TTACTACAACAATAAGTAAGCTATGGAGAAGCAGCGACAGACTTTAATTCTACAAAGCACTAATCAAATAATCTTTTTTAAAGAAATATTGCCAAAAAGTGAAAATGTTACCTAAATTGCCCAGCCCCAAGTGTGTCGCCGGTGAAAAGGCTATTTCTGGCATCTCTAAGGTTCTCTCGGAGTTTCTTATCCAATTTCTATGGAAACAAAATACAATTTTCAAAAACCTATAAAGTTGGTGCTATATGGGGGGGGGGGGAGGGAAGAGGAATGTACCTGTAGATTTCTTGCAAAACTGGGACAAAGACAGAAAATAATTAGGAAGATGGATCATGAATTTCTCAATAATTAATAAGATATATCCAAAACCATTCACATCATTCCTATTTTTCTAGATACTATTAACAATAGATCTCTCGACTGAAAATACTGTTTTCTCCAGAGCAATCCGGTATCATTTCAGAATCTTTTCTTTGTGACTGAGTTGTGGTGAAAAAATGGTGAACTGAAGACAGCTCTGCAAAAAGTGGAGCTGACAACTGCGGCAGAATGAAGAGCTGGCAAGTAGACTGGCTCGTCATAATTCTTCTCTGGATAAGAAAGATGGCTCACAAGTGCTTCAGACAGCAATCCCTGGTGGATTTAGAGCTCTGGGAGATGAGCAAAATAGCTGTCTTGCTCAAACCGTGGTCTGTTTCTTTGGATTTGCAGACTTCTTTTCTAATAACTTTTGGAAACTGCTTATTAACTGCTTTTCAGCTATTAGGAACCTTTGGCTAGACTAGTTTGACAGCACTGGGTGAGTTTCCTTCAATCCTTAACAAAATTAGTTTTAAATACAAGTTTACAGACTAATGTTTTTTGAATAAACAGCAAAAGGGTGATTAGAACTTTGATTTTAGAAAGTTACAATGGACTATGGGTTAGGGTTAGTGTCTAGATAAATTTGAGGTAAGATTAATAAGAATCTTTCCCATGGAAAAATGCTGTTTTGAATTCTTAAAAAAACATGAGAACTTTAAATTTTGGACACTATAGAGAACCATAAAGAACTAAGATTACAATTAAAGGAGACAAACACTTAAATTTGATTTATTAATACAGAACGGCACAAAATACTTTAATATTGGATATACTAAAGGACATTTGTGAACAATGGACCCAGAAGTTAATTCCAAGAGTGTCTGCTTCTACAGATAGACTGCGTTCAAAAGATGTTTGTAATGAAAGAGGGACCAATTTTACTGACATGATTGAGATTGATTTGAAAGTGGATTTAAAAATGACAGGCTACCAGAATAACATGTAAAAAGGAGTTACACTGGACATACAAAAGTAAGCGGCTAATGTCTTAAAAATTAAAAGGTATAAATGAATGAGAAGTCAAGAGAGTGACCTGGATAATTTCCTTATAATGGATTTACAAAAGAGGCTTTGAAAAATTTTATGAGAAGGAACAAAATAAAAATGAAAAGAAATCAAGTTCTAAGATATTATTTGGAGGGACTAAAGATCAAGATAGTTAGAAGCAAAAGGTTGGAATATAAAGCTGGTTTGTTTGATGAAAGTTAAAATAGATATGAGAGTAAGTCTGGCGTAGTGGTTAAAAGCATCAGGTTAGAAACCGGGAGACCTTGAGATCTAGTCTCACTTTAGCACAAAGTCAGCAAGGTGACCTTTGGTTAGTTACTCTCTCACAGCCCAAGGAAGGAGTCAATGGCAAACACTTCTGAAAAAATCTTGCCAAGGAAACTGTAGAGATTTGTCCAGGTCAGTCTCCAAGAATCAGAAATGATTGAACAGTGGGAAATGAAATAAAATAAAATAGATATGTTGTTATCTCTAGTATTTGAACAAGCCAGAATTTTAAACTATGTATAAGTTTGATAGAAGAATTAAAAACAATTAACTGAAAATGGAAGAAAATCAGATTGCAACAGTAACAGATAAGATTGGAGAAAAGTATATACTGTATTTTTCGGCACCTGACTATAAGATGCACCTAAATTTTGAAGATGAAAACAACAAAAAAAAGTTTTTGGCTTCCGTGCTCCCCATTTTTGGGTCTTTTTTTGGGCCTTTTCCAGCCTTTTTTCTGCCTGTTTCCGAGGCTTTTTTCTGCCTGTTTTGGGAGCTTTTTCCGGCCCATTTTGGAGGCTTTTTCCAGCCCGTTTTTGAGGCTTTTTCCGGCTCGATTTTGAGGTTTTTTCCGGCCCGTTTTCGAGGCTTTTTCCGGCCTGTTTTTGAGGCTTTTTCCAGCCCGTTTTTGAGGCTTTTTCTGGGCTGTTTTCGAGGCTTTTTCCGGGCCATTTTCGAGGCTTTTTTGGCCCATTTTCAAGGCTTTTTGGCCCATTTTTGAGGCTTTTTTCAGCCCATTTTTGGAGGGAAACAGCCCTCAAAAAGCCTCAAAAATGGCCCAAAAAAGCCTCAAAAACGGCCCGAAAAAAGCCTCAAAAATGGCCTGAAAAAAGCCTCAAAAATGGCCTGAAAAAGGCTTCAAAACGGCCCAAAAAAAAGCCTTGAAAATGGCCTGAAAAAAGCCTCAAAAACGGCCCGAAAAAAGCCTTGAAAATGGCCCAAAAAAGCCTCAAACGGGCCCAAAAAAGCCCCCCAAACGGGCTGAAAAAAGGCCTGAAAAAGGCCAAAAAAAGGCCTGAAAACGTGGTGTGCGGAGGCCAAAAAATGGCCGGCGGGTGGGCGGGTCTTCAGCTATATTCGGTCTATAAGACGCACAGACATTTTCAACCCCTTTTGGGAGACAAAAAAGTGCATCTTATAGTCCGAAAAATACGGTAATCCTAAAATCTATTTATTTTGCATCAAAGCAAGTTTAAGATTTGATTGAATAAGATGAATTGGGAAATTCTTCAAATGTGCTTGACTTGATACATCCATCCATGTGAATTTACCATCAAGCAAATGCCAAATCTCTTCTGCAATTCAAGTCAAATATACAAATAAAAATGCCACTGACCTATTATAAGACTAGGTGAAAAAGTATAAAACGAATAGTCTGTTAATACGTATATGTTGTTAGCATTTGTCCACACTGTAATAGAACAATATGTGCAGTCAGTAAATAAGACCTACTAATGTTAGTCCAAAAGTTGGTACAAGAAAATTAAAGGTTTAATTGGGCACTTGAAAGAGGACGAAATTTGTTTTTGCAAGCTACAGAAACTACACTAATTACTGTATAAAATCCATTCTATATTTTATATTAAAGCACCTACAATGTTTATTTCAATGCCTAATTAAGTTGTGATATTTCATAACTTACCACTGCCACCATTTCTGCTGCTGTTCCTCTTGAGCATCTAATTATTGGAATTGCTCCTGTAAAAATAATGTTCAATAAATATGCTTTGATCAAGTCTAGAATATATTTAAGCTAGATTACATATTGTTTGCAATGCTGCACATTGCATTTTTTTTATTAAAGAAACAGGTGGGTCACAACTTTGATAAAACATACTGTATATAGACACATACATACATATTAAAAAAGCAGACAAAGTTTATAGGACATTTCAGAAAATAAAACAGCAGATTGATAAAGCAACAAGAATATTATATATTGAAGGCTGCTAAAAAGAAGGCTTTTACTAACTTTCAGAATGACATTAGTATTCTCCTGGAATAGACTTTCCAAGCACTGGCCAAAGCCACCAAAACCCCAGTCTTACTAGTTCGAAAGATAGTCCCAAAAATTTATTAGAATACAAAAGTTCCAAAGTTAATTTTAATCAGTGGCCCAGTATACACTGGAAAAGGAAGTTCTTCAAATATTCTGTTTTCAATCATTTTGGCATTTAACATTAGTAACTAATTAACATTAGTATAGAGTCCAAAAATAAACTGGCAACTAGTGCAAATTTTTAATACCTGATCATAAGCTCACTATATGTAGTCCCTCTTAACATGAGTTCAGGACTTCCAATGCAGAATGTATTTTAAAAATCCTGATATGATCTAAAACTTTATATTAATTGTAAAACAATTAAAAAGAAATAATTTCAAATTTCATACAAATGAACAATATCAATTCTGCCTAATTCAAGCTTACAATGTTATATCCGTGAAAATAGGAAACGTGATGAATATTAAAAAAAGTTTAAATTCAAAGTTCAAACTGATGAGGAATCTTTGAGAAAATGTTATTTTGGATAGGATAAACTTTAATGTTAAACACAACTAATGGAAAAACGAGAAAAAAATATAGAAGTGCAAGTAAGAGATGACAAATCCTGTTTTCTTATTATTTACTCGAGATAGTATATTGAAGTAGAAGTCATCATCTTTACTAATTAATAATTGTACAACAATGAAAAAAGAAGTTTACACTTACCGAGTGTAACAAAGAAACAGAAAAGGCTGTCAACAATTGTATCCATAATGGTCTCCATTTCTGTATCTGTTATGTCTGGTTTGTTAATGGCTATAGTATCAAGAAGGAAGAAAAATCATCCCAGAGTGACTTTATTTCTAGCAAAGAATTCTATATAACAAATCCTACACTGAAAGATAAAACACACATATACGCAACACATACAACTTGAAAAACACTACTTATTCTTCTTTCCATAATGAAAAAGATATCTGATCAGCAAAGGCTAGATAAACCAGTCTACTGATAGGCAGATACATGGAAGGAAGAAGATTTAATAAACATGACATTTTTCTTTCTCATTTTCTTGATTTGGATCAGGCAACCCAACCCCGCCTTGTCTAAACCAGGTTTTACTATCATTATTTCTCTTCCATCTATCCCACTGGAAAGAAAGTATATAAGCCATCTCAAGGGATTATTTTTTCCCCAAATTCTGAGGATGATCCCACCAACAAATGCTAGCATCCTTCTTTTGCTCTTTGTAAGAAAGACTCAAAACTCCTAAGATCCTGGAACATTCTTTCAGAAGCTAAAAGACTGCAGTTTTTTTTAAAAAATAATAATTTGTCTCATTAAGATCCATTTTTATCTTAATAACAAATGCATGTTTAATGATGTGGTCTTACGTGTTTAATAGCAAAATTCTGTATCAGTGATTGAAAATTTGTATGCATGCAAAGAATTACAGCATTAAGATCTTATATGGTTTAATTGTACTACACCCTCAATAATGTGTTTTAAAGGGTAGGCTGAAAAAAAGTCTAACAAGTATTGATTTAAAATGCCGCACATTACATTAAATAAAAGAATTACCTACCATGATATGAAACAAGCTCCTTATTTTGATTGCATAACACAAACATGTCATCTTCCAAGGTAATGAAATTGAGGTATTGGTCAAAAACCTATACATCAAGACAAAATTATCATCACTACAGAAACATCTTTGTAGATATTGCACATATTTAATTTACATATTTGAGAAATATCACAGTGATAAGAATAAGAATAGTGAAGTAATACATTCAGTAGCGAGGCAGTCTCAGGAAAAGTATGTGTGTGGATTAAAGAGCTACTGAGGATGACACAATCACAGGGCAGTAAGACAGTAAAAGCACAATATCTTTCAGAAGCCACTGACAGACCGTATGAGTGCTGGATCCAAAGGACCTTTACTTTTCTACTTTAACATTATTTTATCATCTCATTTTTACTATTCTTTAGCAATCCTACAAAAAAATATGATGCAGAGGATTACAGTAGTTAAGGATTCATAAATATATAGGCGTTCCAACTTGTGCAAAGAACTTCCAATAAAACAAAACCATCACAGGATACAATTAATGCCTACATGCATTATGCGTCTCTGGGGTGACTCCCTCCCTATGGAATATCATCCCCCCAGAAATAAGATTAGTCCCCAACTTGATACTTTTCCAGAAGGCCCGGAAGAGTGTTTCTATTAGCGGGCCTGGGGAATCCCACGTTGATATGGAGCTGATCAAGCATTGGTTTGATTCTGTTTCTTGCCACTGCAGGGTGTGTGTATTGTATGGGTTTCTGTACTGTGATTTTTAATTTTGTAAGCCGTCAAGAGTCACCACCTGTGAATGTTGGTCAGCCATATAAATTTGTTTAATAAACAAATTAGGAAATGATAAAATGTGAGAGTTATCTCAACTAAGTTTGCAACTGGCTATACATCTTTATGCATAACCCATTCTCTCTATGAAAAAATCCCCTTCTTACCCCTATGGACGGGAGTCTCAATCTCAGGTCCTCTATCAGAGGCCTAGGAGATTGAGAGTTCTGTGCTGCATCTCAGCTGTTCCTAGCACTGCCTTCTTCTGGACTCTGATATTGTTCCTGGGATCAAATTGGAGCCAGTCTACCAACTTAGAAGTCACAGCCCCTACCACCATTGAAACCATTTTGACCTTTATTTTCCACATTCTCTCCAGTTATTCCTTCAGGCCGTGGTACTTTCTCCAGCTTCTCATACTCCTTCCTGATGTTGTTAGCACTGCTACATCTAACACCACTGCTGTTTTCTGTACCTTATTTACACCATGATGTCTGGTTTATTGGCCAGTACCTGCCTATCTGTATCTGGAAGTCCCACAGGATCTTAGTCTCATTATTCTCTATGATCTTCTGTCGAGTCCATACCCTGTGCACATTCTGGTACACAATGCTAGCAACTTGGTTGTGCCATTTAGTGTATGCTGTTCCTGCCTGCATCTTACATCCTGTCAATATGTGTGTTGGACTGTCTCGGGGGCTTCTCTGCAGTCTACACCTCAGCTCCTATCTAGTGTGATATATGCCTGCTTCTATGAACTGGCGCTTAGTGCCTCTTCTTGTGCTAATATGATCAGTGCCTCAGTGCTGTTTCTTAATCCAGCCCTTTCCAGTCACTGGTAAGATTCTCCAATGTTTGCCATATCAGCTATCTATCACTAGTATATCCCATGCCTTGCCATGGCACTTTCTCTGCTTGATCTTCCTCTCATGTCGTCTGCTGCTTCAGCAGCATATCTTGCCATCTTCTGATATATTCCTGGATGTTCTGGGTTTTGTCCAGGACAATGGCTTTAACATTCACCAGATCCCGCCTGCCTGTTTCCAGCTGGTGTACAGATCCTGGGTTTTTGATTTGGCGTGGAAATCTTTGTACATTGTGAGGAGCTTCCGAGTCTTCACATCAACAGTTTGCATGTGCATATTATGGTGGCCAGCTCACTATACTGGCAGGGTATCTGATGACTAGCAGGCGATATGTGGTAATGGTGATCTTATTCTTCCCATTGAACTGGCTCTTCAGGACTTATCCTTTGGTGGTACTTGGACTTTGCTGTCTTTCTTGCCTCATCATGGTGCCCATGTAACTGTGAGATACCAAGGTATTTGTAACTGGTCTCTATGTCTGCATATCCATATCCAGTACTTGTGATTATCTGGCCTATGCAGACCAGCAATGTGCACATGCATCAGTTTGTGTGTGCCATACTTGATGGCCACTTGCGTGAGATGTTTTGAGTTGACTTCCAGTGTTGTCTTCCACAGTCCCATTGAGTTCTTGAGGAAGTCTTGAGTGTCTTGTTGTCTTATACAGCATCAGGCAATCACAAAATCCATGTACTGTATGTGTTCAGAGATTCCAATGCTGAAACTACCTTTTGGAATTAAAGATATACACTACCAGTCACTCTGCAAGCAATGTATCTTAAAAGATGTATTTTTAAATTAATTATAGATTTGTGCCAAATGCATGCTTTGGAAATACATAAGCATGTGTGTCATGTTCACCTGTATCAATATAACTTAAGTTATACTTTGTACCTTAGCAACTTGTGTAACTGCATTGGCACCAAGAGCAGCATTTGCTATATCTTCCAGTTTACTTCTTGAAATGGCAGAAATAAAATTTAAATAATACGATTCATAAAGTTGATTTCTAAGATCCTGAAAGAAAAAAAAGACCAAACCAAATAATGTTAAATAAATGGGATTTTAGTGAACAAGAGTGCTTTAAGATTAAAATGTTTAGCAAACAGGACAGTAAAGATGTAATTATTTTATGCAATTCTCCATTGGACAAATGAACTGTCAAGAACTTGCCTTATTTAGGAGTACAATTTTAATTTCTTATTAATTTAAACATATAGAAATTACCTTTAACGTATGCCACGAGAAGTTGAAAGTGGATGCATAAAACTGAACAGCTGAGCAGATGTGGTTGTATGAAATTTTGTAAAACAAATCAAGGATGTATGTTTAATTAAATTTGGGGTGTTCTGCATCATGATTAAATGCATTTTTCTAGTCCCTTGCTGAGTCATCTATCACTATTGAAATTCCAATTGAGATGCAATATTTTTAGTTCCTTATTGGTAAGATTGGCCTTCATTAATATAATTTTTAAAAATACTTCTAAGTGAGAAAGTGCTTATTTATTTTAAAATGAATGTCCCCTGGGTTACAGAAAATATGGGATAATCTATCAAAAATCTGTGATGTGACTAGGTCTTAAAAATATGGATATACTAGGCCACCTCATCTGCTGATTAAATAATTTGTATCATGGCCAGGAAGCATTTTCTATTGAAGAGACATTATACAGTGACTATTTCCCTCCCATTTGCTCCAAAGACGGATATAAGATTCAGTCAATGCTTCAGTTCTACGTACAGCTCCGTCCGTAGTTTCTGAATAAAAAGCTATTTGGAGAGTTCAAAGAAGCATATTTGAGAAATAGGTACCGTATTTTTCGGACTATAAGACGCACCGGTGTATAACCCAAAAAATGGATGGAAATGTCTGTGCATCTTATAGAGCAAATATTGCGGCGGGGGGAGGGGGTTGATGCAGTACCGATCAGCTGTTCTAGGCGGGGATTGCTGCCGCCTGTCACCCCCGCTGCCGCCCGAATGGGCCACGGCAGCAGCGAACGGGCCGTGGCAAACGGGCCGTGGTGGAGGCAAACGGATCACGGCAGAGGCAGAGGCAGATTTTTTTTTCTTGTTTGAGTACACTGCAGGCCTCCCAAACCCTCTGCACACCCCGTTTTTGCATAAAATGGGCCCATTTTTCGCAAAAATGGGACATGAGGGCGGGGCTTCGGGAGGCCAAAAATGGCTGTATTCAGTGTATAAGACGCACCAACATTTCCCTCTTTTAGGGGGGAAAAAGGTGCATCTTATACTCCAAAAAATACGGTATATTAAATACAACTGATTGCTGAAACTGGGGGTTTGAATGCCTTTTGTCTGCTATATACTCACAAAGAAGTCTCAAGTACCATTTTCCTACAATGGCGTAATGACATTCTACAATGAGATAAGATGTGGCTGTTTGAGGGATACAAGACAACGTTCGAGGTTCTGAATTCCTCTTCTTTGCTATCTTGATGCTCTCCTGACATTCAATATATGTGAATATATGTCTCTTTCTTGGAACTGAGGCAGCAGATGGATGGGAAGATCTTTTTCTGGCTCTGATGGATGGGTCTAAGTACAGAGTGATAGCTCCTGGCTAAATGATACAAAAGTCTTACTTGGTAGATAGTGACCCCAATTTCTGCTATATGCCTGGCTGAATTCATAGATTAGATATTCACAAATGCCATTTTCTGTATGAGGAACTGCAGTGAAGATCTGAAGGGGGCTTGGGTGAAGGCTTGGAATACTAGCCAAAGTTCCTGTGAAGAATACAGTATATGATGAATAATGATTGGACACAATAGTCTGGTCCAGGAGTGTCAAGATCAGCTCCAACTCTGATACAACTTGCTCCAGAAAGCTGGTTGGACCTCATCCTAAAGAAGCATCTAGCATTCCAATGCCTGAGGCAGATTAATTGGGAAATCACTGGAACTGGAAAGACCATGAAGCTCCAGTCTGTGCCATATGCAATGAAGAATAGAGAGCAGAGCAGCAGTTTACATGCAAGGGAAATTCCCATCTGTTACTGAGTTCATTGACATGGGTTCTATTTAAGGGCAACTGCTAGCCTGGAAGTACCACTCTGCTTATTGAAAACTCTGCTTGTTTATACCCCAAATTCCTGCCTACGGAAACTCTGTTGTTGTGGATACAGACCAACTGATGACCTACCCACGACATTGAGATCTTTGGATTATGTCCCAACAAAAGTTCTGCCTGATGCATTTGGCCTTTGAAAACTCATGACAGACAAACTTCCAAGATATTTGATTCTGCTTAAATTTTGGATGCAATTACTTATGCACCCTGTCTAAAATCTGTAACATCTCCTCACAATAACATCTCACAATCTTTACTCTGCCTTATATTCTTAGAATAATGCTTGTCTTGACCCTCAGGCTAAATTCCTAATTCACAAACACATACATACTTCCTTCACACATGATTCTTGTTGTTTTCCATACTTCATGCATTTAAATAAAGAAAGTAGAATCCTTGGGTCATGTAACTAGGTTCCTATTTTTATATACATTTTTATTGTTCTCCACATCCTGCTTTTCTAGTCTAGTTCTTAATACTTCATGGTGCCTGCTGAGCTGTATTCCCCTCTTCCAACAGTATTCAGTTTAAAACTCTACCATTAGGTTTTCAAAGCATTTTTAAATCACATTCCTCCCAGTTCTTATGGGTCCATCTCTTGCAATGAGTCCATCATTCTTGGAAACGTGTCCATTATCAAGGAATCCAAACTGTTTTACTAGTACCATACTATAGCCAGCTATTTAGTTCAGCCTTTATCTCCCCATCTGAAGAAGATAACTTTCATCATCCAAAAATTCAAGCCACAAGTTTGACTACAGTCAAGTTTATCTCATTTGAAAACCATGAAATCCAGCATTGGATGATCACTTTCTCAGAATGTATCCTTCACATGTAATACTGAGATGAAATGTCTACCTCTTAACAAGTCCTCAGAACACACAGCTGTCACTCTCTCATCTTATTTGTATCCCCTTGAATTCTATATTACAATTTTGTTACTATTTATAGAAAACGTTAAATAGGCTATATCTACCTGGCACAGCCTATCAATATTTTCTTCTGTTGGCATTACAAAATATATTGCTGGAACATCAGGAATAGAGTCTCGATCAGAATGAAGAAGACTGAAAAGAAAAGAAACTTTAGTTATTTAATACCAAGCAAACAAACTAAAAAGCCATTTAAAGAACAAAGACATCACTTTGATCCTATGAATTTACTTGGGATTAAGCATCACAAAAAGCTGAGTATTATTTATTATTTTTATCATCTTTCCATAAATGATGGTCTATAATTAATTATACAAAAAATGCAAACAGATCTATAACAAAATCTTTTTAAAAAGTTAAACCAACATTGAACACAATAATGTGTAAAATCAAACTGATACTTTTAAGTTTTAAGTTCTACTCAAAAACTCAAAGAGTAGGGACTAATTAATTAATGAGAAAGCATTTTATTTATTCCATGACAATCTCTGTAAGTGATTGTATCATGGCCAGGAAGGAAATAAGATATACTATTTAATGAAATATATTTTCTCCTATCAGCAACCTCTGTGAACACTTTTGAACTCTACTGAGACTGTTTTGACACATGATTAAAACATATATTTTTAGATTTTTCTCGGGGGGTTTTCAGTATTTTCCAAACTAATAATTTTGTCATCAATGTCATCAAACTTGTTTAACTTTATACTGACTGGCATGCTAGTGCTTCAAGTCTGGTTTTGATAAGACAGGGCAATGGCCCTGATTAGTATTGGGCCCTTATAACTTTCTCATTTACTGCCTCATTGGCAGGATATCCGATTTGCAACTTAATCAGATAAACTTTTAATCATATAAAATCTTTCGAATACTATGCATTACAATATATGCACAGACATAAACATACACAATACATACAGATGCAAAGTAATGCCCATATCTCTTAATTCTTTCACAGAGAGTAATGGAGATATTATGTCTTGGCCAAATCTGTCATAAATAAGAACCTAAAATGGAAACACAAATATTATTAAGACATACACTATGTATATAATCTTAATACACTCTGTGTATGCTCTTTTCCCACTAACACTTACTATATAGTTAATATTGCAGGTAGTCCTCAACTACCTCAAAATATGGTATTATACAGCTCTCGCATTCAAAAAGTAAGGACACCTTTTATTTAAACAAAGGAAGGGATGAATTTACAGAAAGGATAAAACAGTAAGTTAAACAGTTTTAGTTGCAATATTAAGAATAGTTTTGAAAATAAATGTTCTTCAATGTTTACAATTGTTTTTTTTATACAGCCTTCATCAAAATTTCAGGCCAGCTAATTTTCAATTGTCATTTTTTTTCTATTTACTTCTTTGTTTTTCACAAATAACAATTGCTCCACCATGTCACCTTATTAGCTAGAATTATACAATATATTTTTCAAAAATATGACAAGGAGGTTAATTTGACAATATCAATTATCTTGGATAGATGATCAATTTATAACTTGACTTACTTTCCATACTGGTTCACCTGTACTGTTTTTAACAGGTGGCACATTAAAATTCAACATGCGCTTCAAAGCCCCTGAAAAAAGAAAGAATTCCATTTTATTTGTTAATAATTATAATGATCACAATTTAAAAATATTTATATTTGGGGGGGGGGTCACTGCAGAGAATGGGCCTGTAATCTTTTAAATATGCTATTACCAAAACGCTTCTTTTAAACTAAAGGACTAGAGGAATTCTTGTTTATGGATATTGACATCTAAAACAGAGAACTATAAAGCAAATGAAAACATGTGCAGATCTCTAGGTACCCAGCACATTTATACAAATGTCTTGGTAAGCCCTTGACACCACCTTTATCAGATGCAGCAGGCAGAATAAATGCAAATTGGAAGATCTATTCTATGTACAAGTACTCCTTGCTTAGTGACCACAGGTGTGACTGGTAACTCTAGTCTGTTGTTAACCATTGCAATTGCTAAGCAAAACATCATGTTGCTGCAACAGGTTTGCAACCTCACTTCCATCAGTTGTTAAGCAAATCACAGTGGGTTGTTAAGTGAGACATCATATGACTGTGACTTGTGATTTTACTGCCAACTTCTAACGACTCTGCTTGTTGGAAGTGGGTTGGGAACCATGCAAATGTAGATCATTTGACTGCAGGGCACTGCAACAGTCATAAACACTCACAAAATGCCTGAATGTCGATTGCAGGACTGCAGGGATGCTGTGACAATCAAAAAATGTGAGGACTAGTTGTACAGTTAATTTTACAGCATTGTTCTAAGTTTGACTGGACACTTAAATAGGCCCATCATTAAGTGAGTTCTAACTGTACAAACCTTGACTTTGATACTCTTAAATTCCAGAAAAGATTCTCTACTATATTCTAATCATCATTATTTGATAAATATAGGACAATTATCTTATTTAACCATTCATTACATTTATCAAGTCCTTCAGAAATTTCAGTTGAAAAAAAGGCAAAAAGCAACTATTCAAAAGATTATCAACAAGAAGAAAAAAGGCTTCACATGTAATTTATATTTACAGTTCTTCATATCGGTAGCAATGTAAAGAGCTAAAGAAAAAGGGGAATTTGTTTACAAGCTTGGGTTTTTTATTATAACTATATGGAAAGAAATGAGAAGACTGTTGTCTTCTAAGGCTCTCCTCGCATTGGAGGAGACATTTATAAAAAAACATATTTATGTGTAGACCTTCCCTCTCATGGTAAGCACTAATCATGCAGAAAGTGCCATTGATATATTTTTTTCAATCAACAATTAAAGGAGAGCAATAAAAAGTATGCCTCCTTCACAATTATTATAGAATAATTAGGATAGAATATAGTCAAACTGGTCATGAGAAATTTTTAACAGGCCTGTCTTGGACTCTTCCATTAAAGTCCACTCAGGCTCCCCAGGAATCAAATTGACAATGTATAGTAGACCTGCCATGTTTTATCAGGCCTTTGAGTGTGCTAAGGAGATGGTTCACTGAGTACTTCTAGAATAGGAAAATGGTTTATTCAACAAGTTATAAGTCTTGGAACAGTGATCCCACTGCATCTAACAGTGTGGTTGGGTGCTCAACCTTGATTCTTGGCAGTGAGTTTTCAATGGACAGGAAGGCAAACCCATCTGGCACTTTTACAGAGAAAGGTGTGAGTAACCGAGGTCTACTTTTAGCATAACCTCTTTCATGCCATCAGAGCAAGTTGGTATTACATTTTTTAGTCTCTTCCCTATATTGACACCCCCATTTTAAATGTTTGCTTAGTTTATTATTTATGGTATCTATTTTTATGGTATTTTTGTCTTCCATCTACCCAATTACTATGACAGAAGGGCTACCCAAATTTTTCTGCTTGTCTTCAGCAAAGTCCGTTTTTGGCAGGCTGTGGCGTTCATGATTTCCAAAGTTGTAAGAGTGTTCTTTCAACCTGCCACCTATTACATTTCTACCATAGGTAATTGCCATGATCTTTGGATGCAGTGGCAAGGAATTATGGGAGCTGTGATCAAACACACCTAGAAGACATCAGATATTAGACGAAGCACCTGTTAGCTGTAGTGCATAAAAGGAGGATCCTGACTTCATTTCAAGAACTAATATATATGAATATGAATCAAGAAGTAGTCTATGTCCATTATTTCTTGGGATAATAGGTCTTTAGAAATCTTGCTTGTTTTTGGATATTACCTCTTTTTTGATGTAAGAAGCTCAACATTCTTATTTTCTTTATTACAAAATAAAGCTTATTTACTAGACTTGTATTCCTCTATATGTAAAATTTCTTGGTATATTTAAATCCACGTAAGTTTAATATTTCTAGTTATGCTTGCATTTTGGAGCAACTTCTGGAATGAAGGTTTCTAACCAAAATGGATCTGTGGGAATATTGATGAATAGAAATGGCCAAACTATACCAGTCCTATAGGGAATACACAGATTGCCAGTTTGTTTCTATGCATGATTCAAGATTTAGGTGACATTTTTTAAAGCTTCTTGATACCTTAGGATTTGTCTCCTTCCATACTGTCATCTTACTAAGATATGACAAAAAGCCCTTGTCTATGTCCCAGTTGGGGCAAGAAAAATAACCTTTTATGGTCACATCTAAGTGTTGGAATATTGTATCTTGGGAGGCTAGGTTAGCACCCTCTCTGGCATTTTGCCAATAGGTCAACATCTTACCTTTTAGGAATATATGTTCTCTAAAAGCAACCTGAACGTTAGAAAATACACTTTTTGTATCTACTTTGTAAATTTATTAAATAACTTTATTAGTCTTTTTTTGTCCCAAACAGTTAAATATTTCAACTTTGTAAATGTCTTTGAAAAGTCCCTATACAAAGGTATAGCAGTTATGGATTCTCCTACAGGTTACTAAATTGATGAGAGCAAGAAAGGTATACCCTAAAATTCAAAGCACACCATGGAAACCTGCCAAAGGATCCCTCCAAATAAAGCATATTGAAACAAATTGATAAAACAAGTTTGATATGGATTAGTGCAAAATGAAATTAGTTTAAAGTTATATGTTAACTCCATATATAATTTAATTGTTCTGAACTGAACACATTCTTCCTTCTTCTGTAGCATAATAGCAAGTAATTTTTACTTCTAAGCTTAACCTCTGAGAGCATACCTGACATGGAGTTTATCTGGGGGAAAAATATTTTACCTACGATATTGGGCTGTAAACCAAGCTATAAAATCAACGTCTCATAATTTAACAGAAGTAGAGATGGCATTGCCTACCTTGAAAAAAAAACCTGACTCTAATGCAACTTTCCTCACCCAAGTGATTTCCAGATGGCTTAGATGACAAACCCCATAATCCCAATGAACATAACCACTGTTGGATGGGAATGATAGATGCAGCCATCCATCAAATCTGAGGGCACCTGGTTGGGGAGTGTCCCCTTAAAGGACCCTCTGTTTTACAAACTCCAAGTACATGTTTCTTATAAACGATTCACTCTTATATTTTCAAATTGTCTTGTTGATTTTAAAAAGATTAAACCAGCACACCAGCCTAAAAATTAAATCAGGTATTCCTTTCTCTCTGAAACTATTTCTTTTGCAAGGCAGTACAGGTAGTCCTCGAGTTAAGACCACAATTGTGCGGTGGCGCAGTGGTTAGAATGCAGTACTGCAGGATACTTCTGCTCACTGCTGGCTGCCTGCAATTTGGCAGTTCAAAACTCAGCAGGCTCAAGGTTGACTCAGCCTTCCAAGGTTGGTAAAATGAGGACCCAGATTGTTGGGGGCAATATGCTGACTTTGTAAACTGCTTAGAGAGGGCTGTAAAGCACTGTAAAGTGGTATATAAATGTAAGTGATATTGCTATTGAACCCAAAATTTATGTTGGTAAGTGAAACATTTGTTAAGTGAGTTTGTCCCATTTTATGACTTTTCTTACCACATTTGTTAAGTGAATCACTGCAGTTTTTAAATTAGTAACACTGTTGTTAAGTGAATCGTAACAATATTCTGTCGTGAATGTGAATCAGTTGTCAAGCATCCGAATACAAATCATGTGACCGTGAGGGGGATGCTGCAACGGTCGTAAGTGTGAAAAATGGTCATAAGTCACTTTTTTCAGTGCCGTTGTAACTTTGAATGGCCACTAAGTGAACTGTCGTAAGTCGAAGTGGAAAGCCGGCTTCCCGTTTTGCACCATGCTCTTAAACTTTAGCCCACGAAGTCCTTCCTATCCGATAATCGCCAAGGCTAAGGGAAAACGAAAATAAAGGAAGGCCTCCAGAAGCACCCTAAGCGGGAGGCACAAGGCGCATCCCAGTAGAGGGCACCCCAGTAGTGGGGGCTCCATCAGCCCAGCCGAGACTGGGCATGCCCGCTCCTCGCTCTGACGACGGGGCAGAAAACAGTTCTCTCACATAAAAAGCACCGAAAGAAGCTACGGCGACGAAGGGAGGGCCGCAATTCCACACCGGACAGACACGAAGGAGGAGGCCCTAGCCTTCTCCTTGAAGCCAGTCCCGGCTTCAGGCGTGCCGAAGAAGGTAAGGCGACCAGACCAAACAATCCTGCGGGCGACCTAACGCCGGGCACTCACCGGTCTGCTTCTCCCGGATGCTGGCCGCCATCTTCCCCTGGTGTTCGGGCCGACTCCGCCCCCCTCACCGCCGCGCCATCACCAGCCCGGCAGACGTGGCGCGCCAGAGGAGTACGCGGGTTCTTGCAGGAGCGCGGCGGGCGGAGTCTGCCGAACTCTTGGACGACCTGTCGCCGCTGATGCTATTGCCCCGGGGGTTGCTTCCTTTGAGAAAGGGAAAAAGATGCCGCGTCTTAGTAGACCGGCGTCCCCGTTCTGCTTCTTGAGGAACGGGATTTGGCATTTGGCATTTTCCGGTCGTATTCTGCGACTCGTTCCGGACATTATTCACTTTGTGGGCGACAGTTGGTCGGATGGCTAGTGCCGGACGGCTGGATTGATAATCCTCGGCACTGTTTTATGGGACTTTGAGTGTGAAAGCGGATCGGCGCATTTAAGCTTTCATTTCTGACCAAACCTATGGCTTCGATGCTTTTAGGGGACTAAAATGCTTCGATGCTTTTAGGGGACTACCCTTACGTTCTAAAACAACTAGCGGACCCTGCACTTGCGGGAAAAATGCTAGGAGGAGGAGGAGGATGACGACGACGATGACGGTGATGACAACGACATTCTTACAAGTGGAAAGTACGCGTAGCACCTTCTTTAAACTTTAGCCTCAGTTATTGCACCTTAAAAGGGAAGCAAAACCACTTTTCCGAATGCTAATTAAATCCCCTTACCTCTTGATTTTTCAGGGTGGCTGAGGGCTGACTGGAATTGGATTTAACATCTGAAGAGCTACAGTTTCCCATATCTATCTCCAGACAGGCGTTGAACGCATTTGCTTCAGTAATAAAACGATTAACTGTACAAGATTGTATTTGTCTCCCCAAAATACCAAGAATGATTTAAGTTCCACTTTTTTCTAGCAATGGTTAATTATCCCTGCATTTCACAGGCAATTCCTGTATCTGAAGCCTAATTTCTGGGCATCAAATTAGATAGGTAGATTAAGTATTTTTGTAACAAATCTAGTTTCTATATCAGAATGGGATCCAGAGGTTTTCTAATCTGTAGCAAAAATTAACACGAGAGCTGATTTCCTTCAAAGCAATTTACTTTTTAAATAAATGTCTGACATTAATAATAAATCAAAGGAAATTGAAATGGAAGCAAAATGAAAAAAGCAAAAGGGAATAGGAGTTCCACCTGTGTTAGATGAGATTTGGATTTAGTTTTGGTGTACACCCAGATCCAACCTTGAACCTAAGCAGCACTTTTCCAGATTTGACTGATGTATATTACCTGCACCATTTTGGAATGAATCTTTTGGCAAAATGACTTGTTATATTCAATTTTGATAAAAAATTATAGTGATGACACAGAAGCTGTGTTCAGACAATTGCAATAGAGAAGCTTTTACTGGATCATGTAACTCCCTTGTTAGAAAATGCTTTCTTAGCTTCCATTCCAGGCAAAATCCAAAACATTGGTTATGACTTCTAAAGCCTTATTAACTTCTAAAGCCCTATTAAATTATAGTTTTTCTACATAGGAACTATAACATTTTCAGTAAGAGATCTTCGTTAGAATTAAAGCACTTTTGGTAAAAATTTGAGGGTCTTCTCTTTATCCGTTCCCATTCTGGAATTCTTTGTTTCTGGAATTATTGTCTAATTAGTGTCTGGTCATAGCTGTTCTAAAACCTTAGATTTCTGAGCAAATTACTGAATGTGGAAACAAATCAACTTTTACATACATTTTAATCTAATTCCAGCTTGAAAATTGAACCAGGAAGTTTATTTTTTCTTGCTATGGCTTCACGCATTCACTAAAAGGCAGAAATAAGCCAATTTCTTACAAATTGATTATACAACATTGGCTGCACATATACCCTACTTTCACTTTTAAAAGGACCAAAAACTTAAATCTTAAATAAACTTAACACTTAAAGGTCAGTTTGTCACATTTATGGATGCTGGAAGAGACATTTGTTTGATCACAGTTGTCCATATATGAATACAACTGGGATATTAAGACCACCAACTTCGTTACTGCTCAAGATTTAATCAGACATATGGAAATCAATTTTACAAATAGATGCATACAATTACAGAATGCAATTGACTTAGTTCACTTTTCCCCAAAAATCATGAACCCAGCTTTTGATAGTATTGACAAAATGTCTATTATTACTTTTAGCATTTGACAGTTCTCATAGTTAAGTGTAATTAGGACAGAGGGTAGGCACAGACCTTTTTCATCATGCTACACTGATTGTTTAATACAGTATTATCTGTATTAAACATGCTACACCGATTGTTTAATACAGTATTATCAAGTTAAGTGACATGGCAATGTTTAAATTTAGAAATCTCACATATGAAATGTCTTTGTATGGCAATCTTTTGCCATAAAAGCAAAACACTTCATATTCATTCCATTAGAATTAGCTTTTCACTTTCAAACTGTGATTGATGGGTAATACAATCATTTAAACAGAGTACTAAACTTTTCCTGACCTGATTTCTATATGCTTGTGTTTTGATAGGAAAATAAATTTCAAGTGTACTGGAAGAAACAATATTATGTAGATTCCTTGTTCATTTACAGCTATCTTTTATCAGGCAAAAGGAGTTGGATTGGCACACTATTTTAATCATTTTCTTGTAGCATATGTGTTGTTTAGAAATTAATCACTTATAAACTATTTTCTATTGTTTTTAAAAACAATTTTAAGTAAAACACCCCCACCTTCCCGAATTGGCTTTAGGGTATCTTGACTGACTTTAGGGTATCAGAAATTAGTGGGACTTAAGTTTCATCTAAACTTTTCAGAATATGCTTGCATCTGGATATATCTTATTGTAATACTGGTAGTACAGTTCACTTTGAAAGTGAATTGTTAGTATGGTTAAGTTTTCACTTTCAGATTAAATTCTTTTTGGTGAGACAGTGGCAACTTTAAACCTTTGCACAATCTTTGGAACAATAATTTTATATAATTATTTTCATGCATTCCAAAGAAACTATAAATATCTTTCCGAAGTTTCTATTTGGACATGGAAAGTACATCAGTAACATTTGATCAAATTATGTTATATGTCCATCCATCCATCCTTTATAGGTTTATCCCACATTTAATTTTGTCATTAGACTCACAATGTTTAATTATTCTCTAAAGAATTTGGACCAACAGTACTTAAGAAATAAACATGTAACACTTTTAACTAGAAATCCTTGATTTATTGCACTTTACATGGATATAGACATATACTGTATATATATATACACACACACATACAAGACAGTTCTTCCATATATTGCTACAAGTAACTTAAAAGCAAAGTACAACAGACATTGAAAGTTACAAAAGGCTTCTTGAAAATAGTTTTAAACAAACCATAATTTACAAATTTGTAACTATACACACACGATTTATATTCCACTTTGTTTTCTTAATGCTAAATTTCATCTTTTAATGGTACGCATTTCCTTTTTCACATGTATTTTTCTCAATAGATACTTGTGTTAGAAGAAATAATAGTGAACTCATGAATCCTATTTCAAGTACCTGAGCTCAAAAGGAATACTGTTGCCCTGAACTGACACATAAATCCTATTAATTTCTTACTTCTCTGTTGTAATCAGTAGATACAGTATTATACAGTCTAGCAAGTTCAAATTCAAGTACTATAATCATAATTGGAAGAATGTGTGATACTCTCTGCACAGATAAATTACATTGAGAGATGATTAAGACATCTCTTATTTCCTTACAGTCCATCCCCATAAACTGCTATAAAATTTTGCTAGAATCATATGGTAAGAGCAAAGAATGGATAATAAGAAAAACATCCAATATCAATCATGACACATAAGCACCATCGACTCTGGGCAACAAAGGGAATCTTAATACCGGTATTTATATATTTATAGAGTATGACTATCACAAAGAAATAGGATGATATTGCACCAATTTCACTGTAAAATAATTTGTGACTGAAGCAATAATAAACTTTGATGAGATGGAACATTCAGTAGCTAATTCTAGTTGTCCTTACCCAATATGAAATTTTGGAACAAAAATGGCATTTTCATCACCATACCCATCCATATGTTAGCATTGTTGATAGTTCTGATTTATATTACTACCTTGTTTCCACTAGAACCAATCAGAAATTAGGCAAAATATGATCCTTATGTAGAAAAACCATGACCAGGAGCAGAACTACCAATTCTGTACGTTTGTAAGATATTTCTCAAATATATCTTCCTTTAAAGCAAATGAATACTGAAAAGCACATTAAAAACATGTTCTAGTGAAGGCATGGTGATTTTTTTTTATTAAAAAAGCTATAATTTCTCATTAGTCACGTTTGAAAGGTCTTAAAAAACTACAGATATAACCATATGTTATTCACTCACACCAAAAGGCTATTTGTATGTGACAAAACAAAGTATAAAGTTCACTGAAAACTTTTTGTCTACAGCTATTCGTAGATCCTGTAAAATATCTATAAAGATATGAAATGTGAGAATTACCAATATTTACTTCTGAAAATGTTTTTGAACTGTTAAGCAATTTTCTAAGCAGTATTACAAGAAATATCTAATCACCCCCCAGAAAGTTTCCTGTTAAATTGTCACACATATTGCTTAAACATCAAATGGAATTTTGTAACTGTTACATTAATTCCACTGAAAAACTAAATTAAAATAGTCTAATTAATTCCAGCATACAATCAAAACCTCAGTGGAAATCAATAAACCCCAAAGTAGTATTTAAACTACATCTGTCAAATTTCTGCAAAAATACCAAGATAAAAATCTCACTTTTTAAATGAAAATGTAAATAACCATATATTAACATGAAACACCACCTAGGCAACATCATATATAAGACTATGAGTTTTAGTCCTTCCTTGGGCTGGGTAACGGTGGGTCAGTCACTTTTTCTCAGCCCTAGGAAATAGGCAATAGAAAATACTGAAAATCCTCCTGGGGGGGCGGGGGGAACCCTGCAGGGATTTGTCCAGATGGTCTCTGAGAATCCAACATGATTGAATGGAAGGGAAAAAAAGTATATTTAAAAAATTACCTCCAAGGTATTTACACAAGCATAGTACTCGTGTATTCAAAAGTATGTGTAATCAGTTTTCTAAAAAACAAAATAAATTACAAAATACCACATACAGGCAATCCTCAACTAGTGGCCATTTGTTCAGCAACTGTTCAAAGTTACACTGATCTTGCACAAATGACTGGCCCTTGGAGCTTTGACTATCTCAGCAATCCTGCAGTAATATGATTGTAATCTGAGCTCCTGCAATCCTGTGATCAAAGGTCAATGGGGAAGCTACAGGGAAGGTTGCAAGTTGTTGGAATAAGTCATTGCATCACCCGACCCCGTGCATCACCTTTCATGGACCCTTTCCCACCTGGCAGCAGCTATTGTATTTTTTGGAGTATAAGACGCACCTTTCCCCCCCTAAGAGAGGGTGAAAATGTTGGTGCGTCTTATACACCAAATACAGCCATTTTTGGCCTCCCGAAGCCCCGCCCCTGCATCCCATTTTTTGCGAAAAATGGGCCCGTTTTTTGGAAAAAACGGGGTGCGCAGAGGGTTTGGGAGGCTTGCAGAGTGCTTCTGGCGGCTGGGGGAAGGCAAAAATGCTGTTTTTGTGAAAAATGGGCAGAAAACCAGGCCATTTTTTGCAAAAACAGGGTTTTTTGCCTTCCCCCAGCCCCCAGAAGCACTCTGCAGGCCTCCCAAACCCTCTGCGCACCCCTTTTTTCACAAAAACGGGCCCGTTTTCCACCTTTTGCAAAAAACGGGGCACGCAGAGTGCTCCTGGGGGCCGGGGAGGACGAAAACTTTTTTTTTCTTACTTACCTCTTCGAAATCTTTGTGCGTCTTATAGTCCGAAAAATACGGTACTTACCTACCTGCCTGCCAGCTTGGGACTTGCACTTTCCCTTTGGTTGTGGGAAGCTGCCAGGAAGTTACCTCATCTAACAATTGTGGGATTCATTTAATAACCACCAGGACTTCAGGAATTGCCTTTACTAAGCAATGCAGTTGTGCTTTACAGCCGCATTGCTTAGCAATGGAAATTCCAGCCCCAATTATTGTCATAAGCTGAGGACTACCTGTAAACCAGTAAACTTGTAATATAGTTTCTGTCATAGAACCACAAGCTTTGTCTGGTTGGGTAGCCAGAATTTAACTAATTCACACTAAGGAAAGAATTTGAATTTGTGTTATCTCAATCACATTGAAAATAAGGCCCACCAAACTGCTTGTTTACAGAAGAGGACTGAATTTGTGTAACACCGTAATAGGAGAATCTTCAGATCTAAGTACAAGTAGATTTCTGAAAGCCAGGAAATAAATGTTCCCTTTCAAACACATTTTTAATTCTTTAATATAAGAAATTGAAATTTGCGGTCAGAAACTGTGGGAGTAGAAACATTCCATCCATTCTGCTGAAATATTAACTCCATCATGCCTTGAGTGCTTCCTCTACAGATGAATTCAAGTGGTTGAAATAGCTATCCTATATCTACTGTAAGTTTTATTTCAAATCACTAATATACATGCTTGCCAAAAATGAAACTGTACTAATGAAGTAGCTTTATCACTATATTCTGATATATATTTTGCTGAACATTTCAGAATAGTGTACACTGTATACTTTTCACCCACACAATTAATTTTCAATAATTGAAATTCAAACAATTTAGAATAGCATGGATAAGCTCCAGAAGTTTCTATTGTGCAATTTAATAAGTGACAACAGAAATTACTTTTAAATGATAAACTACTGTGATTAATCTTTCAGCTCAGCACAACCCAACAAAACCAACAGAGAAATGTGCCCCAGGTAGTGGTGGGATTCAACCGGTATAACAACCGGTTCGCTTCGCACGCGCTTTGCTTGCATTGTGTTAGAAAACAGCTTCACAACTTACATTCTACTGCAGCCCCGGTGACAAAAACAGCTGAGGCCCGGCAATCCGCTCTGCCGCGACTATCAGCTGGGCTTCAAACAAAGGAAATATAGGTCAGTATAATGCAGAGGCGGGCAGGCGGGGCCCCCTGATCGTCGGAGCAAACCAGTTCGCTCTCAGCTGATTGTTGGAGCTAGGGGTTCGCCCGAACTAGTCCAAACCGATAGAATCCCACCACTGGGCCCAGGGGAAAACATAAATTTGCTTTTTTCTCCTCTTAGTAAAAGCAATGTCATATCAATTTGAATTAAAGCCATTTAAAGGGGTTGGTGTATCCATACATGTGTGTGAAAATGTTATGTGTGTGCATAAATTATTCCATCACCTATTTCATAAGATTTAATACTCTACATGGTGTATCTATAATGCATCCAACATAATAGATTTTAGAAAAATGAAATCAAATGCATAATCTTTCTAGTTAAGTACCGAGTAGGGAATGGCATTTGTAACTTTGGAATTTCTGGGACATATATAAAGCTAACTCATCTCAGCCTTCTTCTAAAAGTCTCATTTAAATCAAATGATATTTGCTTCAATTTGCATAAATGTGAGGATAATTCTTAAAACATCTACATACATTTTCTATAGTATGCATAGCCTTATAGAAGATAGTTTCAGAGTGAAACATCTTATTCCAGGTTTGAAATAGCTGCTTTAGTCTAAAACAGACTGAAGTTTAGATCTCTCCCAGTATAGCCAGAATAATGCTAGAACTCCTCTGGCAAGGGTAGAACTGTTATTTCAAGGAAAAAGCACTTCTATGTCCAAACATATTACCATCTCTAACTGAAATAATGAAACTGAGTTAACAAACACATCTGACGCCAATTATAGCTTTTCTGAATATAGAATTCCTACAATGCAGATTTTAAAAATCCTTTTATATTCAAAACTATTTTTTTAAAAAAAAAATTAGAATGATTACAGAACGGAAACAGTTATTTGGGCATAATCCCACAAATGTTCAAGGAATTACAAATATTTAAGAGAAGATAACATGAGGTAATCTTTAGGTTTTTTTTTCATGTTTATAATTAATAGTTAGAGTACTTTAAAGGAGTTTGTGTGTGAAATTAACATCTCCTGAATCAGGAATCCACATAAATAAACTCACACCTCAAATCTTTACACAAAAACACAATATATAAAAGTTGATATATTACAATTTGGAAAGGGTTCCTGAATGCATTTGTAGAAGTTTTGATGTGTAACATTTATGATATAAAATGGAGGGTACACCACAATCTCAAACAACCAGTTATTTGCTGGTTTGGCCAAAAAAACCAAAACCCAGAACAAATATAATGCAAAATTGATTTAAAAGCTTTGTTTGCTCATCATTTTGAAACACTGTTCAAAATGTAAAGACTGAAATTATGCATTTCCATGATCAAGTTTTAAACCTGTGAGGATGAATATGTCTGTTTTCCAGTAGGCAAGTAGCAAGCTTCTTGTGTGCTTCATCATTCAGTTTTCAGTATCCATTGTAGCGACTAACATACTCTTGACTGTAATAGGGCACGTTGGATGGCAATATCCAAAACTTTTTTAAAATTCTCATAAGATTTTGTTATTGGAAGCTGTAAACAGTTAAGGTCTCTCTTTCCGATGGGATATTTTATATGCAGAAACATAACTGAAGGGTCAGGTTCAAAGCCAATGGGTGGAATACTGCGGATGCCAGTTGCAAATACTAAGATATCCTCTAGGGTTACAGATGACTCACCACCTACACCAAGAAATATGAAGATTGTTTTGAAAAAGCCATTGTAATTAATCAAAATATCACATTAGTTAAGTTACAGATGAAATGGAATAACATTTTGACTTCAGGAAATCGTAACTGCAAATATCATGTTAAATAAAAGTGCAAAACAAGCCTTTCTCCACCAATAGTGCAATCTGATGTCTTATTTTACAGGTACAAATATATTTCAAAAGTTCAAAATTCTAGAAGTAGGCAATATCCCATTTTCTTACCTTCTGTCTCCTGTAAATAACCCATCCAGAAATCAAGGCATCTGGCCTTGTCTGCTCCTGATAAACATTGAATTGTAAAGAGATCACCAAGAAGTTTTGCTGAAAGTTTCTCGGGTTTGTGACATAATATGCTACAGAATGCATCAGGATTCATTTGTATTTTTTCCAAAACACCAAGTGTTTTCAAACCTTGTCTAAAGCTTTTGGGTAAAGAGAGAGAGAGAGAGAGAGAGAGAGAGAGAGAGATGCAAAGAAAGAAACTGCTATGAGTCTTAGTGCTTTTTTTTTTTTTAAATAAAAAGAACCTTGTGGACACTACCAAATTAATTTTTTTATTACAGATTCCTCTTATTTTAAAGCAAAAACATACTAGATAATCTCTATTAGCAAGAGGATTTAAAATTATGCTTACTAAAATGATTCCTGTGATTGCTTCAACTAGAAAGGCAAGCTCACATATTCTTACTCATAGCTTTTATTGACTCTTTTTCATTCCACCCATATGTTCCAAATCTAATAAAATCTCTTGAAATATATTAGAAAGCTTCATAACCTTTTGCTTGAATAACTTATGATTGTTGAAACAATCCTCAAAGGATTTCCAACTGTTGAGTTACAGGGCTTTTTTTTACCTACTCCACATTTTACCAAAATTATTAATTTTTCAATACTACTTGATTAAAGAGAAAAAACAATTTGGTGAAAATAACTAAGACATAATGAGCAAACATATTTTACATATTTTAATGTACACCCACAGGACATCACATAATATATTCTTGCAAAACAATTGAAATGAGTCTTAATTAGTTAAAAATTTAAGAACGATAGGAATGATTTCCACAGCAAGCAAACCTTTCAAATGGTAAAAGAGTTCTTTTGATGACATGGTGATTCAGAATCTCATTCACCAATATATTCTTATCACGTAGTGCTGTTATAGGATTCAAACATCCAATAGAAGCAAGATAGTCAGAGCAATCACTTGTTGCTGATTCTAAGTTGCTCAGTGTTGTGGCAGATTTTATCTAGAGAAGAAAACCAAGCATATTTGCACCATTAATGAACCATTCAAGGTAATACATTCCCTGGGAACAACCTGTTCCCTTTCTCCGACCATATCTCCCCAGGCCTCCCACCACAATACTCTGCTTCATCCCATGTCCCCAATGGCAACCCCATCCCCAAATGTAGGTCCCCCAATTCTCAAGGCCAAAGATCACCTACTGTCTTCTACAACCATCCCTGGGAGGGGAAGTAAGGTACCCTGAGGCACTTTAACTTCACTAGTTCTGTGTCACAATGATACCCAGTAACCACCTCCCATTCCACTGCTAGCACTCACAGGGGATCCTGGTCCTGTTGCTCTCACCAATTGGTAGAGAGCTTCCTTCTCATTCATCCCCCATCAAGTCCTCTTCTGGCTCTCACCAGAAACCAGGGGAAATCAGTCCTCAGTCCACACTGGGAAACCAATAGGCCAGCAGTCAAGGCACTTAGCCATCAGATGGAATCTACATTGACATGATCTACAGTTGCTTTCTTCCTCCTTGGGGCTACCAGGAGAATAAGCAAAATGATCTCCATAGTAGAGGGGGTAAACAATAGTCTTCCACTGTACTGTAACACCTCTCTGCCACCCTCATACCTTCAAAGCCTCAGCATCCATCAATGATAAACAGATGGTGCAGGAAGGCGCCATGCCCACAACCACTTTTCACAAGTGCAGTTAGTATAACAAGTATGGCCAGCAGAGCAGAACAAATACAACCCATCTTCCAGTGCGACCTGAACAGGTCCCTGAGGAGCAGACTGAGCTGGTGTGAAAAAAAACACTGTCATGTTGAAAAAACTGCGGCCAGATCCACAGATGCATCTCAGCTTGGTAGGCAAGACTAGTTCATCCTGCAATGTGCTCCTTCAGTCTGAACAAGTCCAAAAATAGCCCAAGCAGGTCTACAAGTCCAAGTTCCACCTAGGTAAGTGCCACCTCACTCAAAAACATCCTTCAACACACCACTACACACAATCATGAGAACAGCCCATCTGTGACTCTCTCCCCTCTTTCTTACTGGAAGTTTATATATCCGTCTTACAGAGCAATTGCTCACCTTCTCTATTGTCTGCAAAACACCTATATCAGCAACATCTTCTACTGTTGGCTTCACATTTTCTGTGCCATAGACGAGGCAGTGAAACAAGGTTTTTGAAAAGAAGCTAGGAGATGAGCCTCCATGAACCAGAGAAACTGCAATCATTTTTCCTGCTTCATAGTATAAATTATCTTTAAGAGCTGCAAGTACAAATGGTATATTACACTTACTGAATACAACTGATAGAAACTTGTTTTAATATGAGAAAAAAGGTTAGACCAAAATCCATTCCATTCCATTCCCCACGATTCAGTCAGAACTGAAGAAGTTTTTTGGATGAGAAGCAAAACGTTTTCAAAGAAAAACCAAAAAAGTCTGGTTGCCTTTTGAAAAGCATGTTTGGGACAACCATGTCCTGGATGATTGCGAATCTGCATGGACATTTAGACCAAAACATAGTATTTTTTTTCTACATTATTAGTTAGAATTAGAAGCCTATTAGGCCAAAAAAATGGCTCTTTCATTTCTTCTGAGAATTAGATATAAGATACGATTTGTTTGTGAACTTGGACATTCAGTTTAGAATCTGAGAATGGAATCAGCAAGAATAGTATCATATCTGAAATTTTATTTGTTACATTTATTATATTTATGATGATTCCTTTTAATGTGTGCCCTTTGCTTCTTAAAGTTATTACACAGTTGACTACTATTCTCTGTTGATAGTTAGAAATTCTGTTCTGAATCCTTAAATACCCCATCACTATATTTCATTCAATAAAATCCATATTAACTATTTAGGCATATATGGGAGGGAAAAAAAACAAGTTCTGTTTGAGCTCTAACTTCTTTAATTCCTTCTATTACTGCATACCCCCAAATCATTATAAGAAATGTGTTTTTAAAACCTGGAAACTACCCAGGGAAAAATTGTGACTTAGCATGAACTGAGGTCAATAGAGGAAACTGAACTACAAGTACAGTAGTCTTGGTTGCTTAATGACTGTTTGAAGTTACAAGACACTCAGAAAAAAATATTTACCACCTCTCCTTGAAGTTATTGCCACCTCCCCTTCCCGGTCATGTAGTAGCATTTTTGGTGCTTGGCAACCTATTTGCAATTATGACTAGTTGTCAAGCATCCTGTGTTCATGCGCAATTGATTACCATTTGCAATCTTCTCTGCTGGCTTCCCCAGAAAGTCAATGGGGAAGGCGGTAGGGAAGATTACAAGATGCTGCCACCAGTGGAAGGATTTCCCCTCCCCTCCGTGAAGAAGGGGAATTCCTGTGGGGGCTGGATAAACAATAATCTTTGGGATCCAAACTTTCCTCCAGCCCAGCACTGGATTTCTCCCCTCCTCCCACTGGGAAGAAGATCTGAGTGTCTTTCCAGTTTCTTCCTACTATTCAGAAACATTGCGTCCACTAGCTTTCTAGCCAGAAACTTAGCAAAGATTACATTTTCGAACAGTAAAAAGGCTCTTTCTACCATTCAGAAACATCACATTCGCTAGCTTTCTGGGTAAAAAACTAGTGAATGCAATGTTTCTGAAAGGCTGGAAAAAGCCTTCCTACTGTTGATTTGATTAGTATATTATTTCACAATGTACCAGTAAGCCTCATTTTTGTTTTTACTGGCTGGATTAACTGTCCTAATGAATGGTGGTGAAGAAAAGTCTATCAACATACAGTATACTCAACTAACTCTTCACCGTTCATTAGGTCAGCTTATTCCAGCTAATGAAAAGAAGTGATGCATTGTGAGATAATATTCTAATCAAGTCTTCACAGTTTGAAATAATTTTTAAAATGAGCCACACCAATTCGAGTATCAGGAATAATTAAAACAATGTGAAACAAGACAGTATTTCCCTGAACTTGAGACAAAACTTACAATAAATTCTGTTTGTTTTGTACTTAGCCGAAACATCTGAAGTAACCATTTTAAGATAT
This sequence comes from Thermophis baileyi, assembly GCA_003457575.1. Taxonomy (NCBI): domain Eukaryota; kingdom Metazoa; phylum Chordata; class Lepidosauria; order Squamata; family Dipsadidae; genus Thermophis; species Thermophis baileyi. Next base: position 1,929,113 of record QLTV01004083.1, read on the forward strand.
TAGAATAAAGGCTCCTACCTCTGCCACCATTATTTATGTCTAAACATAGCTAGCAATCAAAGCTGCATCCCCTCCTGGTGTAAATTCCAAATATTTACATGTCAAGCTTACCTTGAGAATCAAAGGACAAATTCTTTGAGTGCCCCCCTTCAAATAATGATGAATTCTGAAGATGAAGCATCAGCAATTGAAAAAAATCTTCCTTTGATGAGCAACAGAGATCCACCTCGATTTTATTCCTGCAGTTTATATACTTTACTTCAATAGTATTAGCAGGATTGAAGTTCCGCTTCTGAAATCCTTTTAGAGCACTACCCCAGATATTTTGTCTGATGATATTCAGTCTTGTTGGTTTGGTATTAATCTGTAATCTTAATTCCCTCAGAATTTTGGAGACTTCTCTTTTCTGCATTCCAAGTTGTCTATATGAATAGCAAAGCATCTATTTAGGTACTTCAGCAATAATTCTGATGGCAAGCAAGTATCAGGAGTATTTTGTATAAAATAATGTCTAAAATTATTTAATCATTATAATAATGGCCTAATTTTAGATAGGGAAGCAAAAGGATTATTCTGCATCCTAATCTGAGACCAGTTTAGGCTTATTAAAGAAGCATCTAAAATCACATTTTTATTGAGATAGCAAATGTGGGTTGTGGTATTGGTTGTACCGGTAGCAGAAAGTCTTGAATGGAATTCTGATTAAGTAATACTTCTATCAATAGAAGTATAGCTCTTTATACCTCTTGAAAATGTGTACTGGAGAGTAATCTTCTTGGAACAGTGTAGTCACTTCCAAATATTTGTGGGAGTGAAGTACCGGTACTTCCCTTCTACAACTGAGATAGAATAGAATAGAATAGAATAGAATAGAATAGAATAGAATAGAAATAGAATAGGAATAGAATAGAATAACAGAGTTGGAAGGGACCTTGGAGGTCTTCAACCCCCTGCTTAGGCAGGAAACCCTACACCACTTCAGACAAATGGTTATCCAACATCTTCTTAAAAACTTCCAGTGTTGGAGCATTCACAACTTCTGGAGGCAAGTTGTTCCACTGATTAGTTGTTCTAACTGTCAGGAAATTTCTCCTTAGTTCTAAGTTGCTTCTCTCCTTGATTAGTTGCCACCCATTGCTTCTAGTCCTACCCTCAGGTGCTGTGGAGAATAGCTTCA
>QLTV01004083.1:1931020-1951824 GCA_003457575.1 Thermophis baileyi
TACTTTATCTAGTAGTAGGTTATGGTCTACTTTATCAAATGCCTTACTGAAGTCCAAGTAAATTATATCGACAGCATTCCTCTGGTCCACTAATTTTGTCACTTTGTCAAAGAATGCAATAAGATTAGTCTGGCATGATCTGTTCTTGACAAACCCATGTTGGCTTTTGGTTATTACTTTGTTTGCTTCTAGATGTGCGTTGATTCGTTGCTTGATTATCTTTTCCATAATCTTCCCTGGTATTGAGGTCAGGCTGATAGGTCTGGAGTTTCCTGGATCTATTTTTTTCCTTTTTTGAAGATGGGAACTACATAAGCTCTTTTCCAGTCCTCTGGCAGTTCCCCGGTGCTCCAGGATCTTTGAAAGATATAGTTCACTGGTTCTGAGATCTCGTCTGCTAGTTCCTTCAGAACCTTGGGGTGTAATCCATCCGGTCCTGGTGATTTGAACTCGTCTAGGGTAGACAGATGTTCACTTACCATTTTCTTCCCTATTTTAACTTGTGTTCCTAATATGTTTTTTGTGGTGCTGTTTTTGATAGGTTGGACTGTTTTTTCCCTTTGTGTAAAGACAGATGCAAAAAACGAGTTAAGTAGCTCTGCTTTCTCCCTGTTGCTTGTCATTGGATCATAATCCTGTCTCATAATGGAAGATCCTGTCTATCTGCATGTCCATTTAGATTCAAAGCCTATATCACTAATTTTGAAACAATGATAGAATAGAATAGAATAGAATAGAATAGAATAGAATAGAATAGAATAGAATAGAATAGAATAGAATANNNTAATAGTTATGAAGTCTTAGTGAATAGTTTGACAGTGGTGAGGGAATTATTTGTTTAGCAGAGTGATGGCATTCGGAGAAAAACTGTTCTTGTGTCTAGTTGTTCTGGTGTGCAGTATCCTAAAAGCTAAAATTGTATTTATTATTATTTTACGGTACCCAGTATTAGAAGGCAAACTATTTTTAAAAACCAAACTAGTAGAGCCAGATGAGTCCAACCAAAAGTAATGGGAAAGTGTTGCAAGAGAGAGTGGCATTCAGTGAGTGCTTCCATATACCCACTCAGTTTTCCTGGGCCCAATTCTGAGGTATGGTTGGAGGATGCTCTCTCTTAAAATACTGAATAAATTTTTATTTGTCAACTTGGTTGATCTCTCTATGAATGGAAGGAATCTTGGGGGATAAAAGAATTCAAAAGCTATTTGCAATATGATCTAAAGAAAAGTTATGCAAAGTACCCAACTCCCCTTGTTTTTTAAAACTCAGTCATTAAATGCAACTCTTTTGTTGACTTACGTTTTTTTTAAAGACAAATTCCTTACTGAAGGACTGATGAAGGCAGATGGGGATAAAAATCTGTTATTAGAAGAGGGAAGATCTAGTTGTGAACACGGAGTAAAACCATTGGAGCACACCATCTTTGGGGACCTGAAGGGAAAAAGAACATCCCCAAGAATAACTTAATTTTTACTCAAGTTACAGATTTATTTTTACAAATCAAAAGCTGAAAACACATAAGTTCAAGCATATATATTTCACCCCAAACCTATTTTGAAGGCTATAATATATAATGCACCAAATGCTAGATTTTTTTTTTTTGCTGGTTTCATAGAAAAGCTTGTTAATATTGCATAAATGTTTACAGATTCCTTACACACAAGAGCACATCAGTTGCTGAGAGAGCAACTTTTCTGATGGTTAAAAAAAGCTGCTTTAAACAATTTCTAAGAGATGCATGGAGTTCACCATAAAATGCTTGTTTTTTTAGCTTACAACATACATTCTGGTTAGTTGTAATTTAGCAAAATACAGATATGCAAGACAGTAGCTTGAGTACAAATCTTTGGAAGCTTTTGATGCAGTACAACCGACAGTGTTGTTTAACTCAAAACTGCCGCTAATCTTCTATTATACTCGACAATTTCATGAAATATGGTTTGAATTTAACATTTTTTAGGATTAGTTTCAAATATTTACTATAGATTGTCAGTATGAGTGACATAACGGTATAAATTAAGAAAATAAAAGCATCAAGTTGTTGTTATGGTTATGTATGAAAATGAAAACAAATGAGTTTATGAGCCTGAACTCACTGTAGCACATTTCAGCTTATTTATCATATTCACTAGCATAAGCACAACCTATGGGTAATATTATTGTTGTTCTTATATTCTTACTTTTATTTTGTAGACTTTAAGGCAGGGGTGTCAAATTGACAACCCGCGGGCCAGATGCGTCATGCACAGGCCACCTCCACCCCTAGCTCTGCGAATGAGAAAAACGTTGCAAAATGTCACGTGACAGCAACGTGATGTCGCGAGTTTGACACCCGTGCTTTAAGATGATGCACGTATTTCTATCTATTTTACCCACAACCACCAACCTGTGAAACCAGATTATTGGGCTGACAGCCAAAGTAATGCAGCTGGTTGCTATGCCTAGGAGAGGACTAGAGAACCTCATGATCTCCTAGCTTTTAGTCCAGCACCTTAACTACTACACCAAATTGGCTCTCTAAACTTTTTCACATGCTTGTGAGAAGATGGAAATCACATGCCTGATATGGATGCCAAGGTGGGATCCTGGAGACTGTCTAGGGCATTTGGGTGATGGATCTTCCATCAGATTGTCTCCATCTGCTTTTTCTGGCATACTCAAAGAACGCTTTCGCCATTTCTGAGCACTTCCTGTATAACAAAGTAATCAAATGTGGGTTTTTCCCCCCATAAATTATTAACAGCTTTCAGTTAATTCAAGCTTTATGAGCAGTGGGTTCTTACCATTTGATTTGGCAAGGATGGTCCTACATTCAATGCATTCCCAGTTTAGCTCCAAGCTTGTTAGTGAGGAACACGCCAAATGAGTTCCACTAGAACCACAATATTGACAGCGTTTTATTTCCCATTTGCTAAAAGGAAGGGAAAATGTATTATTAATTATAACAATAACTTTAATTCAGCAAAGCTACATAGGCACTATTATTCTTTCTGAAAAGGAATTAGATTACACATTTATTGGGATGTAACAAAATATGAGTGTGAAAGACTAATAGTATTTTAAATTATTGTAGGCTGCCTTTCTATCAGGAAATGAATGTATTAATACTTAATGCAACTGTTCAACTACATTTTGTTCTGCAATGCACTATTATTGAATAACTGCTAAGAAATAGGCTGACATACATTACAAATAAGAACTGTCACAGAAAAAAGTACAGCAACAAACAATCACAAACCCTTTAGAGTCTAATGTATGGGCAACTCAGTCCTACAGATAATCTATGCTGTCATCCTTAAGCTTTCTGAAAAAGCCAAATTTTCACCATTTGACAGAAAGCTGTTAACAATAAAGCTTCAATGGGAAGTGACAAGAAAGCCTTCCCCAAACTTCCCATTAACTTCAAAGGGTAGCATATAGATGAAGATCCTTAATCTTTATCCGATTGCAGATAGCATATACTTTTAAAACATAACTTTTTCATAACTATTGTTTATTATAATAAAAAGAATTGTTCAACATTTCAAAGAAACAATGAGTTTGCCAAATACAATAAATTTGGTGCAGATTAATAAGCTGGTCTAGAAACCAGGAGACTGTGAATTTTAGTCCCATCTTAGGAATGAAAGCCAGCTGGATGACCTTGGGCCAGTCACTTTTTCTCAGTCCAACTCACTTCACCAGGTTGTTATTGTGGAGAAAATAGGAGGAGGAATAAGTAATATATATGTTCCCTGCCTTGATTTTTTTTAACTCTAATTTTGTGTTTGCTAGATTTGAAAAACTACAACAAAATTAGATGTGAATGGTGACAAAGATATCATATATTACTACCTATCAGGCTCGTTGTAGTCTCTTCCATTTTTGCAAAGGCATCTTTTAATATCACAATGTTGGTAACGTTGAAGAAGTTCTTGATAGGCGTTCTGTTCTAGTTCCCAGGAGGCATCTCTGGAATCATTTAAACATTTATTAGAATACTTTAATTCTGCAGTTTAGCTTTTCTTGTTAAACAAGATATAACAGCAAACTACAGCATAAAAATGCACTCACACAATATAATAAGATAATACACATTTAAATGTATTAAATGTAATTTAAATCACTTACTTTTCTGGAATATGGATGCCCATTCTTAACATTTCATTCTGAAATTTTTCTTTATTATTACATACAGGACATCTAAAGAAATATACCCCTGCACTGAGAGCTTGACACTAAATCCAAGAGAAAAATAAAGAATGATCAATAAAACTTATTTACTTCACACAGAAACAACTAAATGACTTTGAAAATTAAGGCATAATATCTGTAAGAACAAATAAATGATGCAGGTATAATTTTTTTCTATTTCCTTTGAATTTTGCAAATACTAACTACAAGGGATGAATGAAAAGTAATGCCTTCAATGTCACCAACAGATGGCAATACTAATGCACTAAAACCTCTAAGATGTTCTTTAACATATGTCCTTTCACTTCAGTTGGTAGAAGATCGCTGTGAGAAAAGGTTGCCTTGATATTGTTCATTCTTTGAAATGGAAGCCTGCGACTACTCTGTGAGCTTTAAGCAACACTCCATGTTTAATTTTTGACTGAAGTAGTCCCTCCTGGGACTTTCATTGTAGAATATGGGTTTTTTATGGCGATGACTGCATTGACATTACTGTGGCTGGATCAAAAAATAAATAAATGGTGAACAGGAAAGATCTTCTTTGTGTGATCAGAATGAAGTGGACAATTAAGGCAACACATGAGAAATGCTACTGAATTGGTTAAAGACAATTGGCAGATTATTCAAAGGGACACTGCTGTCAAGCTTATCATTTAGCTTAGCAGGAACATGTGGGTCACGTTACCAATGTATTTCAATATAGTATCAGAAGGTTGGGCAAGATGAGTTGCAGATTATGGGCAACTTTCAAGGGTTGAAATTTGCCAGCAATTGTTGTCATGCTAAGAGAATGAAGGTGATGACTTTTTTTTTCATAACATTATGATAGCCAATGAAACATGGACTTATCCTGATAATCCAGAAATGAAGTATTAGTCCATGGAATATTATCACAAAGCTACACCTGTAGAAAAAAACTTCAAAATCCCAGTTTGGCAGGAAAACATATGGCTACCATTTTCTGAGACACAGATTACTTTTAATTTGGCACCACTATGAGCTCAAAGTACTTCACTACAATACACAAAATTCTGAAATAACGATTTAACCAGAATTCGGAAGCACAAGAAGAAAATTTTGTTGCATCATGTGAGTGGTAGGCCTCGTAGCTCATGAGCCACTCAAGAGGCAATTGTGAAGCTGGATGTTACCACCTTACCCTATTTGCCATACAGTCCAGACTTGGCATCATGCGACTTCCATTTCCCCCCAAATTGAAGGAATACTTTTATGGGCATCTGTTTGAGTCAAATGAAGAAATGGAAAGGACTGTCAGGACCTGGTTGAAGAGACAAAGTATGGAGTTCTGTCGTGACAGCTTTCAGAAGCTTGTCCATCGTTGGCATAAGGATATAGTGAATGGTGATGATTATGTGGATAAGTAAACGTAGGTAACAAAAGAGCTCATTTCAAAGATTATTTTCCTATTTCATTTATTAAAATATCCTCATATGAACTAAAGTTATAGAGGTGGAGGCATTACTTTTCATTGCAACCTTGTAGATCAAGTTTTTTAAAGAGTTCCCTGGACCAAGTCATACACAGATTTCTGTCTCACTTCCAACTTACTCTGAATACAGACATACTTTTTAACAATAACAATTTACAGATTCTGTTTTTAGTAGTAAAAAGGAACTTCTGCTATGTCAATCCAGACATACCTGCAAGCATTCCCTATGAAACCAAGCATTTTTACAGCATGGACTTGTCAAAATGTTGTATGTAGGTGCTTGTTCAACCAACTCCAAACATATTGTACATTGTGATGATCCTTTACAATTAGAAAGACGTTTTTGAGTGGGTCGGTGTTTCCAACAATATGACCTTAAATCAGAGAGGTAGAATTACATAGAATCACATCACTTAAAAAAACTAGAATTGTTACTCAGGTAAATCATGTACTTTAGAAAAAGATATTCTCAGATAAAGCTGTAAGGACCAATTTGCTTTCATATCAACTGATGTTAATCTGGTATTATTAAGTGGAACTTTGCAATTTTAGAAAAAAAATAGTTTCAGTACTTTTGAAATAGTTTTGAAATAATGAAGCAAAATAAACTTACGGAAAAGTTTCTCTGAATTGGAAAAGGCATCCTCTCTCTATTCCACAAGGAAAGTGGTAGCTTTGTTTGCATCTGGATGCTATACAACCAATTGAAGCACCTTTTTTCTTACAGATAGCACATTTCTAAAAAAATACCATATTACATAATTGTAACTAAGGAGACTTCACCATACTTATGGATCTAATCTGTAATGAATTTAAATATTGTAAGCACTATATTTTTGTCTTTTTTTATTACCATTTATAGAAAAGTTATTTTGCATCAAAGCTTATACAAGAAAAAACACTGATATAGTGAAATAATTAATCACTGATAGTCAAATTTCAACCAGATTTTTTAATTATTTGCCGAAGACAATTTTTAATAAATTATTAAATTCATAAATGTAATATACCTGCATACATTCTAATCTTAATATAAATTGTTTAATACATTATCAACTCCTATAACTTGCATTAACTTTTTCAAATAAACCATAATTTTTTTTTTATTTCGTTTCATCACCTACAAACAATAATCGTGTAAACTCTATTGCACAGCCAATCCAGAATATCACTGTCTGATGTTTTGTTTTCAAGAATGTGATCCCATAAAATAAAAAGTATCTCCTCTTTTATATTAACCTTTAGTCTGTTATTCCCTATCAGCCCTAATCAACATCAAGCTTTGCAGCAAACCAGCTGATAAACAAACTCCCATCAAATCACGACTTGTTAAGTAGGTGAAAGCAATCCCAAAACAAGTAGATCTGGCAAATGTGCAGAACACTACTGTTGTTGCTATTCTGAACACCTATTTTAATCAACAGATTTTATGAAACCTTAGCCACAATATTGAAGTTAAATTAAGTACTTAATGGTTGTTAGTCTGTCTAGCTTAATCTCATCTCAGTTTGCTGCTCCCTCTTCAAATGGGTTCCCAAAAGTATGGCAGCTCTGTGTATTACAGCAAGGATACACACAAGAAGAAAGTGAAGTATACCACTATTTAAATCTTATTCCAACCAGCCTTTCGCAATCTTTTTATCCTGGAGGAACCCTTGAAATAATTTTCAAGCCTCACAGAACTTCTACACGAAAATCACAAAAAATATAAACATTTCACAATAAAATTCTCCTCTCATCTACATTTCACCATCTTCATAACATTAGCAAAGCAGAGGTGGGCAACAGAGTCATAGCACTAAACATTCCCATTGCATTGTATGGCATGCAACATATAAATTAAAAAAAAATAGATCACACTTCCTCATGAAATCCCTTGGGTTTCATGGAAACCCAGTTAAGAAAGGCTGTTCTAAACCTTTGTATGAAAAGTTCATTTTGCAGGAAACTATAAACCTGCTTTGGACACATCTAAGGCAAAGAACTGATTAATTCAGCTGGTTCAAAAGTAATACAGTTCCAGTTGTATGGTTGAGAACAAAATCTTACTTTTTTCTTTTTCAACCAAAATAGCTTAATTACATCTGTTACTGCTAATGTGAGCTTAGGATATATTTAAATTTATGAATATTTATAACTCCTTGGAACAGATTCATTATTCAAAATCTCTTACCAGTCTTGCAGCTCGATTAATTTCTTTTTGGATATCTTCAGGTAAAAAACCATAAAAGCCTTCTTCATCTTCACCTCTCTGCCAAATCCCACTTGACATTAACTAGAACAAATTTGATGAATTAAATCAAGTGACATTCCAGACATATCTGCATTAACTTTTCACCATAAGAAAGCATGTAATTTAATCATTACTGAGGTTTACCTGCAGTATAATTATATGTGATGTTCAGCAAATTATTGAATCATGTTTGCAATATACTTGTCCTCGCAAATATGGCAATAAAAGTTGCCATTTATTCAGCACAGGTAGTCCCCACTTAGCAACTGCAATTGGGAGCCTCAACTATGCATCAGTTGTAAACTGAAATGTCATGTGACTTAATATATCAGTTTTCACTGTGGTTAACAAATCGCCACAAGTAATTAAGTGCAATGTCACATGATTGCAACTCCTGCTTGGCTTCCCCATTTACTTGCTTGTCAGAAATCGACTGTGAAGGTCGCAAATGGCAATTATGTGACCATGGGATGCTGTGACTGTTGCATATGCCTGAATCATGATCATGGGAACATGGGAACGTGTGAAAGCTGTAGCTTTGAGGATTGTACTGTAAATCTCCTTGTCCAGTACCACTGTAGGTTCAAATGGTCACTGAATGAATGGCCAGTAAGCGAGGACTACCAGTACACCTTTTTGGTCCACATTTCCCAGCCAACCAAAAAAATATAAAGGATTAGAACAAGTTCAGATAGTCATGACAACACTTGCTTCTAAGGAAATACAGACATGATTTGATAACAATATACAGACATGATTTGATAACAATTCCCATTGTTTTCAAAGAGGTTCACTATCAATTGTAAAGCTAGCATTGCAACTTTATTGTATAAAATGATATCCAGATCTTTTGCCACTTTCTAGTGGCATAGTTTTGAATTTTTAATGTGCATAGTTTTAATTTTTAATTGCTTTCTATTTATCTTTTTTATGTTCTGTAAGCTGCCCACTCACCCTATCGGGGAGATGGCCAGCATATAAATAAAAGATCTTTAGCAATGTTCCATCCTAAAAATAAGTTTAAGTTTTCTCTGCTTCAGCACAGTATTTGTTGCCGAGAATCTTTGCATGGTTCTGTTCTGACTCTCAATCTCAATGAATTCAGAATAAACCTGCATCCTTTTTGACTCTCACATGGCACATTTGCACATGGAGCTTTGGCATTATTCCTGTAGTGGGGTTGTACCCCTTTGTTCCCATGCCTGACATCACCCTTTGCTCTTATTTGAGGCTCTGTTTTCTGTGTCATTCGCTGACCTCTTCTTTAAGACACCTTTTCTTTTGTCTGAGGTTATCTCTTCAGCCAGGAATAACATGTATTCAGGTAACAATGTGGATTGCCAAATACTATGTATGGCCAGTAATTGGCTGAATGTGAATAGCAACCTTAAACTGAATTCAGAGAAAACAGAGGTGCCTATTGTGAAGGGTGACATTTCTCAACAAAAATGGCAGATGCTCCATGTTTTTAATGATGTTAAAAACAATTCTCCATTGTCAGAAAGACTATGCATACAGTTTGAGAGTATTTCAAGATTCACATTTCTTTTGAATTTGCTAGATTGAAACAAGGAGCAACAAAACCTTACATCAGCTAGGTTTATGCACATACCTGTACTCCTTTTAGTTACTAATTTGAAAGGAAATTGAGCTCAACACATATTATTTGATTTTGTTAAATAGACATATATTATAACACAGATACCATAAGAGCAGCCTGTAAATTGTCTAACTTTCCAATAGACTCCCAAAATTATTTGGGGGGCAGCAAGAAGTACTTACCACACAGTAATAATGAACAGTGAGATTACAGTCCTCATAGGTCCTTTTTTCCCCATATTTTTCAGGACAGTCATCAGCCCGTTGACAGAATTCACAGGCTAAAAGATAAAAATAATGTTATGTGGACACTATGAAGTTCTACTGGTTATTGGACATATAACAAGGTAACCAGAACATCATGCAATAGTTTAGCATATTTTATAGATTTCTCTGAACTATTAAGACAAGTAAATTGTAGTAATTACAAACCCAGAAATTATTTCTGACTGCATTCATAAATAAACAAGGCCACTTGGAAATTTATTTATTTAGCAAATTTATATGGTTGCATATCTTAACCAATTAACACCAGGTAGCCAACAAAACATAAATAATGAAATAAAAAAATAGAATAAGCATCAATCTATTTAAAATAGTTGAGACTCCTCACAGATTCTCTGTAAAGAATCTCAAGTATTTTCTGACAGTATAACAAGATACACATATTAGGCTCTAGAAGCAAGTTGGTTCATTGGATGATGGAAAAGCCTTCTGGAAGGCATGTTTCCCATGACACTGTTTCACAGAAGGTATGTGGAACGTGCCCACCATACAGATCTGCTGTGATGGGCTGAAACCACTGGAGACGGGCAGGCCCTCAAGTACTTGGTCCTATACCATGTATGGCTTTGAAAGTGACAACCAGCATCTTGAATTACACCTAGAAACGTACTAGAAACCAGCGCAGCTCATGTAGCAGTGGGGTCATGTGGATGTTCTCCACTGCTACCAAATGAATTCAAGGCCAGCCCTATACAGAGTGGATTGCAATAATCCATCAGGAAATGGCTATGGCATCAATACTGTGAACAGTGCCTCCAGATCTAGAAATGGATGTAACTAGTGTACAAAACGGTTTTGTGCAAGTGGCCTCCTGGGCACAGCTGCAATCTGCACCCTGAGAGTCCAGCAGGACTCTCAGGCTGCACATCCACTCTGTCTGTGGGTATGCTATTCCATACAAACAATAGAAGATTTCCAGCTGAAGGGAGCTCTTGAACCCCCTGCCATTTAGTCTTGCTAGAATTGAGGAAAAAAAACCTCTTCTTCCCCATCCAGATCTTTCAAACATCACTTGGGCAGGAATCCATAACTGAGTATCATCAGCATTCTGATACTTTATCCTATGCCAATGGCTTTATGTAGATGTAAATAGGAGTAGGTAGAGGGCCTAGGGCCGTGATGGCGAACCTATGGCATGCGTGCCACAAGTGGCACGTGGAGCCATATCAGTGGGCACGTGAGCTCAGGTCCGGCGCGCATGCGCGTGCCGGCCAGCTGATTTTCGGGCCTTCTGGGCCCACTGGGAGTCGGGAAACAGGCTGTTTCCAGCCTCCAGAGGGAGTGAGGAAGGCCCTTTTGCTCTCCCCAAGCTCCAGAGCCTTTCTAGGAGCCTGGGGAGGGCGAAAACAGCCTTTCCCACCCCCCCGGAGGTCCTCCGGAGGCCGGAAACGTTCAGTTTGCCGACTTACGGTTGGACCGGAAGTCCCGTTTTTTTGCTCTCCCCAGGCTTCAGAGCCTTTCTAGGAGCCTGGGGAGGGCAAAAACGGCCTTCCCCCCCTGGAGGCCCTCCGGAGGCCAGAAATGGCCCGTTTTCCAACTTGAAACGGACCATTTCTGGCCTCCGGAGGACCTCCGGGGGGTGGGGAAGGCCGTTTTCACCCTCCCCAGGCTCCTAGAAAGGCTCTGAAGCCTGGGAAGAGCAGAAAAATGGGACTTCCGGGCCATTTTCTGCCTCCGGGGGGCCTCCGGGGGGGTAGGAAAGGCCGTTTTCGCCCTCCCCAGGCTCCTAGAAAGGCTCTGAAGCCTGGTGAGAGCGAAAAAAGGGCGTGCCATTGCATGCTGGGAACGGGGTCATGTGCGCATGCACGGGAGCCCCCGCATGGAATTATGGGTGTGGGCACACACGCGTGTGCCCCCTTTTGGCACGCAAACCAAAAAAGGTTTGCCATCACTGGCCTAGGGCTAATTGTCAAACTGTGTCTGCCTATCCCTCCCAATTCTCCCAGCTGATCCAGAAGAATGTCATATCTACAGTAGTGAAAGCCACTAAAGGAACCAAGGAGGGCTAGAACAGATAAACACACTGTCATGAACTTGCCATAAAAATGATTAATGCTATCCTACTGCTGTAACCTGACATGAAGTCCAACTGAAACAGACCTAAATAAATTTATTTCCTCCAGAAACCTTGGGAGCCTCAACTCTACCACCGTCAAGATAGAGCAGCTTGGGAGAACTACCAGGACCACATATCTTTGATCAAGAACAAGACATAGTTACTGATCTGGAGAACTTAGTATTAAACTTTATTAATCCAATTAGAATTCAAAACATTAACATTGTAGTGTTTGTATAGTCATTAAAAATGCAATGATGATTAGTAATAATTACTACTGTGCTTGATTGTAAAAACACCCAAAGCACATGTTTAAATTAGTATCAGTTCTTTTGTCACCAAGGTTACTAAGTACAGGAAAGGACAGAGTTTAGTGTTCTCCAATCTGGGAACCATATAATTTCCATAAATCCCAACCAGCATGGCTATTGCAGACCCACTAATTGAAGGCACCAGGCTAGAAGCTACATTAATTAAATCAAACATAAATAATTAGAAACACTTACATAGATTCTGGAAGCATCCAATAATGTTCTTACTCATTCTAGTGTTCTCCATTCAACTAAGCCATATGAGAGAAAAAAATCAGTTGCTATGTGATATTAAACTTTTAGTCTGTGAATTATCTAATCCTTTACCGTTTTAATTAAAAACAAACTATATGGTAAGAAAAATAAAGAACTGCACACACACACACACACACAGCAATATGAAAGGGGCGTTGTTCTTACTTGACACACACATTCTTGATGTGCTGAGAGAGAATCCAAGGAATAGGAAAGGAACGGTTAACTCTGCCTTCCTGCTCATTAGACTGAGTCAATCAAGTCTTTGTAGCCACGCCTCTCGTGTCTACTTTCCCAGTTTTTGACGACGGCATGATAATTGACCTAATCGTGATGCTTGACCTGACCACCCCTGGACACTGGGCCAGACGGCCGCCAGGGTGGGTTTGGATTCTCTCTCAGCACATCGAGAATGGGTGTGTCAGGTAAGAACAACGCCCCTTCTCCGAGTGTGCTGAGGAGAATCCAAGGAATGGAACATACCAAGGCCAGCACGTCCTAAGGGTGGGAAGCAGTCTGGTCCAGAGTCCCCGAGTCTGCGTACACCTTCTGGAGGACTCGTCTGCCGAAGCGAAGGCATCCAGCTTATAATGCCATATAAACGGGGATGGAGAAGACCACGTCGCTGCTCTGCATATCTCTTCAATGGAGGCCTGTGTGGCCCACGCTGCTGTAGTGGCTGCGCTTCTAGTGGAGTGTGCTGTCACTCGTCGAGGCAATGGAAGAGCCTGAAGTTCATATGATTTGGTGATGCATGCCCATATCCACCGGCCTATTGTTGAGGCTGTGACTTTATTACCCAACGTGGAGTGTTGAAACGACACGAACAAGGACTCCAATCTCCGAAAAGAGGATGTCCTCTTGATATAGATGCAGAGAGCCCTCCTGACATCCAAGGTGTGCCATTTCTTCTCTAGGGTATGGGTCGGATTAGGACAGAAGTCCGATAAAATCTGTTCTTGTGCCCTGTGAAATAAGGAGTTGACCTTGGGTAGGAACGAAGGGTCCAAGCTCAGAATAACTCTGTTGGTATGGAAAACGCATAGATCCTTCCTTATTGAGAGGGCTGCTAACTCGGAGATGCGTCTCGCCGAGGTGATAGCCACGAAAAAGGAGACCTTGCAGGTGAGGAAACGAAGACTGGCAGAGTGCAAAGGTTCAAAGGGTGCAGAAGAGAGACTGGAGGACCGTAGGTAGATCCCAGGTGGGATATCGGTGTACCGTTGGTGGCTTTAAGTTAGTCGCGCCTCTGATAAAGCTGCGCACAATAGGATGCCGTGCGAGGGACTCCAGTTCCCCACAAGGTAACACGGATGATAAGGCGGCCACTTGTCTGCGTATCATATTGGGCGATAGGCCCTTGTCTAGTCCCACCTGTAGGAAATCTAGGATTCGGGCCACTGATACTGAGAGGGGATCACTAGAGGCTTTGGAGCACCAGGTGCAGAAGGTTCTCCAGGTGGAATCGTAAATCCTGTTGGTAGATGGCCTCCTAGAGGCTTGAATGGTCTGTATCACCCGGCCAGAATTGTCCAGCTTCAGAGCCCTCCGCTCAAATGCCAAACGGTTAGTTGGAGCCATTGTGGCTCTGGGTGGAGGAGGACTCCCTGACTGAGGGAGATCTTGTCTGGTGGGATCCTCCAGGGTCTGGACACTGATAGGTTGACTAGATCGATGAACCATGGCCTCCTGGGCCAGTAGGGAGCCAAGAGTAATATCTGCGCTCTCTCCACCAGTACTTTCCTGATTACCCCTGGGATGAGGGGAAGCGGAAGAAAGGCGTATAGCAGCCCCCCGGGCCATGGAATGTGGAGTGCATTGACCCCTTCCGCCCCCTGGTGTTGCGAACTGGGAATAGAACCTGGGCAGCTGGCTGTTTGCCGGGGTGGCAAACAGGTTCAGGATTGGAGGGCTGAACCTTTTGGACAGTGTCTTCAACAGGTTGGGGTGCAAGCGCCATTCTGAGTGGTCGACCATGGCTTGGCTGAGCCAGTCTGCCTGTACATTGGATGTTCCTGAGATATGTTCTGCCTGCAGGGATAGAAGATGCCATTCCACCCAGTGCCCCAAGTGCCTGGCTTCTCGCATTAGGGACCTGGAGTGGGTGCCCCCTTGGTGATATGGGCCTTGGTGGCTACGTTGTGTTAGGATAAGTATGTGGCGGCCGGAGATGAGGGCCTGGAACCATCGGAGGGCTAAGTGGGCTGCTCTGAGCTCCAGCCAGTTGATGTTGTTTCCTCCTGCAACCACTGGCCTTGTGCCATCTGGGTCTCCATGTGAGCTCCCCAGCTGAACAAACTGGTGTCCATGGTGATGGTGAGATGGTTCGGCTCTTTGAATGGGCATCCCTTGGCTGTGGCCAGGGACATCCACCACTGGAAGGACTGGAGGACTTCTGGTGGGACCCAGACTCTGGTAGTTGAATTGCTCCTGCCGGATTTCTGGTAAGGTAGGAGGAAACACTGTAAGGCCCTGACATGTAAATGTGCCCAGGGAACAATGGATATGCAGGACACCATCTTGCCTAAGAGCTGTGAGAGGAGGACCAGGGGCACTATTCGGCTCGATCGGATCCGATTCGCCAGAGCTCTGATGCTGTCTTGGCGTTCTTGGGACAGGGAGACTGTGCATGATGTCGTGTCTATATATGCTCCCAGGTGGATTATCTTGTTGGTAGGGGAGAAGTGGCTCTTGTCGTAGTTGACTGAGAATCCGTGATCCCGGAGGACCCGGATCGTGAAGCAGAGGTCCTCTGTGGCCCGGAGGTGAGAGGAGGATTGGATCAATATGTCGTCCAGATAACATTGAACGCAAATAGGGATGGTTCTGAGGTGAGCCGAGCACCGCTAGGATCTTTGTGAATGTTCTGGGTGCTGAAGATAGGCCAAATGGGAGGGACCTGTACTGGTAGTGCTGGTTCACGTAGCAAAACTGTAGGAATACTGGTGAGCCGGTAGTATAGGGATGTGTAGGTATGCTTCCGTTAGATCTATTGACGTCAGGAAGTCGCCTTCCCGGATGCTCTCCAGTATGGACTGGAGGGACTGCATTTTGAATCTCTTGTATACCAGATGCTTGTTGAGCTTCTTTAGGTTGAGGATCGCTCTCCACCCCCCCACGAAGCCTTTGGAACTACAAACAGAATGGAGTAGAACCCCAGTCGCTGTTAGTTCTCTGGAACTGGCTGGATGGCTCGAATGTCCAACAGGTGTTGGATTGTAGCTTCCATGAGGGATCTTCTTGTTCTGTTTCTTGAGACGGGGCAGCGAATAAAGAACCTCAGGGGTGTAGAGAGAAATTCGAGAGCGAAGCCTATTTGGATGGTGTTTAGGACCCAGGCATCTGTGGTCGTTTCCTTCCATTGTGCTGCGAAGAGACTTAGACGGCCACCAATGGGAGGGTTGGGTCTGCAGTCATCTGGAGGAGTGACGGAAGGGACGACTTCCGTTGCCTCGAAATGGCCGTCTGGATTGGAACTGCTGTCTGCTCGTTTCTATAGCCGGGCCTATCGGATTGGCGATCTTGTCGCTGGAAGTATGCCCTCTGTGGTTGTGAGAAATCGTGTGCGGTGTCCGCTGCTCTGAAGGAAGGTTTTCGAAAGTAGGGCAAGGATCGCCGGTCAGCGCGTCTGGACATAGAGGGTAGGACTTTCTTTTTTTCCTTGGTCTCTATGAGTATGGGCTCTAAGGCCTCTCCGAATAGCTTGTCACCTTTGAAGGAAGCAGAAGCCAACTTCCACTTGTACTTCATGTCTGCCTGCCAGTGACGGAGCCACAGAAGTCATCGGGCTGTCACGGACGAGGCGATGGCCCTGGAAGCAAATTTGGCCGAGTTCAGTGTGGCATCTGCAGAAAATTCTGCTGCCGCTACCAGCTTGTTGATGTCCTCATGAGTGTGGAGATCGGTGACTGGGATTCTTGCTTGCATCTGTTTGAGCCAAAGCAAGGAAGTTCTATTGAAGAAGGAAGCAGCCGTAGCCGACTTGACTGCCCAGGCAGCCGCCTGATGGGCCTTGCGGAACGTCAGTTCTGCTCTCCTATCTTTTGTTTTCAAGGCATCCTCTGTGTCATTGGACATAATGGTGGAGGAGGCTAAGGCCGCCATGGGCCCGTCGATTGTTGGGTTTGTAATGCCGCAGTGAGATTCAGGGCCACATTGTAGAACCGCTTGTCACTCACGCTCGGTGATGGGTACGCCCCTGGTAGGGCCCATTGTCGCTGGACGACATCCAGGAATAATTTTAGGGAGGGGATCTCCTCATTATCAGTGGCAGGCTCTGAGAACATCAGACTATTGGGGTGAGCTAAGCCCAATACCGGATCTGACGTGGCTGGGTCTGCTCCTATCCGAGCTGTAGTTTTGGCTTTGTAGAGAAGTGTTTTAAATAAGGCAGGGCGGAAGAGTCCTGTGAAGGCTGGGGGGTCTGGAGCCACTCCTTCGTCCTCAGATAGCTTTAGCTCTTTTTATTTCTCATTGTCCAAGAGGGATTCTCGGCTGTGTATGGAAGAGGCAGGGGAATGAGGCCTGTGAAGAACAGGTGAGTCCCTTGGATTGTCAGGTGCAGTAGGCTGTCCCTGGCGTAAGGTGTTGTCAGGGGGTGGAGAGGCTGCCTGTCGGTTTTGTTGTATGCCTGCGGCAATGCCCAGAGCAATAGCCTCTGAGATTATTAGTCTCATTTGTGGGGAAATTTCTGGCTCCTGTGGGGAAATTTCTGGCTCCCTTGGGCGGAGACCCGCCACTATAGGAGTGAAGGTAGCCTCTGGGGTAGGCTTTGCCATCTTAGGAGCCGGCTCCCAAGGTCTTTCTGGTGGGAGTAGATTTGAAGCAGAAGGAAGGATCAGCTCATTGTATTCTATCATTGGAAGCTGTGGCTGATAAAGTTGTTCTCTGGTGCCATCTGGTGACCAAGATTGGGTAGTCAGGCTAGCCGTCTGAAGGACCTCAGTTAGAGGTTGTAACGGCTGTGGATGAAAAGCGCGGGAACTGGTAGGCTCGCCCACAGGGGGGCTTTCTTGCCTGCGTCGCTCTGCCTCCCTTTCTGCCTTTGCAAATTCTGTCTAAGGCCTTTTGGTGCCTTCACGCATCCTTCCCCTCGGCCTTAGTGGCCTTTTTGGAGGATAGTGCCTTTGCCCAGATTCTGGCCGCTGCTCTAATAACTAGACGTTTTGGGCATGGAGGAGCATTTCTTTGAAACCTGGGGCTTGGGGGCTGGTAAATTCAGTCCTTCCCCACATTTTCCTCGCGGCTGTCTCCCCCGGAGAAGGCTCCATTTCTGGGATCGGGCCTCCCGGAGAGGCAGACAGGTCTCGATTGGAGACACGGCTGCCGCGGCTGTTGGACTGCCGCCAGGTGAGTATACTCCGGAGCCCCGGGCAGTGACTCAAGTCCCCTCCGCAGGCCTGTGGGATGTTCAAAAGGGACCTCAGCTCTACTGGGAATGAGCTGGATAAAGGTGGCCTTGCTGGTCAGACCGGGGAGCCTGCCTGTCGTTTCACCCCCGCTGTGCTTGACCTCCTCCTTGAGGTGAGGGGGGGGTTTTATAATAATAATAATATAATATAATAATCGGAGTTGAGGAAAATGCGTCTGTCGAGCTGAAGAGTGAGTCGAAAACTGGAGTAGACGACACGAGAGCTGTGGCTACAAAGACTTGATTGACTCAGTCTAATGAGCAGGAAGGCAAAGTTAACCATTCCTTTCCTATTCCTTGGATTCTCCTCAGCACACTCAGAGAATGTGGCTTTGTTTTTGATCAGTAACTTATAGAACTTTTTCATTACAGCTAATGATTTATAGCAACAGTACAATTTAGCATAAACCTGAAAGTCAGAAATGCAAATACAGTCTCTTTTTGACTACACAAAATTACCTGGAAAAAAAAATAAGGTATTCTTTGCTGTTCTTTTGTCTCTGCAAATTTGTGGACAGTCCTGCATTCAGTCTTCATCCAGATAAGAAAGATGATGAGGAGCAAAAGAAGAAAAAGACAGAGCAAACAAGAAAGGGAAGGAGGGGTAGGGGAGGGGAGTAGAGTAGAGGGGAGTTAAATGTTTTATATCAAATGAACAAGCAAGGAGGCAGATGAGACAATAGATCATAAAGGCTACTACTCTGGCATAATTAGGTCATAAAGGTGTTTCTCTGAGGCATTACAGTTGTCATCCAACCACTCAAGTCAGGGATCTCATAAGTCAATACAGTTATATAAAGCAGAGTAGCAAACCCTACTGGAATATAATGCTAGGTGTCAAATCCAAACTACACTTTTAAAAGGACCCAAAAAAACTAGAAAATAATTAAGTGAACAAAGGAAAATTTACAAAATTATAAAGTTAAATTATACTATTCTGCTTAGTATTTTTTTCCCTAGCAATGTTAACTTATGCTACATTTATGCTATGTGTTTGGAGATAGAGTTTTAAAGGCAAATCTAACAAGTGGAGACAAAACAATTTATTCTTGTCAACTGAAAATAAAATAAATGAATTTGCAGTAATATCTTTTACCACCTCAAATACTTTAACGTGAGAAAATAAGACAACTGCTATTGGTTTAGGAATATAATATACATGCAACAACTTCAATATTTGTACATGGAACACATGTAAGGTTCTTATCTTGGTTAAAACTGTAAATCAGATGGAATCTGTATTCTTCCTGAAAACAGAGGAATACAGAGGTGCCTACAGAAGCAGGCAAAAGCTCTATCTCAGCATTTCAAATCATTTCCAGTCCCACATTTGAGGGTTATCCCCCAATTCCCAGAACACCTTTCTTAGAAATACAGAATAAGAAAAAAATTACAACCCCCCCCCACACTTTCAAAATAAGTGTTCTGTTATCAGTCAGTATTCCACTAGTAAAAAATAACATAATAAGAAATTGGTGTTTGAGAAAAGTAATAAACCATTGGTTATCCCATGATTATTTTGAATACAGTAGTAGTGCACTATTGATGAACATGCAATTTGTATTTAGTTTGTAAATCTTTCAAAGAAAATAGGTTTTGGAAAGTTAATTAGTGGGTCTATACAATAAGTTAATGAATGAGCAAGAATGAACAAATTTTAAGTTTGCATATATACATATATACATACACATACACACACACACACACACACACACACACACACACACACACACACACACACACACACAAAAATAAACTAGCATATATACATACACATACACACACACACACACACGCACACACACACACACACACACACACACACACACACATACAGATACAGGGTACAGATTTTATTTATTTATGATCTCCAAGACAAATCAGCTCAACAATAACTGAATGTGACTTTTCAAAGTACTCACAGAACTTAAAGCTGTTTTCCTATAAGCTTGTGTAAATGATAGGGGTCTTATGTTCTCTGCCTTGACTGAGTCTGATCACCAATCTTGCTCCATCTGCACTCTTTAAGGATTAGAAAAACACAATGACAATTATTTTTTATCTGAAAAGCATAAATATTCTTTATTAGTAGTAAAAATCTTACAAAGTGAAATGTTAGTACTCCTACGAATCAAAAATAATACTCAAAAGAATCTGATTCTACGGT
Organism: Thermophis baileyi; assembly: GCA_003457575.1. Lineage (NCBI taxonomy): Eukaryota > Metazoa > Chordata > Lepidosauria > Squamata > Dipsadidae > Thermophis > Thermophis baileyi. Next base: position 1,950,960 of record QLTV01004083.1, read on the forward strand.
ATGTCAGCCTTCTACCACCTGAGCATTCTTCAGGTGTTTGGACATCAATTCTTATAATTCTTAGCAGTTACCAAGCTGGTTGGAAATTTTAGAAGTCCATACACAATTAAAGTCGTTCTATGGTGTTTTTAACTGCTGTTATTTGCCTGGTCCCCACAAGCCCCACTATGCTGCCTCAACATGGTGGTGGGTGTTCCTGGCAGAAATCTGTGAAGAACATTGGAAATGTATGCGAAAAATATATATTCTCAGCTTAATGACCCAAGCTGTAGAGGTCATTCCAGCTATCCAGCAAAAGAAAACAGGTACCTATGCTAAGCAATAACAAAATAGGAAGATACTAGATGCAGATTATCACTTTAGCAGCAAAGGAAAAGGCATTATTCATACTGTGAGAGAAGGCAATATTTTTACTAAATATCACATGTGTGCTGGCTTAACAAGGGTTTAGCCTAGAATTAAGAACTGTCTCTTTAAGACATAGCATTCTGGGGAATGAAGACCATGCCATGTGATCATAACTGTGTACTCTTATTGGTCATTGAAGTATGCCTGGGAGTGGGAGTAATTGAAGTACGCTGGCCCAAAGGAAGTCATTCCAAGCACTCTACCGGAAAAGATGTAGCAACGAGGAGATGAGGAAACATTAATCCTTTTTTACAATATTTGTGATGGTTCCAGATTATGACTGTAGATTCAGAAGAACTTCTACATAACCGTGAGTGATGTCAGAGGATGCCTGAAGAATAAAATATAATCTGATTGAATGTACGATTGCATCTGTGTAAACTGCCTGATGATAGCACAACCAATCTACGCTTGATTCAGAACAATTCTTATCCCTAATTGTTACCCTAACTCATAA
>QLTV01004083.1:1964765-1975657 GCA_003457575.1 Thermophis baileyi
GTTTTTTTTAAGCCCTAACCAGGGGATAAAATAATGTGCTGAAGCTGACCAGACTAAGGACGCTAGCCAGATGAATACCTGGTAGGCAGATTTTTCCCCCTATTTTCCTCCCCAAAAACTAAGGTGCGTCTTATACTCCGGTGCGTTTTATACTCCAAAAAATACGGTAAATTTTCAAGCTTTAAATGTCAATTTATCAAGCCTGATCACATAGTTTTGTAGCGAAGTACGGGTATCCAGCTACTAGTACTGTATATTCTCTTCTATTTAAACATATAATTTGTTTAGGTTTTGGTGAATAAACTGGAAGGATAAACCACAAACCATGATTTACAGACCACAATAGTTATGTTCAGATAAAATATTGAATTAAAACCAAAGTTCAGCCTTGATTCAGAAACCAAAGTTCAGTCACGTAAATCCAGTCTCAGGCTGATGGGAGCCTGCAGCGTCAAGCACATGGTTTTGATGGTATAACATATTATACATATTTTCAACATCCCTGTATAGGATTGCCATAAAAAACAGAAACTGCATCTTAAAGATTTTTAGGAAAACTAAAAATTAGATTAATACTCTGTGTAGTTTTATGGGGCAAAACCTATACCTGACAAATTATGCACAGATAACTGCATATCTAAAAAGGCTGTTGTAGAGTTGAAAAAAAAGCTGTTGCCCTTTTTCTCTGACAAAAGCAATCAAAATGAAAGAACCTAGAGCAATTTCCAGACAATTATAATTTTAATTGACCCAAAAGAATAATTACTATCTTAGTATAGTGTAGAAAAAGTAAGCAAAACAAGTTAATACCTATGGTTATTCATAACATACAGAAAATAAAGGTTTTCTCCATTCCTGATATAGAATTATTACTGCACCATGTAACGTGTTAGACCAAGTAATCGTGCTATCAACTATAAAAATTCAAAATCATGGGGATGACATATTACTTCTATGATCCAAAGCAATGTGCTACATAATATCAAATACTGAGGAACATAAATAGCAGAGTATCAGTGTGTTTATGCTCTGCATATGAGCTTGCCTTAGTGTTGATCACTGTAGGAACAGTGTTTTATTTAGACAAACTTTTCTGCTGCATTATAGCATTTATATTCTTGACATTGAAAAATGTTAGGAAATGGTGGAAATGTCATCTCCTTTCTATGTACAAATGGTATGAGAAGATTATCCTATTCCCAGAATGGCTTTTTTCCCCAGATACGTTATATACTTAGTGCAAGAAATTGCCCTAATTATGGAACCAGGTTTTCAAGCTTCTATGCCTGAACCAAAATGTAGCTAAAGGGACTGTTTTGCTCTGTGCCGAAGTAGTTGGGAGAGAGAATTAGGGAAAAGACAAGAGCCTGGTTGCTATAGGGAAAGGACACCACTGCTATCGGGAGGCAGAGAAAGTTCTGGGAAGATTTGAGGTGGACAAGCTAAGATATGCTGCATTTGAGTATTAGCAAAAGCTCTGTGGAGAGAGGAAAATAAATGAGCAGGTAGATGGGATATGCAGTGCTGGGAGTAAGTGAACTTCCTCCCTCCCTTTAGTTACCTAAAGATTAAACATACCAAGGAGTATCAATTTTCCTGAGACTACTATAGGGGTGCACAATTTGCTTAAGGAGCAGCCAACAGATACAAAGGTGTTCATGATGGTTGCCAACCTTTTTTCTTTGTTCAGATCCAAATACTGTGCATCACTACTTCCAGTCCAGCTTTTGTATTGACCAAAAGCACTGCTATCTGGCTTTAATTTCAGCTTCTTCATTCTCATCTATTATCTAACTTAATATTCAGAGCTGTCAATTGTTTTTGGATTTTAGTGACAGTTCAAGATATTTATTTGCAAAGCTGTCCACTTCACTTGCATGTGACTCTGGCCCAATAAACAATTAAAATACAAGATAAATAATCATATAATTCAACAACTAAACTAGTTAAAAACTAAAATAACACCTCACTCCAAAGCTGGAACAACACCCAACCCTACCAGATATCATAGAACCTAGATTATTATGGCAGATTGTAACAAAATTTCCCAGTAGTGCAGATAATCTGTTAAGAGAGTTTTAAATAGGTAAAGCAGGGAAAGAAAGTCACAAATGAGAAATTAAGTGGAAATTAGGAACAATGACCTTAACGAAGTCTGCAAAATTATTAACCTGAATATTACTTTGAAAAGCCTTGGCCCGTGCATCTCTTTTCACGAAGAAATCTAATTTATGTCATCCTTGCAAGTAAGAATGGAAAGAAATACACCCTATTTCTGTAATTCTCACTCAAGTTACTTGGGAAGTAGGACCGATTTGAACGCACCAACACGAACTCGCGAGTAAACAACTGTTCAAAGAGGCAAAAAAAGGTGGTGGGACGGGGAATCTCGCTTACCCATCAAAATTCTGAGTCTTTGGCTTCGCTGCAACAAAACAGTAAACCCTCAAATCCGGGATTTCTTCTTTTAAGCCGATCGAGCCTCAACAAACTGCAGCCCTTTTTTTCTCCATTTCTCCTTTTGTACTGCTACTGTTTTAATCCTCGTATTCACCTTTCGGGGAGTATATCCCGCCGAGTTTGACGGGCTTACTCCATAGAGAGCAACTCCCTAACTTAGTATAACCAGGGAAAGTAGCCAAGGAGTCGCGCACAGCAGCTCCACCGAAGCCACGACGGATAATTTGATGTGCAAAGAAGCGCCGTACAATAAAATAAATAAATAAATCCCTACGCAGAAAAACCCTTCACCCTCTCTAATGCCCTCGTTCTCCCGAGCTGCCCCGTCGCAGATCCTTCTCCCAGCGCGCAGCCCGACCTGGAAGCCTCACCTCCAAGACGCGTAACACGCCCACGTCCGCTCGAAAATAACCGCCGCACTATTCAAACTCCGACATCCGCTTGCGTCACAAATAGAGGCACGAATGGAAGAAAAGAGCCCCGCCCCCTTTCTCCGTTGTATGCTACATCCATTGAGCCGATTTTCTACTGCGCTGGTCTGAATAGAATTCTTAGAGCGGAGGGAGGGGCTGCTGGTGAGGAATTCTTTGATTGGATGATTGGCTGCTATTGGCTAACTATGTCGGGAGGGGGAAAGAGGCTGGGCTAATTTTCCGTCTCTCTCCATTAAGTTTTTCGGGGAGGGGTAGAATTTTTCAGCCATGTGAATTTGTCAGCCGGGAAAACCAGTTGGTCTTGCCGGAGTTTGAGCCTTACCTGCACAAAGGAACGGTTTTCAGTATGTGAAGTTGGCAGAATCGTCCGTGATTCAAATCCTCATCGCTCCGGGACCCTTAAATAAGTAACCCTCAACACAATGAATAGAATAGCATGAGCTGGAAGGGATCTTGGAGGTCTTCTAGTCCAGCCACCTGCTCAAGCAGGAGAACCTATATACCATAGAACACGTTTACTTGGGAGTAGCCTCCTTGTATGAACCCAGCCCATGTTTGTTGGAAGAGGTGCATAGATAAGGGTTTATTCAGCGAAGGGTTTATTCAGCGAAGTCCTGTCCACCCAGCCACTCTTAAAAAACCCATTGATTTTAGTGAGGCTTATTTTAAATAGCAAAGAATTGCAGCCTTCCGTTATAACCCTGAATCTTTATGCCAGTTTTATCAACATTTATTTGCGTCCTACCTTTTATTATTTTTACAAATAAATTGGCGAACATAGCCCTCACACCTTTGTCCTATTTCCCCCATATCAACAACTGTGAGGTGGGCTGACAAAGAATGACTGGCCCAAAGTCAAGTTAACTAAATTTAATGGATATTATTGTAATAAACCATTGTATAAACCATGTAACTAGTATATACCGGTACTAACATATTCCACTTGAAAGACAGTGGGGAGGCAGTTATCAGACAAACTACTTAAGTCCATTCCAAGAAACTAATTTGAGAAAAGTCTCAGTGAGGGAGGAGGGAAACACATTCATACTTGCAAGAATCAGTAACTATAGCTAAAGTAATACAAGTGGTTTTAAAAACCTATGTGAGAGTTTCTTAAGTCTGATCTACCCTATAGGGTTGACACCAACAGAAGACATTGTTTTATGGAAGCATGCCCAGTCTGTTGGATCTTGTGACATGGGTACTTTCAATTGGAAATAGGTGGTTATGCAAATAAACTGTCACTATGTCATGAAGAGATTTATTGGTGATAATATAGGTGATACTCAGCATATTGAATTATATCTGGAAGTCTATTAGTAGTCAATGCAGGTTGACTGATTAACAGGTTATGCACAACTGGGATGGAGGAGAATGACAGTGTGCCTGCTCCCATAACTTTTTTTTTTTTGCATAGTGTCTCCTGCAAACTTAATTGTAATAACAAATTACAATATAAATTGAGCAGCACAAAATATGTAAGGGCATAGAAAGTTCTGGCCCACCTGAAAACCATAACGGATCTGCTGCTAGACCCCTTGCAATTTGCCTAATGTGCAAATAGATCAGCTGATGCTGTCAATATGACACTGAACTACATCTTACAACATCTTGAATCCCCAAAGACTTATGCAAGGGTCCTTTTTGTAGACTTCAGCTCAGCATTCAGCACCACCATTCCAGAAATCCTTCTCTCTAAGCCACGGGTGTCAAACTCGCAATGTCACATTGTCATCACATGATGTATCACGACTCCCCCCCCCTTCGCTAAACTGGGGGTGGGCATGGCCAGCACATGATGCATCCGGGCCACAAGTTTGACACCCCTGCTCTAAACTGAGCTAGCTGTGCCTGACCACACTTACAGATGGATTATAAGCTTTCTAACAGATAGGAAGCAGCAGATGAAGCTAGGTAAAATCTTCTGATTAATGTTTGTAACTATGATTTATGACCTATCACTTTGTTGTATGTATGTACTTATGCACTGGAGACAAATTCCTTGTGTTTCCAATCACATTTGGCTAATAAAGAATTCTACCTTATCAAGAAAAAAACACCAATATAATGATATTTGAACAATGAAAAGAAATATACAGCTGAAGGAAATGTCTCTTTTCTCTTAGGTAGACAATTTCCCCATAAAAGGATAATATTTGGTAGAAAAAACCCAAATATTTTTCCTCCCAGACATTTGGATAAGGATTCTGTCACAATACAATATTTATGTTCTCTTGGGACCGAGGTGGCGCAGTGGTTAGAGTGCAGCACTGCAGGCTACTTCAGCTGACTGCTAGCTGCAGTTCGGCGGTTCAAATCTCACCGGCTCAAGGTTGACTCAGCCTTCCATCCTTCTGAGGTGGGTAAAATGAGGACCCAGATTGTTGGGGGCAATATGCTAACTCTGTAAACCGCTTAGAGAGGGCTGTAAAGCACTATGAAGCGGTATATAAGTCTAAGTGCTATTACTTTGTTTAAAAAAGAGCCAACTGCAAGAAATATTTCAGTTACAGTGTGTATACATTCTGCTAAGGTGTTTTTCAGAGCTAAAGGCTTTATGTTTGTTGGCTCATTACTGAGTGATTTTCACCTTAGGTTCATGCATTGTGGTAAACAATGGTTTGTTTAACTGGTTTACTGAATCACTGGCTGGATTTATATAATATACTGAGCAATAAACCATGGTTCACAAATCCTAATGTGTATGTTCATACAATACACTGCCCAAAATAAATCATATTATGGCAATGTTTGCATGCCACACCCAGTTAACAAACAATGCATTCCACCATTTTACTCCTCACTGTATGCTGCATTTTAACCAATATTTGAAATGTGCTATGTTATCCATAGGATGTCTGGGGAATAGATGTTTGTTTTTGGCGCTGTATGAGATTGGAGTGCCATCCAGACACAGCCATTATATCATTAACCTGATGTGTAGTTAGTCCTCGATTTATGACCGATCACTTAGTGACCATTGAAAGTTACTATCTACCTGAAAAAAGGAAGTTATGACCTGGTTATGACCTAGATCAGGGGTCGGCAACCCGCGGCTCCGGAGCCGCATTCGGCTCTTTGGACCCCCTGCTGTGCCTCCCTGTCCCATCACTGACTGGCCTCGCCCTCCCCTCCCTCACCTGGCCTGAGAAGGTAAGGGCAATGGCGTGAATGGAGAAGCGGGCATGGCTGATTCTCCGGCACTGGTTCAGGAACATAGCCACCCCCGGCCGAGGCTTCCCTTCTCCCTCCTCCCCCTCTCGCGACTCCCTGGCTGGCTGTGGCGGGGGCAGGAGTGTGTGCATGCGTGGGGAGACCCTCAAGCGAGTGCCAAGCGCAGCAAAGGCACGCTCAGAGGGCGGGCGGCGGGCGGCTGCTCGCTTAAGGAGGTTCTTTGGATGCGGCTTCTCTCCTCACCTAAGGCTCTGGCCATTGCCTTGCCGTGTCCCCCCCCCGCAGCTCTTCGGCCGAGTGGGGTGGGCGTAAGCTCCAGCCCGAAGCGGCAGGAAACGAAGGCTGTCTTCGCACCAGTGACCGTCCTCCCCCTCCTTCTCCTCTCATGCGGGGTGGGGGGGCACGGCAAGGCGATGGCCAGATCCTTAGGACAGGAGAGAAGCGGCCCTGTAGCTGCCTTCATGCCACATTTGCGTGTAAGGCAGCCTTCACTTCCTGCCGCTTCGGGCTGGAGCTCACGCCCTCCCCGCTCGGCCGAAGAGCTGCCAGGGTGGGGACGGGACAGGACATGGCAAGGCAATGGTTGGATCCTTAGGGCAGGAGAGAAGCCGTGTCCAAAGACCATCCTTAAGCGAGCAGCCGCTCGCCACCCGCCCTCCGTATGCGCCTTTGCGCCTTGAAGAGGTTCTCCCCGTGCGCGCCACAGCCAGCCAGGGAGTCGCGAGAAGGGGAGGAGGGTCACCCAAAGAGAAGCCGGGGGTGGCGATCATTCCTCAGCACACACAGAGAGAAGGGGAGAGAGAGGGAGAAAGAGAGAGATGAGGGAGGGAGAGGGAGAGAGAGAGATAGAGAGAGATGGGGAGAGGGAAAGAGAGAAAGATGAGAGAAAGAAAAAGAGATGGAGAGAGAGAGAGAGAGAGGGAAAAGAGACAGATATCTTTTTCTCATAGAAAACAGACCCACAAAACCTGGGTAGGCGTAGCTGGGGGATCATGTGACTCGGTGGGAGTGACATCGAGTTGGCCACGCCCACCCAGGTTTTGTGGCTCCGGGTGTTTTGTTTTCTCTGGGAAACGGGTCCAAATGGCTCTTTGAGTTTTTAAGGTTGCCGACCCCTGACCTAGATGAATAAAGTAGTTCTGCAAGTATCCTAAATGCAGGCAGCATAGCCATTAAAACAAGAATCACAAAAACACAATTTACAATAATTACACAATAATGCTAAAGACCCTAATCTGCTGAATAAATGTGTAGCATTTAGTAAACAAGATATCTTTGCTTAGGCTTTACAAATATTAAATTGTAATGTTTGATGTTTTCATCTGAGTTCTGTTTAAGCCTGTGGATTACAAAGAGGTAGTTAAAAACCTCTCTGGAATGAGTTTTGCCACATGAGGGCTGTCTTTAACTGCCTTTAAGAAAGCAATGCTGAAGAAATCATCTCTCAATCTAACCATATTAGACAACTTGTGCCTAATCTTCAACTTTTTCTTCTGGGAAAATGGCCTATCAGTTGCAGAGTATCCTAGATGAAATATATTACTTGAACCTCTTTCAGCAGGGGTCCTGAGTATGAGGCAGGCAGAAATCAATTGGTTTCTCTGATGGACAACTTATATTGGGACCTGGATGTGGGTGGTGTGACAGTTTTGCAGTAGTAGTTCTATCTTCTTGAGCAGGCAGCTCCAAACACCAATGCTTTAGGAAAAATAATCAAATCACTGCTCAAAATCAATATGAAGCTATTGGAAAATTTTTTCCAAAGGTTTGAGATGAGATATTAGCTCCAGAAGTTCTGAATGCTCCAACACTGGAAGTTTCTAAGAAGAGATTGGACAACCATTTGTCTGAAATGGTATAGGGTTTCCTGCCTGAGCAGGGGGTTGGACTAGAAGACCTCCAAGGTCTCTTCCAACTCTGTTATTCTATTCTAATATGTTAATAAAAACTAGTTCTACATCTCTACCCTGGACTAAGCTGGAGATGTGATAGTGGTCCCTAACTGGTCCATGGAGTCTGTAGGGCAGCGGTTTTCAACCTGTGGGTCGTGACCCCTTTGGGGGTCGAACGACCATTTCACAGGGGTCGCCGTGCGCGTTAGCCTGCCATCTTGGTGCCACCGTCACTGCAGGGGTGAAATGCTCCCGGTTCGGCCGTGCCTGCGGGTCGCCGGATAGCCGGTAGCGACAGAAGTGGGAGACTTTGCCCACCTGCCCGGATGCTGCCATTTGGGTTCTTTTACCCTCTGTGCATGCGCAGAACGCTTTGCGCATGCACAGAGGGTAAAAGAACCCAAATGGCAGCGTCCGGGGGAAGTCTCCTGCTTCCAACGCTATCAGCTGTCCAGCGACCCGCAGGCAAGCCCGAACCGGGAGCATTTCGCCCCTGGTGCCACGCCCCCTTTGTCACCTCATCCCACGCGGGGAGGGGGTTGCGGTGGCGGGGGGGGTCATGGTGGCAGCAGGGGGGTCACGGGGTCGCAGCATTAGAAAGGTTGAGAACCACTGCTGTAGGGGATTGGATGGGAAGAAAAAAAAATTAAAACAATTCCTGGAGGTATAAGCATGGTTTCTCCAAAACCAATCTGGTTTGCTGCTGGTTCCAGTGTTGGCTTTAGATAGGGCTGCATTATCCCTGAACGAAGGTCAAATCAATAACTTAGGACTGGGAGAAATTCTTCTGAACTCACAGCTACTGCTTTATTAGCAGATAATGTCTATATCCAGAGACCGGTTTTTGCCTATTTTTGGCTGCTATGTCAGTCGCAGCCTTCTCTGAGATGAGAGAACCAACAGTAACAGTAATTCATGCCTTCATCCCCTTGAGACTGGATTACTGCAATATACTTTTCATCGGTTGCCTTTGATGACTGCAAAACTGATGCAGAATACAGTGGTTTGCTGATGGGTAAAAATCAGCCTTGTTATATCTAATTTTGCAGTTGCTGCATTGCCTACTATGAAAGTTTGTTTTTTTGCAAGAACAAAATTATAGCTAGGCTGACCATTGAAAAAACTGTTCACAGTTGGGTTAATCAGTCCATTATGTAGAGGTGGGAAAAATAAAAAGATGGAAACCAGTTTCAATATTGATTCTATAAAAAAGACTAGATCTTGGAGCATGGTGTTCCTGGATTCTGTTGTTACAGCTTCCTAATTTTTCTCGATTAAATACCATGTACCAGAGGTGGGTTCCTCCCGGTTTGGACCGGTTCGCCCAAACTGGTAGCGACCTGCTGGTGATGTCACAATGACATCACGGATCCGGTTCAGTCGGTGCCAGTCCGTGGACGCCGCCATCTTTTTTTTTTGAATTTCTTTTGAATTTTTTTGAATTTTTTAAAAAAATTTCCGGGGTTTTTTTCTTCTGCGCATGCGCAGAAGCCGAGTTTCCGGCACTGCGCATGCGTCGCCATCTTGTTTTCGGCTTTTTTTGGGGGGGGGTTATTTTTTTGCACGAGGCACAGCCACGCGGCGCGGGAGGAAGCGAACCAGCAGCGAGGTAAGTTAGAACCCACCCCTGCCATGTACCAAAAGTTTGGTCTTGTCTGCTAGTTCAAGCTGACCACTAACTTCCTGAGTACAATTCAAAATGTTGGCTTTAGCGATAAATCCCCACAATGCTTGGCTATCAGGTTCTTCAAGTATTACCTTCTTCATATTGAATCTGCATGCCCAAATACACTCAGTCTAGAATGGGCTTCAGTTTCCCCCTTCAAGAGAAATGTGTGTGGCTGTTTGAAAATACTCCAGTGGTGTCCTATCCCTTGGAAGACTTTTCCATCAGAAGTCCTAATTTTCTGTTTTTCAGGAAAGCACTGAAAACTGTCTTGTTTAATAGAGCCTTTTGATGTTTGACTGATTGCTCACATTGCTCTGATGGGCAGAGTATGGAAAGTTTATGTTACATTCTATTACAATTTGAATGTGTGTGTGTGTGTGTATCTCATCTTACAAATTGTGGCTGTTAACTTTCACAGTTCCTAATTCCCAACCCAGCATTTCTTAGGGGTATCATTTTGGTTTTCTTTACTATAGAAGTTTGGAAAATTTCTCTATTATAGTTTTCCATTCTTATTTGAGTGTTTTGATACAAAAATAACCTCTGGCTGTGCTGGGTGCTTTTGAAATTCAAACATGCCACCTTCCTAGCAGTAGGGTCTCCCCCTCCCCCAAACAGCAATTTAAAATCTCTGGTTACAGGATTCCTGGATAATAAGTAGCTACAGGAGCAGTGGTGTAGCTGGAAATGATATTTCCTCCTACAGTTTCCCATGGAGAGTTCAGGTGTTAGCTTCAGGTTTCCATTCTTTGGCCCTAATCTGGCCCACAATGTAATGTGCTTGTATGAATGCAACACCATCATGTCACATTCCTTCATCTTTGAAACATAGCTTGTTTTTCATTTTCATTTTCTTGGTTCATACTTCCAGCGTCCATCTGAAAGTGAGTTCACGAACCTGATGAAATGTGAATCAATTGTCAAGCGTATATATGATTACGAACAAAGTATAAACAGAGTATAAACATGTTTGTGAATATATAAGTACAAGCATGGTTATGAGTACAAGAAATTTTACAAATATATGGGTACATTAGGACAGGGACGGTAGGCATGCTGGTGCGCTTATGCACGCCCCTTACAGACCTCTTAGGAATGGGGTGAGGTCGACAGTGGACAGTCTAAGGTTAAAGTTGTGGGGGTTTGGGGAAGAAACTACAGAGTCGGGTAATGTATTCCAGGCATTGACCACTCTGTTGCTGAAGTCGAATTTTTTGCAATCTAGTAAAAAAAAAAAAAATAATCTGAAGTTATTAAGTTTTG
>QLTV01004083.1:1980502-1995519 GCA_003457575.1 Thermophis baileyi
TCACAGAACATTCCACGCGGAGTGCAGCTGTTTCAGCGGCCTGGGCGTCCCAGGCCCCCCTAGCAGAGGTTTGCCGGGCGGCCACTTGGTCATCACCAACACAATTCATCAGACATTACAAGATCGACAAGTTTGCGTCGGCTGACGCAGCCTTCGGACGAAGGGTTCTTCAGAGAGTCCACGAGGAGCCTCAACAATAAAGTCTCACATGATCCCACCCGGGGGGGACTGAGGGCTTTGGTACGTCCCATCATGAATGAAGACTCCACCCAAGATGGAGAAGGGGCGTTGGTCTTACCTGATACGCCTCTTCTTATCAGGTGGAGTCTTCATTCAGCCCCTCCCCTTAGGAACTCATGAAGACTTACCTCTCGTGGACAAACCAAGTTAAAAAAAAAAAAGAGAGATGATTGAGTTTTTTTCACTTTAAAGGGAGTTAAAATTTTTTTTTCCTTCACATGTTTCTTTAAAAAGTTACCTTTTTTTGCTAACAAACATCCGCCCCCTTGTCGGGCGGTATAAGGAAGGGAGAACCATATAGCTTTTACGGTTCCTATGGTAGCCACATCGAGTCTGTGTCTTCGACCTCGCCAAAACTGGGGGCCAAGTGGGCGGACCCAGCAAAAAAAAGAGGAAGAACAGACTCGGTCCTCACACTGAATGGACGAGGACTAGTATATAGATATATACAGTATGTACAATCCTTTGCATATTTACATATTTACATTTACAACTGAATATAGTGATTTTACTTCTGAATAATTATATATGCAATTGATCTTGAAAGACATACTATTTTTAGATACTGTTTTCTAATTCATAGAATCATAGAATCCTAGGGCTGGAAGTGACCTTGAAGGTCTTCTAGTTCATTCCCCTGCTCAAGCAGGAGACCCTATACTATTCCAGACGAATGGCTGTCTGGTCTCTTCTTAAAAACCTCCAGTGATAGGCACCCACAACTTCTGGAGGCAAGCCAGAGGTGGGTTCCTACCGGTTCTAACTGGTTCTTTAGAACCGTTAGTAACTCGGCGATGATGTCACGGAGCCTGTTCCGTCGGTGTCTCTGTGGGCGCCGCCATCTTGGATTTTGCTTTGCGCATGCGCAGAAGCTATTTTTTGATTGCTGCACACGGCGCAACCCTGAGCAAACCAGCAGCAAAAGGATCCAGAACCCACCCCTGAGGCAAGCCATTCCACTGATTAATTGTTCTCACTGTCAGGAAATTTCTCCTTATTTCTAGGTTGGATCTCTCTTTAAAACAAGCTTCCACCCATTACTTCTTGTTCTACTGTCAGGTGCTTTTAATAAAAGATTGACCCCCTCTTCTCTGTGGCAGCCCTTCAAATATTGGAAGACAGCTATCATGTCACTCCTAGTCCTTCTCTTTGGATACATTGGTCATACAGAATACAGAATACCAGATTTGAAAGGGACCTTGAACGTCTTCTAGTCCCACCTGCTCAAGTAGGAGACCCTACACCAGGGGTGTCAAACTCATGGCCCGTGGGCCGGATGCCTCACGTGATGGCCATGCCCACCCCTGGTTTAGTGAAGGGGGGAAAAGTCCCGGTACGTCACGTGACGACAACATGGCAACATGAGTTTGACACCCCTGCCCTACACCATTCCAAGCAAATGGCTGTCCAATCTCTTCTTAAAAACCTCCAATGATGGAGTACCCACAACATCCAGAGGCAAGCTGTTCCATTGATTACCTTGATGCTAGAAGATGTTTTGCTTCTCATCCAAGAAGCTTCTTTGGTTCTGACTGAATGGTGGAGAATGGAAGGATTTATATTCCTAGCAGTTACATGGTTGTTAGTCCTCTTTCTGAGAGTCGTTGAGGCCACTTGGAGGTTTATCTGTGTCCTCATGGTCACCTGAATCTTGTGGTCTGCCATTTTTTTTTCTGGAAATCCTTTCATACTCCTGCACTATCTGAAGGGTGTTCATCCCAAAATGCATAGAAACATGTGTAACCATGACCTTGATGACTGAGAATCTACATAGACGTTTGCTTGAATGAACGAAGTCTCTAGAAATGTAATGTCTTTTGTCTAGATGTTGAAAATAGTCATTCTTTCAAAACAAATATGGCAACTCAATATTTGGTACTAGGACCACTGTTTTTATTCTCTATACTACTATATATTAAGATAGTGCCATGTTTACTAGAGCCTTTTGACTGTTTTACCTAATTTAAAGCATATTGGAAACAACCTTTAAGCTGAAAACTCTGTAGCATTTGTTTTCCTATACTTAAACTTGTACTACGAGGCTTATTCTCAAGTGTGTCTAGGACACAACCTAGATGTCTATCTAATCTGTTCACTAACATTTCTTACTGCCACATCTGACTATAAATACATGGTCTATTTATGGTGCAAGAATGGATAAGCTACTTAGTGATTTTACCTCTTGAGGGTGGAACTTGCAAAGGAAATTGACTTTGGGGATTATTTTGCAGTGAAAATGATTATTTTGCCAGGAAAAATAAAACTTTAGAGTAAATAGATCTATTTATAAAATGCTGGCTGATGAACTATTTTTTAAAAATAAACACATTAAAATATTTACAAGATAATGGGTTTATTAGGACTAAGTAGAAAGTTAATCAGCCCTCAATTTTTTTTGGAATGGATATATTGCTAAACAAAAACATTAAAAAGTCACGATGGGCCATGATGTAATTTCAAAAAAATGTAAATTAAAATAGATCTATTATTTCATGGATCATAGAATGAATATGGGGTGTTTATTAACATCAGAGTTGGAAGGGACCTTGGAGGTCTTCTAGTCTAACCCCTTGCTCAAGCAGGAGACCCTATATAATTTCAGACACATGGCTGTCCAGTCTCTTCTTAAAAGCTTCCAGTGATGGTGCACCCACAATTTTTGAATGTAAGCTGTTCCACTAGTTAATTGTTCTCATGTCAGGAAGTTTCTCCTTAGCTCTGGGTTACTTCCCTCCTTGGTTAGTTTCCATCTATTGTTTCTTGTCTTGTCTTCTGGTGTTTTGGAAAATAGGTTGACCCCTTCTTCTTTGTGGCAGCTCCTTAGATATTGAAACACTGATATTATGTCACCCCTAGTCCTTCTTTTTACTAGACACACTCAATTCCTGCAACTGTTCTTCATATGTTTTAGCCTCCAGCCCCCTAATCATTTTTGTTACTCTTCTCTGCACTCTTTTCTATTTCCATGCCAGCTTGCAGATTAGTGATTGTTCAGCAGATTAGAAACCAAACCAGTAAAAACAAACTAGTTAGCTAGTAATTTGTATATGTTTATTTCAAAGGACAGTAGAGGATGCCTACATGACTAATGTGATATGAAGATCTCCTTTGAAGTGCTATGTTCACAAGTTTACTTTCAGAGAGCTATGTGTTTGCCATGGTTTATTTTATCCATTCATTTCCATATTGGTGCCATATGGCAATGACATGTTCGCCTTTATGTAATGGCTCACCAAGAAAGCACCTTTCTCCTTTTGTGAAGCCCAAGGAATGTGGGGAGTTCTCATGTCAGTCTAGATGATTCACAAGGCAGAGTAGGCTGTGTGCCCTATATCAATGCAATTACATAATCAGTACCTGTAACTGAAATCATTCTTCACTCCCACTGGTGAAAAAATATGACAATAAATCTATTCTTCCTATGATTTTGCTCCATTGAAAATAATTACATACGGCAAAAAACCATAGCTTAAAGTATTACCTTCACCCCATATCTAAAACTTTTGTTCTCCTTAGGCAGTTTGCTAGAAAAAGAATAAGCCCATTTCTGAACAGCAAAGTATGTAATTTTTTTTCACAGCAATATAATATGGCCAAAAAAGGAGGCAAGACTTGATTTGATTAGTTAATTGAAGGTCCTGTAAATGTCAGCAGTGAATTTCTGCAAGCCTGCTCTTTGATTCAGAGACCATTTTCATAATGAAGTATAGTTAAGTAATATAAGTACCGGTACATGGGCACATAGGCACGCACACTCAATTTTCAAACAAAAGTTCATATTCTACTAAAGACACTCCACAGAAATATATTTATTTCTAGATTCAGTCTAGGCTACAGGTGTTCAGTATGAGCCATGAGGATGTCACAGGCATAATGACATCATCATGCAAATAACAAATATGTAATCTACACTCAAGCCCATGGTCTAGACCACAGATGTCAAACTCACGGCGACACGTTGCCATCACGTGACGTATCGCGACGTTTTTCCCCTTCATGGAGCTGGGGTGGGCGTGGCCTGCCCATGACGCATCTGGCCCGTGGGCCACCAGTTTGACACCCCTGGTCTAGACCTTACACTTAATTGTGTTGTTATTTTGGAATGGAATGATTAGCCTGACTGTTTGGTAATTATGTGGGACTACCTAAACAGATTTGTATGCTCTCCTTAGGAATATTTTCCCCTCGTAATGAATTTGATGATTTGCTAAAACTGACCTTAAAGTTTATGTCTTTAAACAGTTTTATTACTGATACCAACTTCTTTTTAGCATTAGTCAGTTAAAAAAAGGATAATTAGAGTTTTGATTCAACAACAAGGGGGGGGGGAAACTACTCTTCCTCTATTCTGTTCTACTGAAAAAAAGTGAAATATTCACATCCTAAAATTGTTTATTTATTTTAAAAAGATTTTTCATGTTATTTTTTTTTTTAAATATTTGATGGAGGGCTTATGTTTAAACTTTTATTTAGCTGCAGAGCCAGGTAGATGGCAGCATTTAGCTAACCTTGGCTGATTTTAAAAAGCTGACTAGTATGCGAATGGGAAACCACTGAGAAATCCTCAAACTGTAGGGTAGATTGGAAAACAGAACAAAACAAAGCAAAACAAAATCAGTGGCAAACAAATTCCATGGAAACTCAATCCATGTGTCCGTATTGTCACTGAAAGTCAGGCTCAGCTTGAGACTAAGGTTTGGTTGCAGCCCAGAGTAGTTAAAATGTTATGCTGAAAATTCAGTGCAATATGTTAAAAGTATTTTGATATCGATGCAGAAACGACTTTTAATGCTTAAGAACCAAGAAACATATGCTCTGATCAAGAGAAGGAGATTTCACATGGAAACAGACTTTATTACTCACCAGATTATGAACCAAGGCCATTAATTGAATACATTTTGCCTGCATTTGGATGGGTAACCAGCTGTATGTTTTCAATAATTAAGTAGCAATATGGGATTTTCTTACAGTATGGAATAATAGATACCTGTCCACAGTTTAATTTTTTTTGCTTTTTACTTTTGTTCAGCATAGCTGGCTGGGGAATTCTGGGATTTGAAGTCTACAAGTCTTAAAGTTGCCAAGCTTGGAGACTCCTACGGATACTTTAGTTGGAACTCAATTGTTTATTAATATATCTGTAACAAAAGAAAAAGGCAATATTAGCAGGCTCAAACTTTAAGATCTAATAAAGAGCTCTGAGAACTTGGCTACTAAGGTTTCTAAAGTAGAGATATTACCAAAGATTTTTTTTTTTTTTTTGGTTTATAAAAGAAAATCCTATTCTTTTAAATGGAGGCTAAATGAAATATTAGTGAGAAGAAAGATAAATTCAAGGAAAAGTTTTATTATCAAGAATCAGTTGAGGATATTTGATCCTGGACGGATCAGAGATAATGTTAGAAAGAAGAAATAGTGAAGGTTTGTAAAATTAAGGTTTGTAAAAATAACAGAACTTTTCAAAAAAAATAATTTAAGTAAAGGCACTATTTAAGAATGGTTTGGGATATAAGTTAATTTTTATTAGAAGTTATTTTATAGAACATAATAGTGAACTTAAAAAGGAAAGTCAAATGAAAACACATGCTATTTTGAATGAAATAAAGAGAAAAAAATAATTAAAGAAATTTTCAGAGAAGTATTTCTCAGCAAATCAAGCTTTTGCAATGACAACTGTCTGTGTTAACAGTAAGATAAATGGAAATAAAAATGAATTATGTAAAGCAAAAAAATTGCTTTGCAATTTGCAAATAAACCAGGGAAGCGGCTAGTACAGGTATATAAATTATGAAAAAAGAAAAGACAATGATATTGAATTACAGTAACCTAAGAGGTTTTGACAATTGTTGCACCATTTAAACAGTGGTAGAAACCTGTTCTAGAGCCTGGGGTTGCCACACCCAGGCTGCTATAGAGGAGGAATGGCAGCAAGAGAACTGTTAGGGACAGAACGGCATTAATGGTATGTGTTGGGCCAGTATTAGTGACCCCAAATTTGGATTGCAAATACTGATTTTTTATTTATTTATTAAATTTGGAAACCACCCATCTCTCTCAATATGAAAATCTATTATCACTCAATGAATTTGACCTAGCGTCTATCTACTGTAAAAGAAAGCAGCTAACAGGTAATCCCAACAACAAGTTTAAGTTTGGAGCCCTCTGTTAATGATCTATTATTATATTTAACTCACAGAAAGTCCACAAACGGCTTCTAATCTACCATAAACCCACTGCAATCATTATCTCTGATCCATCCAGGATCAAATATCCTTGATAATAAAACTTTTCCTTGAAATTATAACTGGGATCTTTCCAAACGGTTGCACCTCACTCCCCAAAGTCCTAAGTCTTGGTTGAGACAATCTCTGCAGCAGTTGTTGTTCAGGAGGTTTTCCCACAAATCACAGCATCCCCCAGCTATTGCATATAATGAGTCTACTCCTCAATCTTCTTCAGCTTTCCTAAGAAGCTCAGTCCATCATTCCATCTACTCCACAGGTGTCAAACTCGATCACATCACGTGACGTATTGTGATGTATTGCGACGTTTTTTGCCTTTTTTCTGCACTACAAGAGTTATTGTAGTCAGAGTGGGCGTGGCCTGCGCGTGACGCATCCAGCCTGCAGGCTGCCAGTTTGACAGGCCTGATTTCTACTCCATCATCTCCATTGTGAAGAAAAGGCCTTCTTCCTGATTCCCACCTGACAGAATTCTTTAACTGATCAGGCCAGCAACATACCCCTTCCTGCCTGACTAAGTAGGATAGGCTGATGCAATGGGCAAAGACGGTTCCACAGGCAACCTGGCCCCATGCTATTCGATGGCAAAAATGAAAATGTTTTGCAATTCTTTGCTACCATCCAAAGGTCATCCCAGTCAATACATATGAGGCTTGTGATCATATTTGCCTGCCACTACTTTTGCTTGCCCCTTTGCTGCCCAGTATATGGGCAGGTGCTGCTTTATGGCAGACCATGACAAGCTTTGGTTTTTGAAAGACTGAAGCCCTGTCTGAGCAACACTATGCTGGTGCCCCAGGGCGGCTGCCACCCCTGCCTTGATTGTATTTACACTACTGACAAGTAATATTTATGAATAGATAGTAAGTATGCATAAAGAATATGTTTATGTACAGTGGCATTTATTGAAGAATGGGATGTAGGTTGTCATGGAGATTAAAAGCTTTGAAGTGCTTTTCTTTGGTGCTAGTTCTAGCTGCTGGCCATGAGGATATTAGTTCTGACACCCTGAATCTTGCATTGTAAAAATAATTGCACTTTTATCTGCACTACAAGAGTTATTGAAGTAGGATAAATACATGTCGACACACGGACACATCTAAGTTTAAAGATAAACACACTGGCTTTCTGACACATCTCTGGTCAAAATGAAGCGTCTGCAGTTTTCAGAAACCTCTAAAATGCTTGTTTTCTGTTGAATGGTCATTCAGGCTGTTTACAAGATGTCATTACAGGCTATACAGAATCTGTGCTTGCTTCAGAAAGAAAAAAAAATCATTGAGGAATATTGATAGCCTGTGAGTCGCCGGTAAATAGATGGGATTTCTTTAGAAAGAAGGTCTTGTGTTTTGTAAGTAGAGCCCGGTGTACAGGGTTTGTGTAACAACTCTAAACTCATTTACAGTTTGGTATGAAAAGCAGGACAACTTCTTGAACAATTAGGGGAAAGTGGTTATTGACAAGTTTACTTCTGTGAGAGGCTCAGCCTCTTCTCTATCAGAACCCTGTTGTGTGCCAGACCTGCTTTGGGTAACATCTTAACCAATAAATCAATGTCAAATGCTGCAGTCTAAACAGCATGTGGCCACAAGCACAAAACAGACATCAAGTGAGTTTTCAAAACTGACTAAAAGTGATGGCGATTAACTAGAATTATAGATATTTATATTTAAACTGACACCACAGAATACTTTTGAATCTTGACAGATACGTGGAATATTTAAATGTGGTAATTGCAGTTACAGGACCTCCTAGGATCAACCTGCTAGAAAGGGAGTGACATATTACAGGTTGGGGAAGAAATTTTTTTTAAAAAAAAAATGGAACAGAATAAAAATTATATTAGTTCATGCATGTACAAGTATATGGTGTTATTAATATTTTTACTATATTTCATTTAAAATGACAATGGTTTAGAAGAAGTTTCATTCATTCTGTTATACTATAGTTCTATGTTGATTTAATCAGAATAGAGCTGGAAGGGACCTTTGAGGTCTTCTAGTCCAATCCCCTGCTCAAGCAGGAGACCCTATACCATTTCAGACAAGTGACTGTCCAGTCTCTTAGAAACCTCCAGTGATGAAGCACCTACAACTTTTGGAGGCAAGCTGTTCCACTGGTTAATTATTCTGTTAAGAGGTTTCTCCTTAATTCCAGGTTGCTTCTCTCCTTGATTAGTTTCCATCCATTGTTTCTTGTCCTGCCCTCTGGTGCTTTGGAAAATAAGTTGACCCCCCTCCTCTTTGTGGCAACCTCTCAAATACTGGTATGCTGCTATCATGTCTCCCCTAGTCCTTCTTTTCTCTAGACTAGCAAAACCCAAATCCTGCAAATGTTCTTGGCCTTTAATCATCTTTTGCACTTTGCACTTTCCTCCAAAGTCTCAACTTCTTTTTTGTAACGTGGTGATGAAAACTGGATGATTTTGATTCTCTGCATCTGTTTATACAACAGGGGCAGATGATTGTATTAGCTTTTTTGGCTGCTGCCGTACACTGCTGGCTCATATTTAAGTGATTGTCCACTAGGACTTAAAAAAAATAATACTCAGACATAAGCACACTGAATATGTGTAATGAAGCTTATGCCTAAATAAGTGTGTATAGGGTAAAGTATTCTGAATACAAATTCTAATGTTTAGATAGTAAGACAAAAAAAACCCCCCACTTCATTTATAAAAGTTGTATTTTTATTCTTTCATCCAAGTAACTACACAGCATATAATAAATATCACTGTTTATATCAGAGAATAATATTTATTCTTTCAATATTTTTGATGCAGACTGTGTGATATATACTATGTGATATCCAGAAGTGGAAATTGGGAGCAGGAATGCTATTTGCAGATTCTGTGCTTTCAATAATTGTGTGAATGAGGTTAGTGGTCCTCTTCATAATTTGATGAGAACTACTCCTGATATGAATACATTAAGTTAAAGATAACGTCTTCTTTGAGTCAGGTTTGATTTCTGGCGACTTTGTGTCAAATTCAGAATTTAATTATATGAGATTGAGTGTCAGGCCTGGAAGCCATCTTGGGCATTGGATCTTCAGGCCTGCCACATTTAGTGCTGTGGGAAACTGGGAGGGACGTAACAGGGCTTGTATGGAGCTGGGGAGATATATAGTCATAATAACATTCCTTTCTCCGAAAGTCAAGGACATTCTGCCCTGCATCTGGAGGGGCATGACTGGGAGGCATCTCCAGTTGAGACGGTGCCTTGATTGGACCATGTGATGGACATGTGGGTGCTGGGCAGGGTTTTGGACTTTCTTTTGGGTGGGGAAAACCTGGAAGCTTTCAGATTCAGGTTTTCCCAGATGTGCCAATATGACATCTCTAATAAAATGGAACTTTGAGGAACTTCAAGCCTTGGAGTCTTCTTTCATTGGGGGTGTTACTTGGAACCCTGACATTAAGAAGCATAGAAAAATAATGTGCATATCAACTTAGACTGGCTGTAACTACTTCTGGATATTTTAAGTAAAATGCTATGCAGAAAATATTTCAAGGAGAGGTCAACAATGAAATATCATGCAAATGATGCAATCGTACTTGCACCAGATACTGTATCCTTTCACAAATACATAATTGTGTCAATTGTGTGATGATCTTATGATAAAACTTTTGGCATTTTGATGTTACTGCGGTTTTTATGAATGCCTACCTCTGTAACATAACAATATGTGTCCTGAAGTGAAAGAGCTCAGCACTTAAAGTTGAAGGAAATGAAGTGAAAAATATGCAGATCAATAGGACTAGGAATATTCAACTATAGATAGCCAAAAAAAGTAATCATAGCATTGGCAAGGACCATATATGTCACTGAGTCCAACTTCCAACTCAGTGTAGGAACCTGAACGAAAGCAGCCCAGACAGATACTTAGTCTCTCATTGAACACAACCACAACCTCTATCATTTCTGGGTAATTGGTTGTGCTAATTGGTTGGGAGTTTTTTAAAAACATCAATCAGAATCTGTCTTCTGGTAGTTTAAATCCACTATTAACACACCTTATTTTGGAACTAGAGGGAACATGTCTTTTATTTCTTCTATGTGATATCCTTTCAAATATTTGAATAAGTGTCTCCTGGTCCCCCAGTCATCTTTTGTCAAAGCTAAGCATAACCAAGTATTTAAAACTTTCTTTTTAGGTTACAGTTTCTAATCCCCTGATCATCTTCATTGTCCTTATTTATCTTTGTTCTAATATCTTTGTTTTAATTTCAGTGCCCAGAACTGAACATAATGTACAAATAGAGTCTGACCAAAGCAAAACAGGATGCAACAGTTATTTCCCATGATTTGGAAACTCTACTTAAAAGAGAATACCATTGGTAGTTCTCAATTAAAACTATTCAATCAAATTTGTCAACAATCAACAGCCCTCTCTAGATAACAAGACTTCCCTTTCACAAGCTTTGATGATAGACGGTTTACCTTATTTATTTGTTGAATAATGAATTTATACACTGGCAAACCTTCAGTACTAATGGCACCTTACAGTAACATGTTAAATACAATAGTAATTTAAGCTTCCCAGAAAGCAAAAAGCAGTTCAGAAGCTCTTTGCCATTAAAACCATGCTTAAATATTAGCTTAATACTTCCATTCTGTCCACTATGCAGGGGTCTCCAACCTTGGCCACTTTAAGACTTGTGGACTTCAACTCCCCTGATGAATTCTGGGAGTTGAAGTTCACAAGTCTTAAAGTGGCCAAAGTTGGAGACCCCTGTACTATAGTAATGAACTGTATATTCAGCTTCAACATAAATGTGTCATGAATAATTCTATGACACAAAGGTATTATTATTATTTGGTTTCTCTTCATTTTCATTGTTAGCAGTGCAGCTTGTGCACAAATCTTTTTGAGCCCCCATCTATCTATCCCTTATTACAACAGCCTCCACGCTAAAATGGCTCAATTATTTATAGTTCAGAATGCTCAGCTAATTTACTGCAAATCATTGGTGATCTAGGGGTATAATTCAACCTTCCTGGAACTGAATAAGAAACATAAGGCTGAAAATATTCCATTGTAACAGAGGGAATAAACTATTTTGTTTGGGTCTTTAAAAAGGGCCAAGAAAAAAAATTACAAAGGGAAATTACAAGTATTGGCTAGTCAAGACTTCACCATATGGACTGGGATTTAAACAGTGGGCTATAAACCTGAAGGTTTGTGCCTTCCATAAGGCCAAAGTTCCCACATAGGGTAAGTATTAAAATGACATGTATGATGCAACATTATGAAAGGGCAGAGATGGCCAGGAAACATCTCTTGGCTTAATTCCAACAGTTATTTGCAAGCAGTAAGTCCAAACTTTTTTTTTAAACAAGAACAGTAATTTTCTCCCCTATCATCTCTCTGGGTAAAGAAGATATGGGAGGGAAGGAAAGAACAGAAAACAGAGAAGGGATGATAGGGAAAAAATAATGCCCTCACTTTTGGTTCAAGCCCCTTCCCTCTGGCTTTAATCCTATCTGCTAATAGCCTATAAGCTTTTACAAATTATTTTTGGTGGAATTATATCATTAAAAGTTGAACGTTCTCTCCTTTCTATTCTAAAAGCATCAGTGAATTGAAAAAGTGGTCATTGTATGGGACATATTGAAAAGAAAGGCAGTAAAATGGAGTTTTAATGCCTCACAAAAGATGGTACCCTAGTATCTTGAAATCAAATAACTAGCTTACAAAGCAATATGGCTCCACATCTCCTCCATTTATACATATACTTAAATGCATAAATCTTGTCCAAAAGCAGATTTATATACCGTATTCCAATGAAGCAGAGCTATAAGATCTTTAAACTGGAGGAAATGATTTTAAAAGACATTCATGTCATAGAATGTTTTAGAATCCTAACTTAGAGTAAAAGGAATGGAAACAATAGAGTTGAAGGATTTATAATTGCAATCTTTCTGCATTTATAATGCAAAAAACTTTCATTTCATGAAGGATCATAGACATATAGGAAAGCATTCAACAAAACATTGGTTTTTGAAGCATATGCAACAAAGAATCGTATAGTACCTTAATGTCTAACCTATTTATTGTCACATAAACTTTCATACAGCTCATAGCCTACTTGATTTATATTTGCATATATGGAATGTAACCTGAATATTATATGTGCAATTTTTAGGATAACAGCTGTTAGGAGGAGCAACTCACCTGTAGTTTAACGCCTTCTATCTTTAGTAAAGTTAGTATTTCCTCTTGAAGTTAAAAATGAAGGAGGAATTTATGAAAAGTTTTTCTTCTTTGAATTTCTGTGTGTGGGGAAGGAAAAAAATGAATCTAAGCCCACTCCACTCCGTGGGCTAAATTCTTTCAGAAACATTTCAGTAGGCATGGTGGAGCAGAGGACAGGCTGCTAAATGGTAGGCAGAGCCAATTGCTTCAGGTTTTATCTCCATCTTCCTCTCTTGCAAAGTACTTAAACTATATATTATAGTCACTTATTGTCTTATTCAGTGTAAAGGTGATTCAGAAGTTTGCATGTGGGGAGGAAAGGACTGTGGCCTCCATTACTTCTTACAGCTACTTCAATTATGCAGTTTCCTCCCACTTTTATTTTTTGTATAGGAAGTTGCCCAAAAGTTCTTTCTGTCTGGCAAACAGTGCAAAGATTTTGTGATTTAGTAAATAGCATTGCCAAGACATTGAACTTGTCTTCTGTACTTTTTAGAACTGAGAATGTTTGCTGGGCTTTCACTGTTGACATAGGAAGGGTATTATGTCTCTTAACAAACTCATTATTTGCTCCTAAGTAGCCTCCAGCATAATGGAGAACTTCTGTCTGCTATATTGTACAAGCTAGAAAGCTTTGTTCTTAATCTAGCTTTCTGCTGAAATGAGTAGACTTTCACTGCTTAATACTGCAGGGAGCCACAGAGATGATCTTATGGCAAACATTCACAAGTACTGTTTGAACTTCTACAAAAGCTCTGGGAAAGGAAAAAGTATTAAAAAGAGACTTAGACTTGCTCTTCTCTGACTTCTTGAGGTATAAGAATGAGAAAGAGAAAAACACATCAAATTTGCAAGGTTATGTTAAATATAGCCTATCTCAATAAAGCATAGTTCTAACTTTGTGCAATTAGTTTCTTGATCTGGAAAAGCTCCAAGGGCTGATAATCACATAATGCGGGAATCTCTGATTTCATAAGTACACAAATTCCCCGGAAGAAAGTTGCATTTTCTAAATAACTGTAAATGGAAAATCTTCTGTTGCACAAGTAGTGATGATGTCTTGAATTTTTATTGCAACACAATGATACTTTCCCTGGATATGCTGTTCTTCATATATGTCTTTTAATTCTAAGACACATGCATTTTGATTGGTCAAGCCATAGGATATGAAATTCTATAGCTATCACTTGCTCTGAAATTTCTTAATGGGTAGATGTATACTTTATTTCTCGTCTGGAGCTGATTGGATTGAAAGGACTCCAAATCACTAAGATCACCCCTTCCTTTAATCCATGCTTTGGGTTCATTCACACATCTGTTTTTCTCCCATCCCTGACACTTGTTCCATATTTTAGACTAGTTTAGGTAAGGGCTATTCCAGATTAAGGAGCAGTTAAAACATTATAGCAAATTGAGCTTTCTCCTCGGCTAATCAGATGAATCCTTCACTGTATGCTTACCATAGCTTTATGTCGTCACCTGTTTTTACTGAAGGTTTTTTTTTGCTTTTCCTCTGGAAGAATGGTTACTGTAATTAAGCCTCTGTCCCCTGATACCATTTGGGTGAATGCTTTTATCCATCCAGCTGATAATGTGTAATTAGAACAGAAAAAAACGGTATAGCAGTGGTGAAATCCAAATTTTTTTACTACCAGTTCTGTGGGCGTGGCTTGGTGGGCGTGGCAGGGGAAGGATACTGCAAAATCTCCATTCCCATCCCACTCTGGGGCCAGCCAGAGGTGGTATTTGCTGGTTCTCCGAACTACTCAAAATTTCCGCTACCGGTTCTCCGAACTACTCAAAGGTTCCGCTACCGGTTCTCCAGAACCTGTCAGAACCTGCTGGATTTCACCCCTGGGGTATAGTGATGATACTGTATACATTATGAATCTGACAGGAGAAATCAGTACAGCTTTGTTATTTTATGAGATCATCCGACGACACGGGGTGAGGTATCAGCAATATGCTGATGATACCCAGCTATATATCTCCACCCCGCGTCAGTTTAGCGAGGCAGTGGATGTGATGTGCCGGTGCCTGGAGGCGGTGAGGGTCTGGATGGGAGTCAACAGGCTCAGACTTAACCCTGACAAGACCGAATGGCTGTGGGTATTGCCTCCTAAAGACTATGTCGACTGTCCATCCTTGGTTCTTGGGGGGGGGAGAAATTATCCCCTTCAGAATGGGTTTTCAATTTGGGTGTCCTCCTAGACACACAGCTAAGATTAGAGCAACATTTGGCAGCTGTGGCTAGGGGAACCTTTGCACAGGTTCGCCTGGTGCACCAATTGCGACCCTACTTGGATCAAAAGGCTCTCCTCACAGTCACTCATCTCC
>QLTV01004083.1:2023880-2039115 GCA_003457575.1 Thermophis baileyi
AGACTGAGCAGGCTACGCGGGAGAAGAGTGCCCCACCCATCTTCACAAGGCACACCTGGGGAATGAGCAGGGATGAAATGCTCCTGGTTCGCTCGTACCTGTCGGTCACCGTAGAGCCGGTCACCAAGGTAGCGCGAGGCGCCGCCCACCCACCCGGATGCCACCATTTGGGTTCTTTTACCCTCTGCGCATGCGCAAAGCGTTCTGCGCATGCGCAGAGGGTAGAAGAACCCAAATGGCGGCGTCCGGGCTACCAGCTGTCTGGCGACCCGCAGCACGGCCGAACCGGGACCTTTTCACCCCTGCAGTGACGGTGGCACCAAAATGGCGGGCTAATGCGCACGGCGACCCCTGTGAAATGGTCGTTCGACCCCCAAAGGGGTCGCGACCCACAGGTTGAGAACCGCTGTTTTAGGCCATATCTCAGGGGTGTCAAACTGGCAGCCCGCAGGCCGGATGCGTCACGTGCAGGCCACGCCCACCCCAGCTCCGTGAACGGGGAAAACATCGTGAAACGGCACGTGATGGCAACATGACGCCGCAAATTTGACACCAGTGCCATATGTAGTCTTTTGTATAATCTCCTCTTTCCAAATTCTCTCAAGGGCAATTGGCTTTGGTATTCCCATTATTCTCTTTTCCAATAATCATATCACGTTGGTCTGTGGGTGGGGGAGATAGGCAGGTAAGAGAGGACAAACTATGACATGTGCAACACCATCACAATGATGTCACTTATGTACTTGAGGCAGACATCATGATGCAAGGAAGTATGTATACTTATTAGGACTTCCTTTGGATACATGGACTCTTCTTTTAGAAAAACTATTTGTTTCCCCCCCTTCAACTCCCTCTTTGCAAAAGACTATAGACACACCATTCTTAGAAATGTTTTGGGTTGGCATTTAGCAATAGCAATAGCAATAGCACTTAGACTTATAGACCGCTTCATAGTGCTTTACAGCCCTCTCTAAGCGGTTTTACAGAGTTAGCATATTGCCCCCAACAATCTGGGTCCTCAGTTTACCCACCTCGGAAGGATGGAAGGCTGAGTCAACCTTGAGCCGGTGAGATTTGAACCGCCGAACTGCAACTAGCAGTCAGCTAAAGTAGCCTGCAGTACTGCACTCTAACCACTGCGCCACCTCGGCTCTTGTTTCCTCCTTTACTCTTCCAATTATATCCTAGACATTTCATTTCCTAGTCACACTCTCCCCAAAAGACAAGTATTGTTTTTACACACTTATTGTATTTTATGGGCAACGTTATCTCTCCTGATACATTAATCTTTTTTAGATTAATGTGTGATTCCAATTTCCCTAATATATTATAAACATGCTTTAATTACTTTGAGCTTGTCCAAATTTCAAATTTTAATTTATAGAATATCAACCATTATTTCTCAACAGTTGTCTATATAAGTAGATGGGTCAGAATAAGAATGAGAATGAGAAAAAATGACCCTGAATCCAGAGGTGTTATTTTATCTACTACTGTCTGTAGTTCTTGTCTATCATGGGCTTTATTCTGCTAATCATTGGCATTTCCCATCCTGCAACCTTCAAGGGAATCTGGCTGCTGGCAGGACAAAGGATTTAGGAGAGAAGATTGTTGTGGCCTTCTTCATTTCATACATCACCTACACCAGCAAGAAATTATGAGAGATAGAACTGAATAATATTCAGAGGCTCACAAGTAACTCCTTCAATTATAACAATGTGGTTCCTGCAAATGAATGAATTGTTCTAGGACCCAACCAACTTGGTATATTTATTGACATGGACTGGTTTTTATAACTACTGTACTTAGTTATCCATGCTAGGCATAATACTACAACTGGTATCACATACAGTAGTTTCTGGGTAGTGAAGAAGAGAGGGATGGATATAAGGGGTTCTTACAGACCTCTGCTTTCCTCCAATATTCTTTATATGCACTTACCTAGTTTGGATAATGAAACATCTACAAGAAAACAACCAAGCTCAGAGAGCACCAAGGACCCCCTCATAGGCACTTCTTTGCTTCTAAACATCAAATTGGGAATAGGAAGACAGGAAGCAAAAAATAACGTAGTGATCTCTGTATTCAAGCAATGCATTTCTAGTAATGAAGCATTACTGCAGCATTTCTCCTTCACCTTCTGCATTGTTGGCTGGGGAATTCTGGGAGTTGGCATCCACTCAAAGTTGCCAAGGTTGAGAAACAGTGCATTACTGAGTAGAACTAGACTCTCACCATAGTTTTCTTAGGACATTCTTTCTCAATCATCAGCTTTCTGTTCCTACCTTAAACCTAGCCGATTTCTTTCCTTGCCACCTAGCCTGCAAACCAGACCAAGGACAATTGTTTATGCATCTGCCTCAGGGGTGGGTTCTAACTTACCTCGCTGCCGGTTCGCTTCCTCCCACGCCGCATGGCCGTGCCTCGTGGGCGCGCGCATGTGCAGTGCAAAATAAATAAATAAATAAATAAATAAATAGAAAAGCCCAAAACAAGATGGCAACGCATACGCAGTGCCGGAAACTCAGCTTCAGCGCATGTGCAGAAGAAAAAAAAAAATCAAAAAAGTTGAAATTTTTTAAAAAATAAAAATTAAAAAAAAGATGGCGGTGCCCACGGATGGGCACCGACCGAACCGGATCCGTGATGTCATCGTGACATCACCAGCGGGTCACTAGCGGTTCGGACGAACCGGTCCGAACCGGGAGGAACCCACCTCTGATCTGCCTCTATAATGTCATGTCCTCAGGTCTTGCTCTACAAATTGAATAACTTTTTGTTTTTGCCCCAAGTATACTTGCTAACTTTGACCAGTCTGCCTTTATGGCTTTCCCCATCTTCTATTTTGCTTAACAACAGAGTCTGTGGTGGGGTGTGTGTGTCAGACAGATGAATTACAGTGTCATAGCATTCTGACATAACCCCCTCCTCTTTTTTACTTGTGTTATGACTCACGAGATTCCCCCCAAAGCATAGAGTTTGTTCTGTAGTGCTGCAGCACTGCTCTACTCATTCTCCTAATGATTTTGAAATGTATATAATCTTATCTGTTTGTCCACTTATGTTTTAAGGAAAATGACAATCAAGCAACAAGCATGAGCAAAGCCCAGCAAAATATATTTGTCCCTGTCCCTCCAGACCTTATTTCTTGCGCTTGACTTTTGCTTGATAGTTTCCTCAAAACTTGGATCATTACTGCTTGGATCCCAACTTTTGCAGATTTGCCAAGATGCCCTGCTTCTGGATAGGATCTTCTAGCCCCATATTCAATTTTGGAACCCACTGGATCTGCCCCGGTTTGGCTACATTTTGCAGAGAGCTCAGCTCGACACCTGAGTAATTATGTTTACTAGATTTTTTTTTAAAAAAAATATGATAAGTTCAAATAATGTTTCTAAATATGTAGCAAAGTGAAAAGGAGCCAAATCTGGTAAACTTCAGACATGAACAGCAGAGAGAAGTCGAAGTTGTGTGCTGAATAGCTATGTGGGAATCTACTGCAGTAATTACCCTCCTATCATTAGTGACAAGTAATTGCCATAGCAACCTCATTGCCACCTCTCTTTCTCTCTCGCACACTCTCTCTGTTCTTTTTCTCTCTTTTTCTCTCACACACTATACATTCTGAATGAAAAATATGCAGACTTTATTTTACTGAATTGCATATTTTTTAACAAACAAGATATTATCTATGTTGCCCAAACAAATATCCACGTTCATTCTTTGTTTAAGAATAAACATGTGCTGGGAGATTAATGTTGCTGGAGCAAAGGACTTGTTTTCAGTTATACAAGGAGCGCACAAGCAGTCTCTGAATTTAGGGGGGAAACCCCCCCAAACATCTGAAAACCATCTTGAGAAATTGGAAACAGTCACCTGACGGGAACTGGAAGGAAAGTCACTTAACTTGCTGTTTACCCTCTCAAAATGGGCATGCTGAATCAAAAGTATATGAGGAAACCAAATATTTTACAACAGGCCTGTATTTATAGTTGTTCGATCCCTCAATGATTTGATGGGAAAAAATACTTCCACAGGAAATCAAGAGTAATGTCTAGTACTAATTCTGTGAAATGTGCTTCATAGAATGTCAGTCTCTTTGGTTAATCACATGCTTACTATATTAAATCTATGACAGTTAAAAATTACGGAAATGCCTGCTTTGTCGGGGATGACTAACGTGCAGACTTATTTAACCTGCTGGAAAAGTTGGCTACCTAAAGCAGAATATACAGCAAAAGTATGGCACAATAATTTCTAAAGAACAATTCCATCCTCTATTTAATGCTGTTCTATATATTACTTAAGGTGCTCTGTTTATACAATGGTAATTGGTGCCAATCATGCTGTATTTTATGAACAGACATGATTTTTAGAGATTCACAATTTGCTGTCTATGCCAACTAGTATAATAAATTAAAATCAATTTGCTGCCGCCGCCTTTTTTTACATAAGGATAAGGCTTATTGGAGTTGCTAACTGCCCTGTGAGAAGATATAATAATAATTGTATATGTTGCTGACAAGTCAAACTTGAGAAATATTTTAAATAGTAAAACCACATTGGGGGTGGGGGAGAGGAGGAATTTAAATTTCTTTTGGGATCATGTTCCTGATCCACACTGTTCCCATATTCCATGCTATTCATAAGCATTTGTAAATTGAGACATCGTAGATCCTGTCTAATTTGGACCCAATATTTTTATCTTCTGGTACTTGTTCTTGGAAAATTATATTCTCTAGGTTTCTGCTCTATGGGAAATAATTTTTAACTGATTTGTATTGTTAGTACAGTGTTTAGTTTTTAACTGTCTCTCCTCCATTAAAAATGGACAGAAGTAGTCAAAATGACTAATCGATTAAATCATCAGCATTAAAAAAAGAATAATCCACAGAATTAACACCATAAAATGCATAATACTACAGTAATTATAAACAGCCTTAGAAGAAAGAAGAAACTAATGAAGCAGATCGAAACAGTGATAGAGTTACATTTTGTTGAAAGAGAATACATTCTGACGAACAGCATAATTTTAAATCAGATTTCTTAAATTTAGTGCCATCTAGATATTTGGATGAATAATTCTTAACACCTTTAGCCAGCATGGATAGTGGGGGGGGGGGGGGTTGTACAGGATGCTGGGTTGAAAGAGAAAAATTTAAATTAATCAGATTTTTTAAATTTAGTGCCATCTAGATATTTGGATGAATAATTCTTAACACCTTTAGCCAGCATGGATAGTGGGGGGGGGGGGGTTGTACAGGATGCTGGGTTGAAATAGACTAATCTAAATTAATCTGGGATTGCCATCTGTCAGATTCTAAGTGCTTTCTTCTAGTCCTAAGGAGAAGACTCTCAGGTTTAAGTTTATTGAAACAGATGCTGCTTGTTACCGTCTCAAATGCACCTTGATGCATTTTAATGTAAGAAAGACACTGAATTAGAATTTGAACTTGACATTTCACAAATTATGCTTGCTGAAATTCATTTTGATCCAGATTGGCCGTGGTTTTAGAATGTATCTTTCACTTAAGGGGCCCTTTCAGATCTCAGGCAGAACCTACAGTGGGTAGAATGGGAAGCATGCTGAAAACAGTAGAATACATAAGGTTCTGCTGCTACATACTTTTTGCCTTAATGCAGAGGTGCTATTTTTCAAGTTCCTACACAAAACCTGTATAAATTAGGAATTGTGAAAGGAGTCCTCTCCTGCCAGATAGCCTTATAGGACTCAACTTCAGGCTGACCTTCCAAAAACAGAAAGGAGAGGTCTGTGTAGGTTTAATGAAACAAGTGTAGATCTTTAGAAGGGAGATATTTTGAGAAAGGAGAAGAAGAGGGTGTTGAGGTTTCTGAAAAGAAAATAGGTTTCCAAATTGTTCATGCTGCCTTAGTGCCTAAAGCTGGCTAGATTCAATAATTAAGAAGATAGAGAAGACATTTCAGGGAATCATCTACCACAAAGCTTGCAATATATACCCTTTCCACTAGATGTCAGCAAACTACCAATAAAATTATTTAGATGTATAAATTTAAAAATAGACTGTAGGTTTCTTTAACCCTATCATTCAGCACATTTGAATCTGAAAGCGAAATTATAGCCTTTAAAACAAAAGGGAACTGGAGAAAAATGCAGAGACACGATGGATTGGTATAAACCATTTGCATCTTTCCAGTTATTTCCATTGATTATCTTGCAGTACATTTTTATACCAAATAATAAACTATTTTTTGCCTGAGATCCAAAACAGTGATCTTTTCTCTGTTCAAAGCCTTATTATTATTATTATTTTCCAGGCAACAAAGAGGAAAAGATGAAGGGGAGGAAGATTATCCATTGATAAACAAGGTGATGCGTGTTTTTATAGAATTAAAATAACATTATTAAGAGCTAGCATACTTCTGGCAAAAAACTGAATCCTTGTAGAATTTATTTGAAATTACGTGAGTTGTTCTTTTGAACAGCACAATTAATCAATAAAATTTATTTTAGAAATTACTTAAAATTAATAATTGATTAATTAAATTAAATTAAATTAAATTAATACCTTTAATTTGTTTTAATAAAGAAAAACCTGGGTTTCTGTAACCCAACCAAGGAAAGGAAAGCATTTTTTTTAAAAAAAAGTCTGAGAACAATTAATTGTCTCTGTTAGCATGCAGCTTATAAATTATAATGTTTGTATGTTGACTTAAATAATAACCAATATAAAGTGGGATGGAATAGTTTGCAATCATGGAGAAAAGCAACTGACCAACCATATGAGCCATAGACAGATTTCAAATGCTTTGCCCAAAATTCCTTCTCTTGTGATTTTTTAAAACATTTCCTCTATTTCTGGTTAAGTTGGTTGCTGCGTTATTAGGTTTGCATGTTCCACCTTGGGGCAGCCCAGCCTCCTGTTGAAATGCAATGCAACCTGTCAATAGAAACAAATTTCTGTTTACATTTCTACCTGAAGCAGAATGTATTCCTTTGTAATAATTCTATAACAATGGTAAGCATGTTATGTCGAATGACCCACTCTTTTATAATAGCAATAGACATGTTAGTGATTAATGAAAAGTTTGACAGCTCTACATTTTTTATAGAAAAGGTGGGCAGGTGAGAAATCTGGAAAAAAAATGATTTAATTTGCCCATGACAGAATTAAGCTAAATTTCATGAAAATGGTTAAGAACTCAGAGGAACATTGTATAAGTTAAAAAGGAATTTTCTTTGACAATTAATTTTGTTTCTGTTCCAGGACCACTTTTTCAGAAGTACAATGAAGCAATGTTTAGCTTGCTAACAAACTGCCCTTCAGGGTTCCCTATCATAACAATTAGCAATGCCTCATCATAGGCTTGGTGGCTGTGTCCCCCAGCTATTTATGTGCTGGTGAATGTCGGCAATGAGGAAACTTGCCAAACATGTTTAGGCTCTTTCTATGGGCTAAAACTCTCAATGTTTGTGAAAGAAATCAATATTATAAATCTATAACCAAAGTGGGACTTTTGAATTATTTTTGAACCTACACCCTAAGTTAATGGGTAGCCATTTCACTGTAGTTCATAGACTTAAAATTAACAGGGGAGAAATCTTTAACTAAATACATTCACTGTTTGTTAAAGGTATTACTTATTATGTTACTGTTCAATGTTTGTAAAAGCATACTTAACAGTATTTAAAAGCACACACACACATGCATACTTGATAGGAAGAAACAGAATAAAAACAGAGCATATAAGATAAAAAGAAGATAGAAAAAACAAAACAAAAAAAGAACAAGA
Source organism: Thermophis baileyi (assembly GCA_003457575.1). Lineage (NCBI taxonomy): Eukaryota > Metazoa > Chordata > Lepidosauria > Squamata > Dipsadidae > Thermophis > Thermophis baileyi. The sequence goes on from QLTV01004083.1 coordinate 2,031,654, forward strand.
TGAAAAAGAGCAAGTCTAACAATCCTGGGGAAATTAAGTAGTTTCTTCATGGCTGGATTAAGGTGTGTGAAGGCCCTGAAACAGTTCCCATAATAGTTCCTCCTTCTGCTCAAATGAACTTGCCTGTGAAAGTGTTGGCTTGTTGTAGCTGAGAGGGAAGAATTCTGTTGAATGTTGCTAATATGAAATAGATGGATTAATTCTCCTTTTGCATGTTTTCCCTGTACGTGCACTCTGGATTAAACAACTCAGAGTAATGAGCAATTCAACTCTGGATTAAACAATTAATAGTAATTGAAGATGAGATTATAAAATAATGCATTGGCAGGATTCTTGTATCTTATCTGTTAATGTTTCTGAAATCAAAGGCAACTGTACTATACCAGACTACAATATAAATCAGCAAAGATACTATTTAATATGAAGTGTCTGTAAGAATTTTCACTGGTAAAGTTACCATAACAAAAAAATAATAATCACCCTACATTTAAACATTTGAAAAAGAAGGAACTAATAATGCAACCCTATATATATGCCTATTCAGAAGGAAACTTCATCATGTTTAATAAAACTTAATCCCAGATTAATCCCTGACCACAAAGTTAGAATGTTACTTTTTGTAGATTAGGACAATTATTGAAAATTATTCCGTGCTATGACTCTGTCTTCAAAATCTAATTATTTTTGTATCTTTTCCCTGGATCCTTTGCCTATGAGCAATCGATACTTGAGCACAGATTTAAAATGAGATTTTGGGCATGTCATAAAATTCTTGAAAACAAATTAATTACTGTATGTACACATCGCTATCACAGACACAATGTGTAATGTTGGCTGCATAATAGACATGGCCAGGGGTGGGTTCTAACTTACCTCACTGCCGGTTTGCTTCCTCCTGCGCTGCGTGGCTGGGCCTTGTGTGCGTGCATGGGCTTTGCGTGCGCGTGCATGCGCAGTGCCAAAAAAATTAACCCCCCCCAAAAGCCAAAAACAAGATGGCGATGCATGTGCAGTGCTGGAAACTTGGTTTCTGCGCATGCACAGAAGAAAAAAAAATTAAAAAAAAAATCCAAAAACTTTTTTTTTCAAAAACAAACAAACAAACAAACAAAACCCCAAACCAAAAAAAATATGGCGGCGCCCACAGACTGGCACCGACCGAACCGGATCCATGACATCACCGTGATGTCACCAGCGGGTCGCTAACCTTAACCCTAACCGGTCCGAACTGGGAGGAACCCACCTCTGGACATGGCCTATTTGTCTATCAGCCTAACTTAATAGTCACAGATCTGCAGGACTGACTTAACAGGCACAGATCCAATGCCCTGTTCCCCTTTCCATTTGCTTTGGAATGATACTGTAAAGGATGATAAAACTGCCCTTGGGAAATGGAGGAGTGAACCATTGAAAGGGGACTTTGAGAAGAGATTATACAATCTTGAGAAAGAGGGAAGTGTGAGAAACAAGCTCAGAATAATCTCACCTTGATTCTGTTAAGTATAACATAGAACATGCTTTCAAGATTATGTTATTCCTGGAAATCATACCTGTTGTTGTTGTTTTTTTTAAAAAAATTGGTTTGTTTACCACATTTGATACCATTCAAAACCCACAAGAGATTTGGGAGAACAGGAATATAATCCCAAAATTCTTTTTTGTGCTGCAGTTTCTCTTTAGAAAAGCCAAGGCTGTTTCAGTGCCAAGTCCTCGTTTAATAATCAGACTAAAATGAAGTCAGACAATCTATTATTATAAACCTGGCACCTCTAGCTGAATTGTAGCCAAACACCCAGAATTCCAAGCTTCCAAAGCCATATTTTATTAGAGACTTTGGCCTGCCACACTGATTTTGTGGTGGCCAACTATTTGGAGCAGGGGTCTCCAACCTTGGCAACTTTAAGCCTGGCGGACTTCAACTCCCAGAATTCCGCAGCCAGCCCTGATTTGGAGGACATCCTGTTTGGGAAGACTAATCGATAAAAAAAAAAGGAAACATCTGGCATCCAACAGTGTAGTTATATTTGGTGGGATTTTTTTTCCTTTGCTTTTATTTTTGAATAATGTCTTGAAGCTTTTGAATTATTATAATTTATATTCTGCATTTCTTTTTAACCCTGAATATTTTATACTGAAAAGAAAAAGCTACAATTGACTTGCAACAATGTCACCAATATTTGAACTCAATTTTTTGAGAAAAGTTCTGGATCTTCAAGTAATTTTATCAAGCTTCCTTGATTTGCGGGGGGGGGGGAGGGAGGGGGAGGGATCAACTGTTATATATTTCAATACATCCTTGAAAAAAAATGCATTTATATTTCATTTATTGTTTTCTTAATTTGGATCATGTGATTTAGCAGTATTTGAGAAAAGTTGAAATGGGTGTTTACATTTTTTGGGGTGGGTGGGTATTATTTTTCTTTTATAAAGTTCATTAAAGGGGGAAAACTACACATTCCTATATTTGATTGAATAGTTTACATACTAGTCAACAAAACAACAACAAATCAACAGCACACTTTATTTTATCAATCTGAAATGATAAAATGACAATGTATATAACATAAAAGAGTGAGGGTGCAGAAATCAAAAGGATGGGGAGAAAACACAATTACTAAGAATTTCAAGACCCTCGCCTTGAAATTCCTCACCTTGGTACAACAGTGATAATGTGACAGACGTCTCTGTAAAGTCAGGCCTTCCTCAGTGTAGGTAATAATGGAACCACAACCCATAAATTTTGGGCTTACTGCAGATGGCAACTCATGAAAGCACACTATACAATATGTGCTAATATGAATCCTGGTGTTATGATAAACCACTTGTCTAAAAAAGCTCTGAAAACCTTTTGGAGGTATGGAATATAGCTGCTATTATTTGGATTTGGATTAGTTTAACACATTCAGTTTAACTGAATGAATTTACATGTCTCCTTGTAATGAATGCTAAAGCTATGTTTGCATAACTAATCTGGCAATTTTACTGAACGAAAATATATGCTTCATATTTTATAGAAAAGAAGAAACAATAGGACACAGGAGAGAAGAATCTTTAGCTTTGGGACATATACTTGCTATCTTTCATGTATGCTTTACACTATAATCCTCTGAACAGAAGAGGCATAGTTTAGTAGTCCCCAAATTAACTTGATAATTTTCCAAGTCTCAACTTCTGATATATTTGGGTCAAAGTACAAAGCTTAACTTTTAGCACTCTATAGAAAGGGCATATGTGTGGTACATGAATTATAGTCAGCACATCCATGATGCCAACATAAAGCAGTGTTTTCTCAGAAAGTAAATGTAAGAACTAACAAGTCAGCTGTGATGGAGCAAACCATCTTGTACCCTATGTGAGTTAGAGAAAACCCACTGTAATCTGTTTTTTTGGGGGGAAAATGTACCATGCCATAACTTAGTCAAAGCTTACATTTTTATCTTATTGCTTCTTTTGCTTTTTCAGATATGTATGTATGTATGTCCTTGAGATAAAGGAATATGACCCAGTCTTCAGTTTAAACTGAACTAATGACAGAGGAAGTCAGCTATGATGTAGTGCCAACCAGTAGATTATTGCACAAAAAGACAGAGGAAAAGTGTTACAGAAAAGGGCACATACATAGATTTCTGTAGCTACAGGTAGGCAAAGATTCATTGTAGTCTTTACTGAAAGGGTGCCCTCCAGATGTCATGGAAGCCCAATCTGGAGCTTCAAGTCAATATGGCTGGGAATTTTGTACTGACTTGTCAAACTAAAATTGACAGTGAGTATCAGGGGCCAATATTATTATAGTATGAATGCATCCAGGATTTCAGTATTCACTAAATGTACATTGGGTGAGCTATATATAGTTGTTTCCAACTATATATGTCCCCTATTGGCTGGGTTCACATATTGCACTAAATGTTTTTTTTAAATAATTGTGCATTATGTGAACTTGATTATTGCAATTGCAATTATTGCAATTATTACAATGTCTTTGTATCATGTGTGAACCAGAATAGTATGGACTGTTCAATAACCCACAATTTTAAAAAATGCTTTATGGTGGTATGTGAACAGCACACTTAATAATTTAAAATCAGTCTAATAAAAGGTATGCACAGTTAAGTTTTTTTTAATCAAACTAGTGATATTTTAATGCTGAAGTCAGGGCACAATATGGTATTTGTTATAATGAAGACTGTTTGAAATGCAGCTGGCTGCAATACAATTGAGGAAGTGGAAATTGGGCACAGCTTGAAGATTTAAAATGCATAATAATTCACTTTTGTTGCATCAGTTTCCCCAAAGCAGATTCTGGCTTCGATCCAGAGATCCACCTGCACAGCAATGCATTGATGTGCACATGCTTCTTCATGTGAAAAATAGTTCTAAGGGAATGGATGGCTAGTTGTGAAATTCAACAAGATAGGAAGCAGATGGAGAGTGGTATGGAATGGGTGGCAAAGAGAAAACTAGATGGATAAGCATTTCATGTAGTTCATTTTCTTAAAATTTGAACTGAGCAAAATGTGAAAATATTTCATTTAAAAATATAATTTTGAACCTTAAGTATGGAATCATATTTAGTGAGAAATTAGAGTTTTCTTTCTTTTCCCCCTCATTTGTATAATCCTATGATAGTGAGGTGGAGCATGATCAACTTCATGCTAGACACACTGGTAAATATATGACATACTTCTATCTGTAATGATGATGATGATGATGATGATGATGATGAAGAAGAAGAAGAAGAAGAAGAAGAAGAAGAAGAAGAAGAAGAAGAAGAAGAAGAAGAAGAAGAAGAAGAAGAAGAAGAAGAAGAAGAAAGGGGTTTGGGTGCGTGCTTTGGGCACTCGGTCTGGAAAAGGTTAGCCATCACTGGTATAGAGTATTTTACGGCAAATAAATTTATCAATCAATCAATCAATCAATCAATCAATCAATCAATCAAATATAAGGTCTGATGATACCATGTTGTACCACTGTAAAAACTCTAGCACCTCCCACCTTTTACTCCTAGACAATTACAATTTTTAAAGTCAACTTACATGGAGAACTGTAGGTAAATAAACACTGCCATTTATAATCTCTGAAATGAACTGTCTATGACAAATAGTCTGCTCAATAAACCCAGCAAACTGTGGAAGATTTATGCTGCTATAATTCATTTTTTCTAAAACATTGTAGGCATCATCTTACATGTTTGCATACACCGTGAAAACAATTCATAAGCTTATGTTCTATTTAAATGTGTTTTCTTTACCATTGCATTAAAATCTTACCTAAAATAATATACTCTGATCTTTGGTTCACTGTTAATACACAGTAAAAACAAAACAGGTGACTGAATGTTATGTGGGGAGTTATATAGGAGTATACATATAATTAACTCTAAAATAGCATTAAACTTTCTAATACCTGTAACTAAACATGTTTTTCTTTAGATGCATTTTCAGTCACTCAATGCTGTTTTAAAATGCTTTAGTAATGTGTACCTGTTCCAACAAACAACATTAAAAATTCTTCCGCTTATCTGAAGTAATGCATTCAGCTGAATGCAGGGAGGGGAGGAGCTTCAAGCTGCATAGACAACAGGAGCCAGCATGCAATTCTGCCTCCTATTTTTCATGAACTTCATCCTGCGTTCTGAAGGAATCTCTCTGGGTACTGTATAAAGCAGGATCCAGACCATATAGTTAGCTATATCATATTCATGCAACTGTGAATAGAGTAGAGTTTTCCTTTTCTTAAGTGTGGTTGAATATGTGGAATATGTGGAGTTATCAACTCCCTTGGTAACTAAGCTTGAAATATAAGTATTGTGGGAATAATAAGATGAACCATCTCACCCAAAATGTAGGAAAGAGATGTAAAGAGCCACGATGGCACAGTGGTTAGAATGCAGTATTGCAGGCTAATTCTGCCCACTGCCAGGAGTTTGATCCTGACCGGCTCAAGGTTGATTCAGGACCCAGATTGTTGGGGGCAATATGCTGACTCTGTAAATAGCTTAGAGAGGGCTGTAAAAGCACTGTGAAGAGGCATATAAGTCTAAGTGCTATTGCTATATTCTTCCTTCTTGTTTTGAATGACTTCCTTCTGATTGTAACCAATGGAAAATATTTTTGTATATCCTCACCAGAGCTAGGATGCATGCCTTCCTTTCATGTTGGAGACTAAGAGGGTTACCTCTTGGCTGTTCTGTGCTCTGCCACCCCTGCTGTCCGCAGCTGACATTTGCCCTTTCCTTGCCTAACGTCTGAGTGGGATTACATTCATGACAGCAACAGAGATTACCAGACCAGCTGTTGCTAAGCGGGGTAATCACCTGATATCTCATTTAATGACTGCATTGCTTAGGGACAGAGATACTGGTTCCAATTATGGTGGTTCAACCAGGACTGCCTAAACTTTATCTGATGACCCTGAATATATCATAGGATTGCAACATTAATATAATATATTGCTTTATACCCTTATAAAAAAAGACTGTGTGTGTGTGTCCATGTGCACTTGTCTGTTTCTACAAACACTAAGCACTTTCTTGCATTTAAAACGGTAACAGTATAACATTAAAAATCATAACAGGCAATTTCCCAAAGGAAAACAAGTTACCTGTTCAGATGGTTATTTTGGTAAATTGGATTAATTCCCCCCCCCTCGTGCTTCACAACCTTCCCTCTTACAGAGTTAATAATTTTATAGTATGTTGTAAAAAAAAAATAAAGTTCAGATAATTAAAGGCCAATCTTTTTATTGCAATTCCTTGTGTTATGAAATCCAAGCAGATATGGAAAACGCTATAATTGCTGTTTGACACTTTAGATGTTACATTTCTCTAAACCCATAACCTTCAACAGCTAAACTAATTTTATCAACCTTCCTCTGAAATTAAAAAAAGTGATCATTAGCCTCAAAGGAGCTGTGAATAAGTTTTACAGATTGAAGCCTATGTGGAACTCCCATTTGAAGAGTCAAATTAAGTGATCAGTTTCTATTTAGAGGCTTTTTCCAATATATTCGATCCCCCAGGAGATCTAGATCCGACCTAAAGGAAGGGGTTATAGTTACTTCTGTTAATGTTTGCAACAGCTTGAGATATGTCATCTCACGTGGCTTAGGGAAATTGCTGCCAGCATAAACCAAATAATTCCCTTCCTCTGACCCTTAAGGATAGCTGGAGAGTGTAACTTCTCATTATTAAGATATCTGCTGTCCTGCTGTACCTCTGTGCCACCGTCTGATTTGCAGTTGTCTTTTCAGCTGAGCCACAAAGATTTCCTTCCTTCCTTCCTTCCTTCCTTCCTTCCTTCCTTCCTTCCTTCCTTCCTTCCTTCCTTCCTTCCTTCCTTCCTTCCTTCCTTCCTTCCTTCCTTCCTTCCTTCCTTCCTTCCTTCCTTCCCGCCCTCCCTCCCTCCCTCCCTCTCTCTCTTTCTCTCCGCTCCCCTTCCTTTCTTTTTCTTATTATCCCCATCCT
>QLTV01004083.1:2042160-2074344 GCA_003457575.1 Thermophis baileyi
TTGGGTCTGACAGTGACCCCGCGGTGTCAACCACCTCGGGGCCACAGTGACTCAAGAACACAGCTCTTTTGCGGGTGTCGGTCAGACCCAGCATATCGTTTGCTTCCAGGAACCAGTCGAATCGCCGCATGTAGCAGTCCCATTTCTCCCGGGTCGGGTCGAAAGGCGCCGGCGGGTGGAAGGTGGACATAGCGGCAGAAGGAGGCAGGAAGATGACTGCCTGGCTGGTTGAAAGTGCTGAAGAAGCTAGTCACAGTTCTCCTGGCCCAAGCCCTCGTCGCCACTGTTGGATAGTGGGTAGAGATGACAGGAGACAGACTTCCAAAGCAGCTCTTTATTTCAGCTCTTGTGTAAGCAACCAGCAAAGAGCAGTCTGACAGCTTGCCCTTTTATAGGGAGCTGTCAGACAGACCAGCCAATAGCGTTTGAGCTTTTTCCCGCTCAAACGCTGGACCTGGTTGGAACCATGCAACACAGTTGANCTCCCCCCCCTCAATAACTGGAAGAAAAGTGTTAGATAGTGGGTAGAGATGACAGGAGACAGACTTCCAAAGCAGCTCTTTATTTCAGCTCTTGTGTAAGCAACCAGCAAAGAGCAGTCTGACAGCTTGCCCTTTTATAGGGAGCTGTCAGACAGACCAGCCAATAGCGTTTGAGCTTTTTCCCGCTCAAACGCTGGACCTGGTTGGAACCATGCAACACAGTTGAAACAGTTAGAACATAACACTTTCTTTTTCTTTCTTTTTCTCCCCCTTGTTCCTCTCTCTGATAAAAATTACATTTAGTAATCATCTGCACCATGATTGCCTTGGGGTTGAGGTAAAATCTTAGAAGAAGTCGATACAAAACCTGGACATTTTCCTCAATTTAAGCTGAGGCTCTGGGTCTTTTCCTCAATCATTAGGTTAAAGTTAATTAAAAGGAAAATCATTAGGATTTAAGTCATTTATATTAGAATTAGAATTCCCATATTGGCCAAGTGTGATTGGACACAAAGAACAAATTCAACAAATTGATCAGCCTTGTTAGTAAAAGTACTTTCTCTGTAAATTAATGAATTTCAATCCAGTGAGAAGTCCTTCTTCCTTTTGACATTCCTTAACTACAAATCCTTCTAGTTCCAAGGAAAAATTACCAATCACATTTGCCTACACCAATGGGTCTTAAGAGCCCTGGTGGTACAGCAGTTAAAGTGCAGTAGTGCAGGCAAAACTCTGCCCACAGCCTGGAGTTCAGTCCTGACAGGGCTCAAGATTGATTCAGCCTTACGTCCTTCCGAGGTTGGTAAAATGAAGGCCCAGATTGTTGGATCAAAATAATGCAAATAATACTTCTACATTCTACATTGTAAACCACCCAGAGAGTGCTGTAAAGCACGATGGGGCAATATACAGATATAAGCCTAAATGCTATTGTTGTTATACATACTCCAGTGATAATGCTCTTTCTGAACATAGTTTTGTTTTTTCACCGTTAAAATAATGTAGAGAAGAAACTATTTGAAAAAAAAGAAAACATCCCCCCCTCTAAATAAAATTGTAAGCATGTGTTCTGGTTAATTAATATTATTTTGCTATTGTTTTTTGTGTGTGTTGCTATATTTTTACATTTACATATCCTTCCATCCTATCCTTCTCTTATGGCCATATGCATTAATTGTCTTTTAAAAAGGCACAATATTTCTCTGATAACTTTGATTCCTCTACAGAATGTGCAACTCTTTCACCTTTTTAAAAAAGCATAGTATTTCACAGCAGAATATATCTATCTAAATAACACTTATACATTTATTAATTATTCACCTCTAGCTGCAGTGAAATGTTATTTTAAAAGCAGAAAATAATCCCCTGTGGGGCAGCTTTTTAATATAGAACTTTAGCTTCTTTTGAGGGGGGCGAGAAGGAAAGTACTTTTCAACATTTAACAGAAGATTTTTTTTTCCAAAACAATTTTGGAACCTAGAGTAGTGTAAGTGCCCTTAGGATCAGAGTACAAATCTTTAGAGGTTTCCTACAAACTCAGTTAGATTGCTAAGCACAATGATTAAGGCATTGGAAAATAATCTGTTTACCACCTAACGTAGTTAAATAAAAATGTGTTGCTTGAAAATAATGCTTAAACATTAGATGGTACAACCTCTCCCCAAATCACACTTAACATTCCACAAATAGAATAAGCAATTCTTTTAGAGCTTGTGGACATGTCTAGAATGTAAAAGCTCTCATAAATGTAGGTGTCCATAGAAGCTACTGTCCAGTCATGACATCATGACATCATCACACCCTTAGTGCAGTTGACACACCTTATCTAATGTGCATCACTTGTGCATTAATATCATGGTTTACATAGGGATGTAATTTGCTTTTTACCTTGTTCTGTGGACATGTTGCTCACAAAATGGCTGCCATGGTACATATGCCTAGGCATAAAATACCGGTACCCATCTACCTGAAGGTTATCCCCTGATGGCCCCTCAAATTCTTACATATAAGAATACAAGTAGTCCTCAAGTTACAACCACTCATTCAGCGACCATTCAAAATTGCAACATTACTGAATGAGGGGGACTTACAACCAGTCTGCAAAGTTGCAGCCATTGTTTTGTCTCTGCAGTCATGTGATCACGATCTGGGCACTCAGTGCCCAGCTCATGATTATGATGTTGCAGCAAGCCACACTCATGTGGTTACCATTTATGACGTTCTGTGAGGGATGGCGCCTATGGAGGGGGAGGTGATGTGATGGACTACAATGAACTGACTATTTCCCAGAAAGTGGGGAGCACATTCTAAGGAGGGGGTAAAACAAAGCCCAGAGCTAGATAGGGGACAGAGGAAGAGAGTTTGGATAGCCATTCCCTAGAATCTCCCAGGGTGTATCCGTTGGATTGAGAATGGTAAAGGTTTAGTCTGGCAAGATTCTGTCTATAGGATATAAGCAAATAAAAAACTGAACTGTGGCTGGATTGTTCTATGTCATTCTTGGACTGGGCCTGATATTTTCCCTGCTGGCTTCCCACAAGCAAAGTCAATGGGGAAGGCAACAGGGATGGTTGCAAGTTGCTCCTATAGGTTGTTTCTGCTGCTTTTTTCTCCCAAGGAGTCCTGCTACAGAGTATGAGATCCTAGAGATCTCATTCTCCATAGCACCCCCTGCTTGCCTGTGCTCCATAATGCCCGCCTATAATTCCTGCCAGTCCACCTGTGTTCAGAACTGGCATGCATTTATAATTTATAATGGTCACACCATTCTGTGGTCATGTGACCACCATTTGTGACCTTCACTGCTGACTTCTGATAAGCAAAGAATGGATAAGACAGCAGGGAGTGACAGATTTTGATCATGTGACATTGAAGAAACTTCTTGGATGAGAAGCGAAATGTCTTCAGAAGAAAAAACAAGAAAGTCCAGTTGCCTCCTGAAAAAGCACCTTTGGGACAACCATGACCTGGATGACTGAGAATCTCTACAGACTTTTCGCTATACAGTTTGGGATGAACACCCTTTGAATGGTGTGGGAGTAGGAATGGATTTCCAGAGAAAAAAATAATTGCAGGCTACAGGAACTCCAAGTGCTTCAAGGACCCTCTAAGGATGCAGATTACCAGCTGTCTGCAAGGAATATAAATCCTTCCAATCCCCACTATCCTGTCAGAGCTGAAGAAGCTTCTTGGATGAGAAGTGAAACGCCTTCAAAAAGAAAAACAAGAAAGTCCAGTTGCCTCCTGAAAAAGCACCTTGGGACAACCATGACCTGGATGACTGAGAATCTCTGTCACATTGTGACAGAGTGTTTAATGATCCATATGCTTTGCTTAACAACTGCAATCTGAACTAATGTTAGTGGTTGGTGTGGCCACACGATGTTTCACTTAATGACTGCACCTCTTAGTGGCAGAGTTACCAATCCCAATTGTGCTCAGAAAGTGAGGACACCCTGTAATGGTTGGGAAGACAGTGTGAGAAAGTGGAAAGTGTCCTTTCTTTCTCCTTCAGCTGTCTGTAACACAACAATGGTTCCTTTAATTTTTTTTCTTTCATTGTGAAGAAAATATCTTTTTGCTACCAATGGGAGACTTATCACAATGCCAGTTACAAGGGTGAATTTTGCTCTGGAAAACTGCAGGGAAAGGAGCTATATCTTCATTGTTATGATCCTGATAATTATTACACACATATCCAGCTGTTATTTTGTAAAAATCTGCTTGTTAAGTGCAGAGTAGTTCATCTCTAATTTCACCCAATGAAATTAGAAATTATCTCTTGTAAAACTAAAATGTATCCAAACAATCATGAAGATTCTGGTTCATCTTATGTATTTTCTACTGAGGAGATAAAAGAACTTGGATTTAAGAATATGTTTCCTTATTGTTTGCTTTACTGAATCTTCTGGAGTCTTCAAAAATCACACCTTTACCTCAGGCTGACCAAGGGAAACCATTAAAGGTTTTTTTTTTGGGAATATGGATACTGTGCAGGTCAGGATGGAGAGGGTCAGGCTTTGGAACAGGGTCTGGATAGAGAGGAACTGAGAAGACTGATCTGGATAACTTTTCACTCTTAATTCTGGATGGAGTAGCATTCCCCCAGGCAGAACAATCTGGGAATCCTCTGGGACTCTTGATTTTTGCTTAAAGAACATGTGGCTGTGTGGCCAGAAGGGCTTCTGCACAAATTTATTTGCCACCCATCTCGTATCCAATAACTATGGGCAGTTTTCAACATAAAAAAAACCATTAACAAATATTAGAACCATCAATTATAAAAAAAACACTGCAGATAAAACCATTAACAGATAACACCAATGGAGGGAGGGGGGGGGAAGGAGGTGGGGTTAGGTTTTAATTAGTCAACCGCTTCCAGTATGAAGTTCTTCCATTGGGTCTCCAGGCCATCTGGCAGAGCCAGGTCTTAAGGCTCTTATGGAAAGTCAGGAGGATGGGAGCTAATCTCACCTCAGGGGTGTAGGATGTTTCAGAAGGCAGGAGCCACAAATCCCAGGAAGTCTGCCTTTTCGGTGAAACACCAGCCCCCTAGAAGAGCATATCTCCTGAGATTTGGATGGCCCCAACCTGCTGGTCTTCTGTAAGGCCTTGAAGACCTGGCTTTTCCCTTAGGCATTGGACCAGGTGGTTGGATGGACCCATCTGTAATGGCTGGGTATGAAGTGACTGTGGGTTGGCCTCTCTTATGTTACACTTTCTTTTGTACTGTTTTTGATTTGCTGGTTTTATTTCTAGTTTGAAACCTTTGCTAGCCTCCCAAAATTACAATCTGAGAGTTGGGTAGCCATATAAACTGAGTAAATAAACAAATAATAACTAATTGCAACATATACCTGCAGGCCCATCAATTAACAATACAACAGCACAGTAAAAAAATAGCACAATAATATAATCCAAAACTCTATCGGCCTCACTGAAGTTGGAGTACTTTAACTAAATTGTTATTATCTCGAATGGTTCTGTGCATTTGTCTGAACATTTTTGCATAGTTTCATGCAAAAATGGTGTCTTCATTTATTTTATCATTTCACCAAAATTGCTGAGAGTCTTCCTTAATTGGGAATGTTATCAAAATGGCATTTTTCTATTAAGTATATTAATAAAACTAGATAGTGTTATTTGTCTTTATTATTTATTTCTGTTATTTTCCCATTTTGTTTTTGGAATTATAATTCATGTTTTAAAAATTAAGCAAGAATAAAAGACCTTCAGATAAATTCACTGGAAAAGGCAGTTACTTGCATCAAAGCTGTTCTTGCAATGCAATGTGACATTGATTGCTTTGGGCACTACTTGGATTTCCTACTATTAAACACTGTAATTGTGTATGCTGTGTTGAGTTGCAGTGTAATACAGACTAGTCTATACAATTGAAGATTTTTCTCATACATATGTTGTAATTATATTTGTCAGACCATGATAATTATAGGGCATTTCCACATGGCAGCCTAAGCTGCTCATTTTCCAGACTGCTCCAGGTTGTTGTTTTTTTAAAGCCAACTTCAGAAATATTACTCTAGAATGTGTGGGTTGGTAATGGGATTGACCTGGTGCTTAATCTGGAGCAAAGCCAACATAGATTCTGACTGGTTGTTCCCCTGCCTCTTCTCCTTCCTAACCACACAAGGAAGTCAAGTGTTATTAGATTACAACTAAAATAAAACTGAGAGGAACAGTGTGAAAGGATGAACTGCTCTGAAACTATCAAGGTCATGGTGTTTTTTCTCTGCAGTGATCTGACTGTTATGAATGAATGAATGAATGAATGAATGAACGAACGAACGAACGAACGAACGAATGAATGAATGAATGAATGAATGAACAAATGAATGAAATACTTTACGTATGAAATGGCTTCAAATGACAAGCAGCTTTCACAAAATACCATATGGCAGGCAGGCAGGCAGGCAGGCAAGCAAGCAAGCAAGCAAGCAAGCAAGCAGACTATGGAGAAGTGAGGAGCCATAGGATCCATGGATGGGCAGAAGAACCGGGAAGGACCCTGAGTCAGCTGAAGCCAAAAATGAATGTTCAGAAATCAAGCCCAGCCTTAGACTGTAGATGGTGGCAGAACAAACTTCACACTTTTCAGATGCCAGAGAATTGGGCAAGAGAATATTGAGGGGGGAAGGTGTTAGTGTTCCTAAATCTGCAAATAAGTAAATGTGGGAAGAGGAAACATCTAGCAGGGGACCAGTTAGCTCTGTGTATGCTCCTGGATTCTTTTCTATCCATTTCTGTCATCAACAAACAGGTCTTCCTTTTTCCCCATGCAGAATCACTTCAAAATGTGACAGCCAAAATTTGGATGGATTTCCCGCAGTATTCATTCTATGAAATCTGTTGTTAATATTCTTGCAAACTTATATGAATCTTCCATTAAAAAATTCCTGTAAACAGGACAAAAACTATACCGTCTATATGCTTCTATACTCTTTATATACTTCAAACAGCTTTGCCAAATCAGAGGTTTATGCATGACTTATAATTAGTTTCAAGGTCATCTTTCTAAAGCAAAAATTATATCTTCAGTCTTGAATAGATTCTTATTTTTAGAAAGAGAAGTTCAGCCAACTTTTTTTTCTGCCAATTTTTTTAAAGTCCAAATTTTACTGTGTCAGTTGAATCAGTGCTTGCTCTGTGGAACAGAGAAAACTGTAACAGTTTCCTTAACCATAGGAGTATACATTTCCCCAACACAATATTGTTTAAAACAGAAATACAAAATATCTTGCCCCATGTCTTTCGTGTGTTTTCTTGCATAAAATATTTTGTACACTCCTTCTTGGCAATCCACTTTTGCTGAGATTGCCCTTTCTATGGAAAGTAGCCCTTAAAATGCTAATTTCTTCCAAAGTTCTGTAATAATGAAGATTTCTGTCCTTACAGTGGAATCATGCCTTTTCTTTCCACGTGAACTCATGTATGCAATTTCAGAGAACTCTTAAATCTGCTACAGCAGGTTTTGAAGGCAAATATGGGCCTGTAGTTGAATAACAAAATTGTCAGTAGGTAGCAACACCTACCTGACCATAACTGATCTCACAAGCTGGTTATAAGTTGGATAGGAGACTTTCAGGGAATTCCAGAATTTTGGGCTAGACTGGGAAGTTAAAAAAAGAGCATATTGGAAGTAGGCAATGGCAAATACTTCTGAAAAAAATGCCAAGAAAGATCCAGATACTGTAATTTTCTTCCCAAGAGATACTTTGGGGCAATTCAAACTATTTAAACTGGTAAGTGGGCACAGGATGTTAGTCCAAGTACAATTCTTAGAGCAGTCCAAGATGTAGGATTTTGCTATATTGAAACTGAGAAAGGAACGCAATCACAACTTATTATTGAATTGATATCTATGGAGGTTCTTAGTCATTCAGGCCATCGTTGTCCAAAGGTGCTTTTTCAAGAGGCAACTAGACTTTCTGGTTTTTCTTTGAAGCCGTTTTGCTTCTCATCCAAGAAGCTTCTTCAGCTCTGAGCTGAAGAAGCTTCTTGGATAAGAAGCGAAACGTCTTCAAAGAAAAACCAGAAAGTCCAGTTGCCTCTTGAAAAAAAGCACCTTTGGGATATTGAATTGATGGAAAATGGCAACATTGGTGGCATGAATAACACATTAACCCGGAGTCATTTGATGGATTTTTTTTACTTAAATAAAATGAACTTATTGCCCCAAATTGGTTAGTTTGGGGCAGTTCATAAATATTGTCAATAAATAAATAATTTTATCCATAATGTTTTACTGTATATCAGGCCTGTCAAACTGGCAGCCCATGGGCCGGATGCGTCATGCACAGGCCACACCCACCCTGGCTCCGCAAAGGCAAAAAACGTTATGATATATCATGATACATCATGTGACATGATCGAGTTTGACACCCGTGCTCTATATCAGTGATGGCAAACCTATGGCACGCGTGCTACAGGTGGCACGTGGAGCCATATCTGCCGGCATGCGAGCTGTTGCCCTAGCTCAGCTCCAGCATGCTTGTGCGTGCCAGCCAGCTGATTTTCTGCTCGTGCGGAGGCTCTGGGAGGGCGTTTTCGGCCTCCGGAGGGCCTCCGGGGGGCGGGGGAGGGCGTTTTCGCCCTCCCCAGGCTCCAGGGAAGCCTCTGGAGCCTGGGGAGGGTGAAAAACAGGCCTACCGGGCCCACCGGAAGTCAGGAAATGGGCCGTTTCCAGCCTCCAGAGGGCCTCCGGGGGCGAGGGAGGCCGTTTTCACCCTCCCCAGGCATTGAATTATGGGTGTGGGCACTCACGCGCGTGCGATAGCATGTGCGCACGTGCTTTCGGCACGCAAGGAAAACAAGGTTCGCCATCACTGCTCTATATGGACCAGGTCATTAGGAGTTACCTGTATAAAATCCTATCTTTTGTATAATGAGTGACTTCTTTCAAAAAAACAGGCAGACAATTATTTTTACAGGAAGGCATTATGTTTTATTATTATTATTTTTAAATGGCCAAGAAGTATAAGAGTGTTGGGATAGTATGCAATGTCAGAGAAGTAGCGGGTCTTAAGATAATAATTTTGGAACTCATTTGATTAGTAAATAAAAAGAAAACATAACACCCCAAGTTGCTATTTGTTGCTCTATTTCATGGGCAAGATCTTGGGGGGACTCTGGGGACTGTGAAAATTATGCTAGAGCTTTTATATAGTTCACAATTTACTCACCCTTGCATTAAGAAGACAGACAACAGGGAACAATGACGCTTTAGCACTATTTCCATTGTTCATCTATGTCACACCATTTCTGCTTCAGTCTATAGATTAAAATCTTGTATTTGGGTATGCAATAAATACATTTTTGTTCATGTCCTTTCCTAACATACACTCTCCTGAAACATGCTTCTTTAGCATCTCTATTTTTCTTTGCAACTGTAATGCGATGGGGCAATGACCTTGGGAGACAGGGCAAAGAGTTGCAGCCGGAGAGATAGTCAGATAAAAGGCAATTTAGTCTGCAGAAGGAATGCAGCAGCAGCGCGCGCATGCGCAGTGCAAAAAAAAAAAAAAAAAAAAATTCCCCCCCCAAAAAAGCCAAAACCAAGATGGTGACGCATGTGCAGTGCCGGAAACTCGGCTTCTGCGCATGCGCCGAAGAAAAAGAAAATTCAAAAATATTCAAAATAAAATTCAATTTAAAAAAAAAAAAAGGGGGGGGCGCCCCCAGCCCGGCGCCACCCACCCCTGGGTTGTTTCCTTAAAGAGAGAGGAAGAGAGAGGAATAGAAATCTAAAGCAAGGTATGAAAAAAAAAAAAAAAAAAAAAATTTCCCCCCCCAAAAAAGCCAAAACCAAGATGGTGACGCATGTGCAGTGCCGGAAACTCGGCTTCTGCGCATGCGCAGAAGAAAAATAAAATTCAAAAATATTCAAAAAAAAAATTCAAAAAAAAAATATGGCGGCGTCCACGGACCGGCACCGATTGAACCGGATCCGTGACATCATCGTGACATCACCAGCGGGTCGCTGCCCGTTTGGGCGAACCGGTCCAAACCGGGAGGAACCCACCTCTGGAATGCAGGTGAGTAAGCAGCTCAAAAGGGACATTCTCTAGTTTCTTGGGCTGTAAAGAGGACCAGGGGAAGAGGAATATACTTTCAGACTTACAAGCTTAATGTCAGCCTTGCAAGATAGACCATGTTGGAAGACACGTCCATCTGGGTTCAGTTCCAAGTGGGAAGAAAGACACTGGAAACATGGAGGCTGCTTGGAAGGATGGTTTAATGGTGAAGCAGAACCACCAAGCACGTGTGATTCTGGGTAGAAGACCACATGGAGTGGAGAGTGAGATATATTTATATCCTCTCTTGGGCCTTGCAAGAAATGTATCCTATTGGTTGTCAGACTCCCAGGGGGCTATGTGGGGGTCCAGCTAACCTTGTAGGCTGTCTGTCTCCCAGGCTTGGTTGAATCTTGCTGGTTGATGATGTAATGAATAGGGTTATGTTCTGAAAGGGTGTTGGGCAATTCCTATTATGGCTTAATGGCTTTGTCCTGGTTTGGATCTTGAGTGAGGGCTAATCCTATCACCCAGGAACTGAAGGCCTTTTGTCTTGTAGATAGGATGGCCCAGTCTTTCTGGGGCTATTAACAAAGGTGGGGGCTGCTTTCCAAGAGCATGTTTCTCCTTTTCTCATCCAGGGAGGTATAATATTCTGCCTTTTTACTATTTCCTAGAATATTTCATTCTTCTAGGAGAAGGGTGAGTGCTAACTTCCTACAACCAGATATAAAACACAACCAGATGAGCTAATTCTACTTTCAAACAGAATCTTCTGATCTGACTGCTGTCTTGTATTATTTCAAAATCAAGTTGAATCAGAACTTGAAGTCACAAGACATTTTGTTGTAGCCAACAGATTGAAAAAGCACAGAAGCAAGAAGCCAAGATTCCCAGCATACTTCGTAGACAACCTAAACAATTTGTTTTGGAGTCAGAGTATTTATGTATACAAATACAGTCTGAATTCAAAGAAAAACTAATTGTGTAGGTTTGTAGGACTGAAAACCGAAAGCTGCCAGGCGTAGCTTTTTTTTTTTTTTAAACCGCATAGAAATTGGATGTTAGAAGCAGTAAAAAATATTTTGGATACTTGGAAATTAGAAAAGGGAATAGACAATGTGCAGAAGTAAGAGGGCTAATTGATTAGCGCATACCAGGAAGTATCTACAGGGGGTGTCTGGCATACCGGCAAACTTGAATAGCTGTGAAGTAGATACAGTCTTCATAAACAAAACAAAATATAGGCTTATTTGGCAGTCTAAAAGCTGAACCTTTATAGTTTTTTTGGGGGTGTATATACAGTAGCTTTGAATATCACCAGAATTGCAACATATGAACAAAGAAAAATATCATTATTAAGATATAAAACAGGACATACGGTACATATCATTTAACAATGGTAGATTGGCAAGCAATGCCCAGGGATGGTTATAACATATCTGAGGCTCTGAGATTATATGAGCTTCCAGTGACAAAAGTGAATGAAAGTGGGTCTACATAGCCTCTACATAGAACTGATTGCAATAATCAATTTCCACCCATGAGAACTGCCTATTCATGTGGTCTCTGGACTGTTGGAATTCAGTTTCAGTTTACCTGCAACTCTTCTATTACTACATTGAGGTACTGATTTACCATCTGCACAGCTTCATGTCTCAGATGGCAATAAGAAATGGAAGCACATTTTATTTGAAATCTTCTAATAACCCCATGCAATAGCTATTTATAGAATATGAAAAATATGGAGGATAAAATGAGCTTTTGTGAGATCCCACAGCTCAAATGTCATATGTGCAAGATGAATAGTTCAGTCACCATTTCAACATGTCTCCAAAATACAATTTCAGAGCCAGTTTAGTGAAGTATTATAGGCTACGGTATTAAAGGCAAGACTGAAATCAAAGTTCAAGGATCTCAAGACACTAGTGCTCCTCTTGAACCTCTTCTGATACAGATTATTTATAAATGTGACTATTCTCATTCAAGAAATGGGTGCAAGTAAAATGTTTCCTTCCCAAACATCTGGAACTGCTGCTCTTTCCTACAGAGCCTAAAAAGAGCTATTAGTAATGTGGCAGAAAATGTAATAATCTTCTTTATGTTAATCCAAGCAACAGGTTTTAAGATAGTTCCAAAATCCTGGTGAAAAGCAAAAAGGAAGCAATCATGCCAAGAAACATGTACTAAGTATGTTCAACTAGGGTTAATCAAACTGAAATTAGAGATCTTTCTTTTTGCTCCTGGCTTATTGAATGAATTAGAGTTGGCCAATTAATTTTACTAATGCTACACTTTGGGAACCAACACAAGAAAACACAATGGGCACTTGCTTTAATCTGCCCATCCATTTAGAGGTGAGAACTGAGCACTATTTTGTGCCTAATTTAAGCTACTTACTGCCACGTAAGTCTCAAGTAGAGCAGTAACCTGGAACTTGGGATTTCTTGCATTTCTTTGGCATGCCTGTCACTTTCCTACTTTCAGAGGGCAAATCCCTTCAATTAACAGCTGCGTAAATCTGTTCACACCTGAGAAGCAGCATGTAATCCCTAAAAGTATATTCCACACGAGAAGATTGTTTGACCCTTTTGCCTTATTAGCTAACTTATATTAGAGGTCATAACAGACAACGAGTTTACATAATGGTCCTGTAATACAGCTTCTGCAGAACAAAAGACATGTTAAATCATGAGTTAAATGCCAACAAAATATATACACAACCGTCCCAGTAACAAATACACACATTTCCTTTGTAGCATTTTTTTCCTCATTTGAAGTTCCTCAGAAAACCAGCCTAGTCATTCCTGATTTTCATACTGCTTGTCAGGTTCAGCATTACTTCCTGCTTGTCAGTTCACATTAATGAAAATTTACTCTAGATAGAAGCAGATTCTGCATATCTCGCCATTTTGAAAAACAAAGTTTGGTTTCTGTTTAAAAGTAGAGCAACATTTATACTTTCCCAATTTTATACACAGAACTAACATATGGTATAGCTTATTAAGATATGAAATCTGGGCTGAATGTTCAGATTTACACATCAGTTACACTGGCACCTATTATCAAAGTGAAAATAGACGATTGTGAGAACATTAAAACATATTGAAGCTTCTCTCACAGCCTCTAGGTACAAAGCACATTACTGTATGCCTGAGCCTTTTCTTAACTTCTTATCCTTCTGCTTGCTGTTTTTCACTCAAATTATGACACCTTTTTTCTAAAATAAATTAGCAGGATTTTCCCTCCTCCTTTCAGTTTTCAAGTTTAGCTCCTTAGAAAAGATTATTATAAAGTAGAGTCATTAGGC
This sequence comes from Thermophis baileyi, assembly GCA_003457575.1. Taxonomy (NCBI): domain Eukaryota; kingdom Metazoa; phylum Chordata; class Lepidosauria; order Squamata; family Dipsadidae; genus Thermophis; species Thermophis baileyi. The sequence goes on from QLTV01004083.1 coordinate 2,055,483, forward strand.
TTTGGTATGAATCCAAATTTTTGTAAAGCAAATGGGGAGGGGAATCCCTTCAAGAATTAAAAAAAAAATCAAATATTCACAACATGCATGGAATTAGTACAAATCCTTCTGATTATAGTACTTATCATTATATGAAAGATTGACTTTAATTCTACACAACATCCATGAATGACGGCTTTCAAAGAGGGGCCTTTTCCCTACTGACACTTAGCTATAGGCCTTCAAAACAAAGCATCTATTCCAAAATATGGAGCACAGTAGAGTTATGTTGAGAGGTTGGTATAAACAGCCTGCAGAGGTTGCTGTTTCTGTCTTGCATCATGTTGTTTGGAATCCAGCAGCTACGCCCAAACCGAAATTAAGAAAGAATGCATTGTAGCTGGGAGTGTTCCAATTTCCCATGCAATGCCAAAAATATAATGCATATAGTATCACTATTTCCCCACCCCCCCTGGTTTTTACACCAATGCTCCTAGGAGCTGATAGCTTTTTGGAGGTGTGGGGGGGAAAGGGTGGCTTTCCAGGCTATTTAGTTTTCAAAAGTTACGCATTTGGAGCACAACATATCGCTACCTCAGAATTACAGGGTTCTATGTGTATATATATTCTATATACACATAGAACCCTGTAATTCTGAGGTAGCGTTAATATGTGTCCTATTTGCAGGCCTATGTGCATCCATTCAAAAGTACGCACCGTTGAATTCATTCAGGAGTACTTCCAGATAAATATCTATCTAATTGCGGTTTCAATGGAATTATAATAATAAAATACAGCTATGGCGGGAATGGGGAATTGGGATACCAAAGGATTTTATGGCTGCCACTGCTATTTTTATGTAATAGTTAAAGCATCAGACTAGAAACTAGGAGACTGTGAGTTCTAGTCCTGCCTTAGGCTGAATGCCCTTGGGCCAGTCACTTTCTCTCACTCCTAGGAAGAAGGCAATGGCAAACCACCTTGCCAAGAAAACTTCAGGGACTTGTCCAGGCAGTCTCTGAGACTCAGACATGGTTGAATGAAAGGGGGAAAAAAAACCCTGCTAGTTTAATGTTGGCCTTTCAATCTGAAGTAAAAGGAAGGAAGGTCACTTTGACTGGTTGAACAATATTTGTGTTTCCAGAGGTGTGATGTTAACCAGTATGTCAGGAAATTTCTTGGAGACTCTTATTTGAATGATAATGGTGATGATGATGATGTCAACAATAATAGCACCAGAGTTTGGCCTTGGTTTGTGGAAAAGGGACATGCAAGTAAACTGATGACTATGTTGACATATGAAACTGCTTATATTGAATACGACTATATTTTGCCTAGTGCTATCTAGCATATTTGACCCTGGAACTGCAAAACTTCAAGAAAAAGCATTCCATTTTGTTGAGATTTTTAAATTTGGCATACATATGTCAGGAGCCGAGGTGGCGCAGTGGTTAGAGTGCAGCACTGCAGGCTACTTCAGCTGACTGCTAGCTGTAGTTCGGCGGTTCAAATCTCACCGGCTCAAGGTTGACTCAGCCTTCCATCCTTCTGAGGTGGGTAAAATGAGGACCCAGATTGTTGGGGGCAATATGCTGACTCTGTAAACCGCTTAGAGAGGGCTGTAAAGCACTATGAAGCGGTATATAAGTCTAAGTGCTATTGATTTTGCTATACTGCTAATCTGTAGCTTTCCCTCAACATAAGGAGCAAATATTGGCATATATTTTATACTGAATTAAGAAGTAAGTTAAAAATAACAGGAGGGGGGGATTGTACTCCAGCCCCAAGTCCTTTTGTGCTGCCTTATCATGGCAGAGGTGGTATTGTTGCTGGGAGGGATGAGCGAAGAATGCCAGGAGTATATAAACCCAGTATGGTCACCCAAAATTTGAAGGTCATCCCGGCTGCCCATCTAAAGCAAGCAGACATATACATTGTTCAGCAGTGAATAGGAAGATGTTGGAGGCAGGTTATCACTTTAGTGACAATGGCAAAGACATCATCTCATTTCATGGGAGATATTCTGTATTTTAACAAGAAAACCACATGGATAAAAAAAAAATCATGCTGGATTATGTCCCTCTCATGGAATTCAACATGCTACTGAATTACAGTTGAATGTCTTTTGCAATACTAATGGTTTTCACTTAATACTAAAGTAAAACCTTCAGGATGTTTCAGTTGCTGGAGTTGCCATGCAGTTGCCAAGAAAATCTGAAGTTGCAGTGACAGTATTAGAGTGAGAACATGGAACATCAGAAGCGTGAACATGGGAAAGCTCAACACAATGAAAGATGAAATGAACTGACTACACATTGACATCTTAGGCATCAGTGAATTGAGGTGGACTGGAATTGGAGAATTTCCAGGCAGAACATCAAAAGAAGATACTATTTAATATTCAGGATGCAAAAAATGTGTTTTCATAGTTAGGAGGGGATAGCAAGGACAGTACTTAGCTATAATGCAAATGAAGAACATACTGGATGAGGGTGGTTTTAAAACTGGAGGAAGAAACTTCTCTTCCCCAGAATCCATGGTAAGTACTAATCTTGGGGAGTAAAAGAATATCGTGCTAACAAGGAGAAAGTCATCTTTTGTTCCAAAGGGCAGAGTAGTGAATTGAAATTATAAGAGGGCAGATTCCAAATGAATGTTGAAAATTACAACTAATACTATGAGCAGTTCAGCAAAGGAACAAATTACCTCACAAGGTGATCAGCTCCCTTTCATTTGAAGTGTTTTAAGCAGTGGCAGGGCTATGGATTTCTGCACAAAATAGGGGATTGGACTTGATGGCCAAATATCTCCTTCAAACTCAATTCAATGATGCTATATTTACTTTAATACATATTTATATATTCTTAAATTTAGTACATATTAAATTATATTCAGGAGAATAGCGTTAATTTATTTACAGGAAACAAATTGGCAAAGACAGTCGGGGAAAGTTTAATCAGATCATTAGAAGATAGTTTTGAAAGGGGCTTTATATATGATATAAAGGAGATAAATATTTTCTCTATTCATATTTTAACAGAATTCCTGTCATAAGTGGCCTGTTACACTTGTCTGTTTAAATACCTCAGCTGTGTTCTTTGAATTGCTGTGACTATCTGTGGTCAAAAGTGATTTTTCTAAAATTTGTAACAGTTACACTAATCCAATTTCAATCTGGCTAGACATCTCTAATGTAGCAAGACAAACACAAGCATTAAAACTGCACTATTTTTATTTTGAAGAGAAAGAAGGTACATATAATGTGATTAGATGGAGTTAGAATTTTTTTCCATTAAAAATGTATTCATGACTGAAATGTAGACTCTCCTTAGTGAGCATCACAGAGAATGCCAGTTAGGGGGGAAAAATCCAGAAAATATTTCACTGAGTTTCTTCTCTTTACACAAAATCAATATATAAGTCTTTAAGACTGGACCTAATGTTCATCATGTGTAAAGCAGTTTAAGGTACTGATTCCTACTATTACTTTATCCAACTGGATTCTGGAAGAGAACTACAGCTGAAAAATGTGTTGGGAACAGAATTAGTTATGGGGAAATATTGAGTACCATGGCATATCCCTAATATTCTATCATTTGCTTTATATCTGACAGGAACAGACCTACATTTAATAACAAGAATCTGAATTAATCTATTGCTGTTTGACTCACCAAAAAAAAAAAAAAAGACTCTTCATATAAGAAGTGTTTGGAGTATCAGATGATTTGTAAAATGCTCATTTACACTGCTCCAATTATGAAACAACAGAGCAAACTTGCATTAAACATGGTTGTTCTGTTGCCATACCATCTGTAAATGCAGCCACTCAAATGTTTAATTATTGTCCAAGATACAGTCATTTGTTTCATACATAACCTTAATCAGAAGCCTCCCAAGTGACTTATAAAATAAATAATGCCTCTCAGAGGAAGAACTGCATCCTAATCCCCTAGAGTTTTGCCTCTGCTTTGAATTCATTGCTCTTTTCCACATCAATTGAATTGATAAAGAGTCTGGAATCAGAACTTCATTTCTGACCGAAGGTTATATTGCTTTAGATAGAAAGGAGCTATTGTAGCAGGATATAAATCCAACAGGAAATAAATATATTAAAGAATGAGCTACCATTTCATTGGGTGATTATTCTATTGCCAGAGTGAATGAGTTGAAAATAGCCACAAATTATTTAAAAACAAATAGATAAATTCCTTCGCATAAAATGTATTCAGTGAAAAGACGCCACAATATCTTAACGTCATTCCTTCATAAGCAGATCCGCATGAGATTGCATGCTGTAGTTTTTGAAATGCAAATATGTAACAGATACACATGAGATGCAGAAGGTTTCAGGTTGGTTTTATTTAGTAATATATTTGGAAACTTATTCTCTGTGAAGCAGCTTTGCAATAAAGACAATAGTAGCTTATTATGCACAAACCTGAAACTATGGCTTCATGTTTCAGTCAAACATGAAATCTTTGTGATCCATGCTTTGAAATGTACTTAGCTTGTTTAACAGTGGTTCAGAAAGTGCAGCAAAGCTGGATTCTTTAATTCAAACTATTGCAAATACAAGTGAAGTTCTTTTTTCAGCTGCATGGTGAAAAAGTTCTTTTTTCAGCTGCATATTAAGTATAAGTCCTTTATCTCTCATTGAGTGAGAGAGATAAAGGACTTATAGTAAGCATACAAGCAAGCAAGCAAGATAAAAGATATATCGTAGGCTCATTCTAGATCATGTACTTCATTTATTTGCAACAACAAAAAAGCCAACTGTTAGATTCGCGCGTAAATGAAGAGGCGAGACGTAGGAACTGTCCAGCACCTTTATTTCTCCTGAGTGCAATATCAAGTGCTGGCAGGCTGCAGGGAAGCCGCTTTTAAGGGCTTCCCTGTAGCCGGCTGGCCACTGACAGCAGTTTATTTCTCCCGCCGCTTGATTAGCCAATCAGCGGCAGTTATGCAAATCTGTACTCCGTACGGCAGTACATAACACCCACAATGTATTTTTCATAATGCACATAATATTTATGACAGTAAACAAGAGATTCACTAAACAGGATAGGTGTGAAAAAAAGATTACAAGAGGCACCACGAAGACATGAATGTTTAAAGAAAAGTTATCCACATAACAAATACAATAAATTTCAAACAAATATAATTGGAGGTGGCAGGTTGAAGGAAGGGAGGGGAGGAAGTACTGGGAAGATTACATGATAGTACAGTAGGAGGATCAAGGGCTGGGCTGTCTGATTGGAACAGTTCATTAGGATGACATATACCTTATGCATATTTTTATACATGTACAAAATGGAAAACAGATTTAACAGATGTTTGGATGGAAAGGTGAGAGAGTTAATGAATATTGAAAAAATGTGGCATGATGCTGAAAAGTTTGATAATCCATACACTGAACCATAGCTTCCAGGATATACACACCAGTCATGTTTATTTTTGCTAAGCAGATGAATATAAAAGAATGGAAGTTTTAATTTATGTAATTTTCTCATCCTTTTCTTTTATTATAAACATCAGTCTTTTTTCTTCCTACTTGAGTGCCGGGGGAAAAAACCCATCAACTACATTGAAATAATTATAACAATCTATTAATCTATTTTTTTAATATAGCACCGTAACGTAGGTTTTAAAAACACAACTATTCATACATTATTTCTGCTGTGCTCCAGAGATGTAAATGGTTCGAAGTCGCAGCTGAAGCAGAGGCAGAAGCTCCAGGCAACTGCCAGGCTTGGAGAAATCACATATTACAAGAAGGAAAACCGGGGCTTGGCCAAGAGCACAGCTGTTTAGTGGAGCCACAAAAAGCTTGTACATTAAATAATCATAAATGAAGATGGTGAAATCAGTTGGCATCCATTGTTCAATGTTCTAGAATTCTCCAGAGAGCATGCTAAGGCTGGCTATGGAAAAGCTGTCATATATGAAAACCCCTTCTGTTTTCATATATCATTGGAAAGAATTAAATTGTAGTAAATTTTTAACAGTCCACTGCCTTTTCTCAGTCCAATAGGGGTTCTTTTTTGTATTTATCAAATTATTCCTGTCAATATGTACAGATACTTACTATCCCAATAGTTCAGACATTATGATTAATTGTTAATAATACAATAACAAGAGCAAAAAAGGAGGTTCATTGATGAAAACTTCAAAAGAGAGAAGGAGGAGAGAAGAAAGTAACCTTTTTGGCTAAGTTTATCTTAACAGTACTAAAGCTGTACCAATGTTAACAATTTGTACCAGGGGTGAAATGCTACCGGTTTGGCCCAGTCCGAGCGTACCGGTAGCAGCGGCCGCCAGTGGTTTGGAGAACCGGTAGCAACGGCAGCGCGAGGCTCCGCCTACCCGCCCGGATGTCGCCATTTTCTTGTTTTTAACCCTCTGCGCATGCGCAAAGTGTTCTGCACATGCGCAGAGGGTGAAAAAGTGCGCGCTTCCGAACCGGTAGGGAAGGTAAGTAGATTTCACCACTGATTTGTACCCTTGCCTTCAACTTAAATTGTCTTTAGTTGTTCTGGTATTAAAGTAAGGTTTTCCTCCCTAATTTTAATGCTATCCAGGGGCAGCCTCAAGGTGTGTAAAATCTGTCATTGTATGCTTTGCCACCCCTGATTGTGAAGTTGAGGTCAGGAAATCAGCAGTGGGAATGATCAGAGGAGTATCAGTTGATGTTCTCCCCTTTCCTTTCATCCCTGATCAGCACTTTCTCTGTAATTGCTCTGTAAAAACTGAGCATAATTGTTGTTTTAAACATCAACAAAGCCACATGAATATGAGCTTTGTCAACCTCCATAGCCAAACTTGATCCAAAAGAGACTTGCAAGTTATTTCTGAATGAGGTATAATGAGGTCAGGCATAGGGCCTGCTGCAGTGTGAAGGGTTGAGTGGATTTGTGCCGTAGTGCTTGATAATCCCATGATCCTGCTGGGATTATTACAAATTCTTTCTTTATTGCTTTTGCCAGTTTTGTGCAAAGCTAGAATAGTGCTCAGTGAAACAATGGGGTCAAGGCAACACTTCAAAAGATTTAATTCTCTTCATGGTTCCTACTTGCCTTTAAAAAAAAACCACTATTCAGCTTGTGTTGTTATAGAATGGGTGTGTGGGAGCAAGAGCACAAGAGGCCTAGAGATACTAGGTTGTAGTATCTCTATTCTCATTGTGTGCTATGAACGGGGGGGGGGATGTTTTTTCCACTCACTGGTGATGTAGTGAAGACAGAGGGCAGGGTAGGGATAAGCACTGAGGGTAGCAAATGTCATGCTAGAATACTTTTCTGCTGACTCAGGGATGGGTGGATAACACTTTATTTCCGTAGCTGGCCTAGTTTAGGATATGAGGCTTTATTGTTTAGCCTTCATATTTCTTTAAATCAAACAACAGCTTCATTTATGAATGGTTAGATACTAGCCAAGTTTCTGAATGTTAGCTCAATATGATATTTCCTTGGAAAGTATAACATTCAAGTCTGAGAAAGCCAGAGACCAAAATGTCACATTTCCTGCATGGCTCTCACTTCCTTGCTGGCAATCGGCAGAGAGAGACTGTATTTAGACCGTGGCTGTGCACATGGCTATTTCTATCACGTGTACGATCGCAGAGAAGCCTTGGCCAATTGGCCCTGTCGTTGTGCTACAGGTGAAGGAATGCAGGCAGTTTCCATGTGGTTTCCCTGCACAGAAGTCACAACCGGGGAAAAGATGGCCATATGGTAGGGGTAGATTACAAATCATGGTTAAAGTGGCACGAAAGGAGCAGACAGGAAGAGGACCAAGAAAAAAGAGGGGGTTAGAGAGTCTCCGCAAATGTGCCTTTTTTCCCCACTACTAACTGCCACTGGGGTTTAATGCAATCTATAAACTCATCTGTCTGTTTACATACCAGCAAACGATACATCTTTCTGATCCACTTACTTTTTCAAGCCAAATTTATACACAGGGCACTGATGTTGTGTATACAAGACACAGAGCTAGCTGAAGGCTGTCCCTGCTTTCACAGCACATGTCATCCTTATAAATAAAGCATTGGCTCGGCTAAAGAGTCTGAGAACCAAAGAGCCACATTGCGTGCAAATCCAGCTCAGTGCCTGAACTTCTTTGAGCTTGAAGCTAATCCTGACTGACATGTTACAGTAAAAGTACTTATAAAATCAATAATAAATTCACTGCTGTTGACATCTTGGGACATCAAAGATAAAGGAGAAATAAGCCACGGAGTAAACAGTCCTGCAGCTATGCCAGTTTTTCAAGGAGAGGAGCAAAGGAAGACACAAGAGACCATGGAGTAAATTAGTACTGTGCTAGTGTTGTTTTTAATCCAAGGTCTTGACACCAATGAAAACATAAAAATGGGATGCGAATTTTTTACACAGAAGAAAAATTCCCAAGAGGTCATGTATGAAGATACAAAATCCTGAAATTGTGAAGTTAATATAATTTTATTAACATTGGAACAATGCTGCCACCCTGATATTTTTTTTTAAACACTTAAGGGCAACTAAATCAATCCTCTTGCTCAACGAAAGAGCGAGCAATGGATTGCAGTTTGTTAAAAGAGCAAATGTAATATTAGGAAGTACAGAGTCCAGACCACAAGGAACAATTGTTCTATTTTATTCTGGCCTAATCAGGGGTGGGTTCCTCCCGGTTTGTACCGGGTCACCCGAACTGGTAGCGAGCCACTGGTGATGTCACAATTGCGTCATTGACCAGCTTTGGACGGTGCCGGTCCGTGGGCGCCGCCATTTTTTTCTGAGGATTTTTGGTGCATTTTTGAAGTTTTGTGCCGTTTGTGCTCTACTGCTGCTTCGGAAATGGCCCTCCCGCCCGCCCCCGGGTGTATGCTGACCTTTATTCTTCGCCCGAAGCACAGCTGATCAGTTCCTCAGCTGTGTTTCAGGCCGATTATAGTGACTGAGCATGTACGGAAGCAGCATTGCACCGTGGGAACGTGCGCGCGCAACATCGCAATGCACACCGGTGGCGAAGGTAAGTGGAACCCACCCCTGAGCCACACCCACAGAGTGGTAGTAGAAATTTTTGGAACCCACCCCTGGGCCTAATCAGACCCCATCAGGAGCACTTTGCCCAATTCGGAGTACCACCATTCAAAAGGACAGTGACAAATTGGACTGGTAAAAGGTTGGAAACTAAGCTATAGGAGTAATGATTGAAAAATCTGGATATGCTTAGTCTACAAAAAAGATGACTGAGGGGAGTTTTCAATCATCTAAAGCAGGGGTGTCAAACTGGCGGCCCGCGGGCCGGATGCGTCACGTGCAGGCCACGCTCACCCCAGCTCCGCGAAGGGAAAAAACATCGTGAAATGTCATGTGATGGCAATGTGACACCGCAAGTTTGACACCCATGATCTAAAGTGTTGTCACACTTATTCTCTATTGCTCCAGAGCAGGGGTGGGTTCTGGATCCTTTTGCTGCCAGTTCGCTCAGGGTCGTACTGGGCGCGCCCGCAGCAATAAAAAAATAGCTTCTGCGCATGTGCGGAAGCAAAAATTAGCTTCTGTGCATGTGCAGAAGCAAAATCCAAGATGGCGGCACCCACGGAGACACCGCCAGAACCGGCTCCGTGACATCATCGCCGATTTACTAATGGTTCTAAAGAACCGGATAGAACCGGTAGGAACCCACCTCTGCTCCAGAGGGCAGGACCAAAATGAGAAGGAATGAGATTCATGTTAGAGATAAAAAAACTTCCTGACTGTGTGAGCTGTAACCAGTGGAACAGGCTGCCACATGAAATGATGGCTTTTCCATCATTCAAACAAAGACTGGAATGTAATTTACCAGAGACTTTCATGAATGGAACAGTGGACTGGACTAGGTTCGCTTCCAGCATTGTACATGACCTCAGTTTCTCAATTACCCCTTTGGACAAATTTGCTGCCTCCAAACTCTAAGTAAATCCTGGCTACAGAATACAGATATTACTATAAGTGATGTGCAGTTGGTCTGTAATGTTCTAAGTTAATTATCTTGTTTTTTTTCTTTTTCTTAAACATGCTACATCAATTGACTCAAGTTACAGTAACTGGAGCTATAAAATGTGAGATGCTCTTATCCAGTACTTTGCTACATGCAAGCAAGCATCATTTAATTAAATTAGAATCACTGACATGAAACTTACCTGTAGGATTGTAGACAAGAAGTGCTTCAGAAGAAGAAAGTTATTTGTTTCATCCTTAATGCATGCATGTGCTTGTGTGCTTGAAAAATATAGAATGAAAACATGGAAGTGTTACAAGTGGGTCATTATGCTACCTGGATCTTCCATAAAATTCTGTCAATAAGGTCATTTTAGATGAGAGTTGAAACTCACAGACCAGAGGTGGTTATCATATAACCATGCAACAACCACTCACAAATTATAGCTCTCTTAACAGTCTTGTTCACTATAGATGGTGATGTGTTATGATGATGTGCTATGTGCTAATAGAAATGTTAGACAGACTAAATATATTTGTACATGAGGCCTCTTTAGCAGTTTGGAATTGTCTTTAGGTTTGTCTGATTTTTCAGTGTTGGCAGAATCCCAAAGCTAAAAGAATTTCTGACAGTGAGAGAGATCAACCAGTGGAACAGCTTGCCTTCGGAGGTTGTGAGAGCTCCAACACTTGAGACTTTCAAGAGGAAATTGGACTGCCATTTTTCGGAAATGGTGTAGGGTCTCCTGCTTGAGCGGGGGGTTGGACTAGATGACCAACAAGGTCCCTTCCAACTCTGTTAATCTGTAATGTGTAATTTATTACCGGCTTTGCTACAATGTATGTAAAAACTTCACTTAATCTACCCTGTTTAGCGACCATTCAAAGTTATGACAGGGCTGAAAAAGTAACTTTATGACTGCTCCTTGCATTTACAAGCCAGAAAAGATCCATCCAAATAGGTTAAGTATGATCCGCAAAACTTGTATAAAGAGAAAAAACCTGGCAATACAGAGAGCCTTCATTTAGCAATTACCTTGTGGAACGACCAATCACAGTTATAATAGTGATGAAAAAATAACTTTGTAACCAATGATCACATTTATGACGCTTGCAAGTCTGTAAAGCAAAAGAAAGCTGAAGGAAGATCATAAGTACAGGTGTGGTTTTGCTTAACTGCCGCTTTATTTAATGATTGAGTTGCCATTCCCAGCAGTGGTCACTTAATGTGGATTACCTGTATTCTGGAAGGGTGCTTAAAACTATTTTATGTATGTTCATTGTTCAAAACTGCCATTTCAATTGTTGAGTCATCAGTATGATTCAGGGGTGGGTTCTAACTTACCTCACCGCCGGTTCGCTTCCTCCCGCACCGCGTGGCTGCGCATGCATTGCGCGCCGTGCGGCTGCGCCACGTGCATGCATGCGCAGTGCCAAAAATTCGCAAAAAATAAAAAAAAGCCAAAAACAAGATGGCGGTGCATGCGCAGTGCCGGGGACTTGGCGCATGCGCAGTGCCGGGGACTCAGCTTCTGCGCATGCGCAGAAGAAAAAAATATAGCAAAAAATTCCCAAATAATAATAATAATAATCCCCCCCCAAAATTAAAAAAAATGATGGCGGCGTCCACGGACTGGCACCAACAGAACCGGCTCCATGACGTCACCAGCGGTTTGCTACCGTTTCTATAGAACTGGTGCGAACCGGGAGGAACCCACCTCTGGTATGATTAGCAAACACAAATTAAATGCAGGAGATCTCTAGATGTGACATAGCCCCAGGTATCTTTGAAATATGTTGGAAAAAGATCTGCATACATATCGTCTATGTCCATGAAACTTCCTTGCGAGGAGAGCCACAGAACTCCTTTCAGTTATGGAAGGATGACTGTTGGGTATGGTGCCAGCTGGTTTGGACTACCCTCACAAAATCTGTAGTATATATGGGAGTCATCAATTTCTCTTACGTAAAATAAGGGAATAGGATGTATTTTCAATTTGTCTTGGGCCCAATAGGCTCTAGTTTGGTACAAAAATCCCCTGATTTCGTATAGCTAATCACCAGTCAACAACATATGCCAATTTTAATTTTCTTAAGCATGTGCAGAATGTTAATGCTTGATTATCATTAGTTTTCTTGATCATCTTTGCAATTATTTTCCTGAAGTAGCACTTTCTCTTTTTCATTGTCCTTTGGCTTTAACTCAAACGCCTATAGCAAGCCATGTGATTTTATCTGCATGTGCAAGGAAGTATATTATGTCTTGTAACTGGTGTTTAATTACAGACAGTACTTAAGGATGAAAAGAACACCATCTCAAGGTGGTACCTCATAATCAATATGAACATAAATTATGGAGCAAAATTGTGCAAGAAATAAGCAGTTTACAGCTAAAATAACTTCTAACCAGTAATTCCCCAAAAATCTTTTAAAGCTTTTTCCTTTTGCACATCATCTGCGTTTCCACACCACCACACAACAGTTTGAAACTAACTCGCAACTGTCTTCATTTCCATCAATCTTTAAACAGTGAACATCATGATCCAATCCATACTCCTTTTTCCTCTTACTGCCCAATAGATTAGAGCAGGGGTGTCAAACTCAAGACCCGTGGGCTGGATCTGGCCTGTGCGGTGCTTAGATCTGGCCCGTGGGGCCGCCGTGGAAACAGTGAAGGACCGGCTCGTGGTGCCTCTGCCAGCGAAAATGGAGCTCTGTGTTTGCTGGCAGAGGGCTGCAGGAGGCCGTCGCAGTTGAAAACGAAGCTCTCCCTGGTCTTGCCTTCCTCCGCTGGAGACAGTGGATCCCCCCAGCCCTGTCCAGGCCACCACAGGTGCCCCCGACACAAGTGACGTCAAATTGGCCGTTTCTCCCCTGGCCACGCTCCTCCACCCCCCTCCGAGGTCAAACACAACCCTGATGCAGCCCTCAATTAAATTGAGTTTGACACCCCTGGATTAGAGCAAAGAACAAGCTGTGTCCCGTGTCCCGCCCCCTTGAACATTTCCCTCTCCCCTTTCTTTCAGTGCTGAAAAACACTTGGTGTCTTGTCAGTCAGATTTTGTGGCATCATTCAAAATCTTCAAAAATGCTTTTCTCTTTCCGAAGAACAGTTCCTCTGTGAAAGTTGGACCATTCACTTCTTTGATTAGGGTTCATTTACTTTTGCCACAACTCAGTACTTATTTCTACTATTTCTCACTACTTATTTCTACTATTATTTCTATCTTCCATGGTCTTCTTTGATCACTCAGTGGCTTATTCCTGTTCCCTAGGAAATACTATATAGTACAATTTATAAGAGTTTTTCTCAGCAACCTTAATCATGCTGGCTGGGGAAGTCTGGGAGCTGAAGTACACACTTTTTAAAGTTGCTAAGGTTGAGAAGCACTGGTTTATACAGTAGCATATCTCTCATCCCATCTACCCAAGCAAAGATTTGTGATTAAAAGCTAAGAAACAGATGAATCAAGTGTGTTTGTTTCTCTCTCTGTGTGTGCACGCAAATGTGTATGAAGTGGAAGGGCTGGTGTGGAAATCAGGAGAAAAAGCTGTTAAGTTCGTTTATTTTCTTCAACACAAAGGTGGTGAATATTCATCTGTGTTTTTCTTCCAGTAAAATAACATTCCTGCTATTTTACAGCCTGCCTGATCAGAAGGGGATAATAGCTGTGCACTTCTTCAAATTGCAGGACAGGGTTCAAGGCAGAAGGGAAGGAGTATACCTGGAATACACTACCTGACTCTGTGGTTTCTTCCCCAAACCCCAAAACTTTAACCTTAGACTATCTACTGTTGACCTCACCCCATTCCTAAGAGGTCTGTAAGGGGCGTGCATAAGCACACCAACGTGCCTACCGTCCCTGTCCTACTGTCCCCATTTATTCGTATCCATTTCATGTATTCATAATCATGTTTATACTTATATTTTGTTATCTTATACATGCTTCACAAACAAATAAAATAACATAAATAAAATGTAACCTAGTGACAAGCATAACAATGAATGCAGGACTACTTTTTCAGATTTTTGGTTTTTTTTTTAAATTGCATTATATGTCTGCAGCTTGGTCCATCAGGGACTGTTTGTACCTGTATTATTAAAGCAGAGGTTGCCAGGTTTCTGAACAACACTTTGTCTTTTACTAAAACCTCGACATTAATAAGAACAATAATAATATATTTATACTTATAGCTGTTATCTAATACATGCTTAACAAAATAAATAAAATAAATAGATAAAATAAAAATAAAATAAAGTTCAATATGTTGCTCAATACTGTATGAACCAAACTCTGAGTTTCTCTGGGACCAACTTACTGCTCTGCACAAAATGTTATGAGACCCAAATCATGATGATAATGATGATGATGATGATGATGATGATAATAATAATAATAATACACGGCGTGGGAGGGAGCAAACCGGCATTGAGGTAAGTTGGAACCCACCCCTGCCTATATCTGTTATCTAATACATGCTTGACAAAATAAATAAAATAAATAGATAAAATAAAAATAAAATAAAGTTCAATATGTTGCTCAATACTGTATGAACCAAACTCTGAGTTTCTCTGGGACCAACTTACTGCTCTGCACAAAATGTTATGAGACCCAAATCATGATGATAATGATGATGATGATGATGATGATGATAATAATAATAATAATAATCAACCCTTATCAACCATCAGTGCCAGTTAATAATATTTGTGATACATTTTTAAATGTTCAGTTGACTGAGCTTCATGTTTAATGAATAAAGTATATAATAATAATAATAAATGTCTAGGGGCAATGGATATAAATATTTTTTTGAACTGCTGGAGCAGAAAATATAGAATAAGAATGTGATGACAACCTTACATGGACATGGCTTAAAATGGGAACCATCAAGAAAGAACCAGAAGGTTTAATACTCGCTGCTCAAGAACCAGCACTACAAACTAATGCCACGAAAGCAAAGATACAAAAATCCACTGACAATCCAACCTGCCGACTTTGCAACGACACAGTTGAAACTGTTTCACAGGTAATATGTGAGTGCAGCAAAATCGAGCAAACTGATTACAAAGCTAGACATGATCGAGTTGCTAAATTAATCCACTGGTCATTATGTAAAAAATACGCCCTACAGTACCTGTATCCAAAAAGTCATGGGAACATAAAGTGGAAAAAGTTGTCAAAAATGAGACGGTGAAGATCTTGTGGGACTTTCGAATACAGACAGATCGTCATTTGGAACACAACATGCCAGATATCACAGTTGTTGAGGGCCGAAGCGTACAATTTATTGATATCGCTGTACCAGGAGATGCCAGAGTTGAAGAAAAAGAACTGGAAAATATCATGAAATATTGCGACCTGGCCATTGAAATTACACGGTTATGGATGAAACATGTAACAGTGATACCCATTGTCATCGGGGCACTTGGTACCATGTCCAAGAATTTTACAAAACACAGCAAGATATTGCAGCTTCCTGCAATAACACCAGTGGAACTGCAAAAAACTGCACTACTCGGAACATCATATATTTTAAGAATATCCTTGGTTGATACCTAGGACGCTGGCAGCAACCCGTATCAACCATTAGCACCAGTCAATGGTATTTATGAGACATTTTTAAATGTTTAGTTCACTGAGTTTCATGTTTAATGAATAAAAGAGATAATAATAATAATAATAATAAACCACCACCACCACCGTTGGACAGCTAATGCATACAGACGTCAATGTCTCACGTACAGTATATAGAATGCAAGACTATTTCCCACCCAAAGTGCTTTGCGGAATATGAAATAATAATAATAATAATAATAATAATAATAATAATAATAATAATAATAATGATGATGATGATGATGTCTCTCTGTAAAACTGATCCCGGTTAAATTTGGAGACATTTGTGTGGATGCAACTAATAGAATCAGCTCAGGGCACTTCCAAGTGGACCTTAAAATGGTTCTGAAGCTGTGAGTTTCCAGGCTACCATTTGTGTTGGGCTGCTGAGTTGATTAAATTCTAACTTAGCTGCAGTATATCCCGAATTAGGTGGGGGCGGGGAGCAGCCAGTCAGTTCATTTACAACAGTACAACACTAGAAATGAAGGGCATATGGGCAATGTCATTTCTCATTGGCAGGAATTTATGCCTCAATCAGCCTCCCAGCTCTTGGGTTTCAACTGAGATTGCATCTATTTACAAGCCCTTAAAGGGGAAGACAGTTTGATGGTGTCATAGATTTGCCCCTTCAGAGCAAACACTTGTATTTTTTTTTAATTGCCTTTTACCAAGATTCATTCCCTAGTGCAGAGGTCTTCAAACTTGGCAACTTTAAGACTTGTGGACTTCAACTCGCAGAATTCTCCAGCCAGCATAGCTGGCTGGATAATTCTGGGAGTTGAAGTCCACAAGTCTTAAAGTTGCCAAGTTTGGGGATCCCTGCCCTAGTGGAATGAAGGAAGCTTCTCTTGCACATCCCCAGATAGCCTATCTAACCTACACTGCCTACCTGTACACCTCCCTGATTTGTGTGGCATTTCTGATGCATAACCACACACTTCCCAACCCACATGGTACCTCTCTCATACCCTTAGTGAGGGAGGAAGGAAGGGAGGGAGAGAAGAAAGCAAGGAAGGCTGGAAGGAAGGGATGGAGGAATCAATGAATAAAGGAGGGAGGGAGGGAGGGAGGGAGGGAGGGAGGAAGAGAGAGAACATTACAAAAATTTCAAAAGGAGGGAGGGAGGGAGGAAGGAGGGAAGGAAGGAAGGAAGGAAGGAAGGAAGGAAGGAAGGAAGGAAGGAAGGAAGGAAGGAAGGAAGGAAGGAAGGAAGGAAGGAAGGAATGATTTTTTTAAATAATCCCTGCCAGCTTCCCACAAGGAAACTTAATGGGGAAACCAGCAGAAAGTCAGAAACACCACTGCTGATCCCACTGCTCTTTTGCCCAATGGGATGATTCTGTTTCCCTATTTAGGTAAAGTTATCTTTGAAATGATGACCCATTGGGGCACGCGTTGTCTGGAAGTTTTTAATAGCTTGATATCTTTTGCAAATGCTTAAGTCCTTTTATTTACTTTTTGTATGGAATGTGTATGATGATGGCAGGATGTGATACTTGTTGGTCCAGGGCCCGCATTAGCTTGGGGTAGGACATTGTTTTAGTGATGGTTATTGGTCAACTTGGAGAGGAATGCTATTGGTTCATAATATCCTTAGCTTGTTCTTGCTTTCTGAGGACTGAAGTGGTGAAGATAATTGTACTCCCACCTTCAAGTCGGTTTGGAGGAACTGGGAAGAAAGAACAGTATCCTATGAAAGTGCCTCACAAAAGTCAACATGCAGGATTGGTATTTGAGCAATAATATAAGGCCATGCAGCTCATCAGGCATCTTAATTTTTACAACAACAATGGACTATTGCACTTTCCTTTGTCATAATCTAAATATTAACGACAGCAACCACAGAAGCATTGCCACTGACATTGTATAGATTGGAGCTGTTAGGAAAATGACTACTGATAACAGCACCATCTGTGCTCATAATAATACTAGATAGGAGTGAAAAGTACATTTGCATACTATCATATGCTAGAAAAAATAGATCAGAATAAGTTACATCCATTTCATAAGGTATCCCAGAAAATAAGTCAAAATGCAGAGCATAGAATAAATAGAAAAAATACACCCACGGCCTTAGAAATCCTTGTATACAGTCACAGTTTTAATCAGTAAAAGAATGTATATTTATTTTAACCTTAAACAGGTTAAAATAATGCTTAGCAAGCACATTATTTATAAGTTCTTCTATTATTCCTATAAATTGTGTCACATCTAGAGTATCTGTAATTATAAATGTCCAGAGCAAATATTTAGGGATTAATACAGTAGTTATTTCCATTAAGATTGAATTTTCTTCCCTTTTTCTTCCCTTCCTTTATTGCATGTGGTTAAAATTAAGATTTGTTTTATCCTCTCAGGACCAAACACTAAAATTACATAGCAGGCAAATGGATAATCTCACATTTTTTAATTTGAAAAGAAGGCATAGAAAGTTGTTAATTTGAATGAAAGAATAGCAGGAGAAAGGTGGCTTAACTCACCTCTCCGAGCATCAAAATCTTTCCCATATTTAGATTTTCTCTCAGCAAGAGAAGATAATGAGATTTGATATATTTTTCCTACAATATGTAAAAGGAACGGGTTCATTTTTGAGCAAGCGGTAAGAAAATAAAAATATAAGCAGAGTCTATTCATGCTTTTCTTCTGCACTTTACTGTGGTTCTAGTGGCTGCTTTTAATAAAAACAATCAAAATCAAAATATTAATCATGACTTCTATGTAATATCTTACTCAGTGCCTAACAAAACAGCATGTTGTATGTGGGGGAAGGAAGGGAAATACAGATGAATGGATACCACCATAGGTTCTAGTTTTATGTTTCCAGACATTCCTACATTCCATCTATACCTGCCTGAATGGAGATATATCTGAGCTTAAGTTGCCCTATGAGTTGTTCTTGGAGACTCATAAACCTGCATGATACTTCATAACCTTTAGATGGTTTAATAAAGATATTAGCTCAGGGGTCCTCAAACTTTTTAAACAGGGGGCCAACTCATGGTCCCTCAGACTGTTGGGGGCTGGACTGACTGAGTGGGTGTGGCTAAGTGGTCATGTGACTGGGTGGGCATGGCCAGTTTATCAGTCCATTACACAATACACACAAATTAAACTTTAATTTGTTTTGCTCCTGGGGGTGTTTTATTTGCTTTTGTTTGCATGTTGCTCTTTTGGTTGACTTTTCTTTTTACTAGATCATTTTTTAAGTTGTTTAGGAGTCTAGTGGTCCACTTCAGGAAACTCAGTTTTGCAGCAATTCTTCTCAGCCCCAAGGAGCTTACAATCAACCCCCCCCTCTCT
>QLTV01004083.1:2074471-2104302 GCA_003457575.1 Thermophis baileyi
CTCTCTCTTTCCCTCCCCCTCTCTGTCTCTCTGTCTCTCTCTGTCTCTCTCTGTCTCTCTCTCTCTCTCTCTGTCCCCTGGTGGGGGGAAGGAACCCCTGAACTGGTGCTGGGTGGTGGGAATTTGATGTCCCGAGACCGAACAGTGGCACGCCAAAGACCAGCTAGCTGGCGGGGAGGCAGGGCAATCCCGCGGTCTCCCCAAAAGTAACACATCTCTTTCACTTGAAACTTGAAGACTAGTCCGGCCAGCAGGTGGGCAAGCAGGTGGCCCTCCTCATCCAATCCAGTCCTCCTGCAGCACTCTGCCGGCTGCACGGAGGCCTCGGGAGGTCTCTGCACACCCCATTTTTGGCGTCTCCAGCCTCCAGAAGCCTTCTGCCAGTCAAAAATGGGCACATTTTTGGCCTCCCCCGCCTCTAATAGCACTCTGACTTACCTTCCAGTTCCAGCCCGCGGAGCTCGCGAAGGTAAGTCCTGCGCTCAGCTGAAGGGTGGGGGCGNCTGGCCCACGGGCTGTAATTTGAGGACCCCTGTATTAGCTAAATATGGTGAGACAGGTTAGGCAAGAAACTGCTTAATAATGAATGGAAACTGATCAAGGAGAGATTCAACCTAAAAATAAGGAGAAATTTTCTGACAGTTAGATCAATCAACCAATGGAACAGGCTGACTTCAGAGGTTGTGGGAGCTTCATCACTGGAGGCTTTCAAGAAGAGACTGAACTGCCATCTGTCAGAAATGGTGTAGGGTCTCCTGCTTGGGTGGCGGGTTGGACTAGATGACCTACAAGGTCCCTTCCAACTCTGTTAATCTGTATCTAAAAATATAAACTCTAATATTGGGAAAGATATAGAGCAAGGGATGGAGTTTTTAAACTCTGGGCACTATTCAGGTTCTTGATCAAAGGCATAGGCATTCTATTTCCTTCCAATGGCTGAAATCTTTCATTTCATTAAATGAAATGAAAGATTCAGTGGGTGCCTTGATATCAAGACCTATTGTATGCATCTTTTTTGTGAGACAAACTGTTTGCAGATGCTGCTTTATACATCTTGGAAGATCTGGGATTTTAGAATGATAAAGTTGAAAAGATAATTGGGAGGTTTCACTATTGAGTTTTACTTATTTATTTATCTAATTTATATAGCTGCTCATCTCACAAGACTCTGGGCATTGTACAACAAAACTAAAGCAATAAATATCTAAAATCATTATAACTAACAAATATTAAAACATTAAAAAAACTGTAAAAGAAGCTAAAACAAAATTAATAGGTTAAGGAATGTTAATAGTCATGGAACCACCTCATCAGTTCACAACTGTCCCGTGGATTATTTTGTTTTCTGCATTGTGGAATGATAAAGAACTTGAACTCCCTGAATGTTAATTCCTTCAGGCATTTGATGAGTGCTATCATACCTCTAATCCAGGGGTGAAATCCAGCAGGTTCTGACAGGTTCTGGAGAACTGGTAGCGGAAATTTTGAGTAGTTCGGAGAACCGGCAAATACCACCTCTGGCTGGCCCCAGAGTGGGGTGGGAATGGAGATTTTGCAGTATCCTTCCCCTGCCACGCCCACCAAGCCATGCCCACCAAGCCACACCACGCCCACCAAGCCACGCCCTCAGTAAAAACATTTGGATTTCACCACTGCTCTAATCAATCTTCTCTTGTTAAGTTTATACTTTCCCAAATGCTTTAGTCTCTCCTCACAGAAAGTAGTTCTAGTAATCATCCACACAGCTCTTTTTCTTATGCTTGGAAGTTTTTCATCTAGACATTTGGCATCATAACTGATAAAGATCTAATTCTGTAGATCTCACTGTGCAACAAACTGCCAAATACAAGAGATGTAAATGTAAGCTTTTGCAGCCCTGGAAAATCTGTCCCACAGACTTTTTCCTACAAGAAAGGGCAACTGGCCTCACCTATTGAACTTCAATGCTCCTCAGTCCTACCCAATATGACTAATGGTGAGGAACAATGGAATTGGAATCCAATCACTTCTGGATGCCTTTGCTTTCTTAATTTAAACATAATTACACTTACATTTAAATTTTAATATTATTATAGTCAACAATAGCAACAAAAGAAATGCAATATATCTATGTATATTTTTATTTTCCCATTTGAGAAAATATAAGGGTGATGAACATGAAAAATGTGAATTCATATTGTAAAGTACACAGGAACATTATATGATCTGGATATAATGTATTTTGTGCTTATTAACCAGGCTTATCCAGAAACCAGAACTACATACAAAAAAAGTACAGAACTCTTCAAGGCCTGTTTATCAAAGGTGGCACAAGTGCTTATGAGTTTATAATCTAAACTTCCTCTTCCAATTAATACCGGTATTACACAGTTGAACTTCAAGATCTTATGCGGTAATGAAATGCTCAAGGGAATGCACAGCATATGGAGAGTGTCTGTTAACCTACAATAGATTTATTAATTACTGTACAATTGCTTAAGCATTATATAAACCCCTACCCCTCTCCTTACTTGCCCTGCTGCACCCTGGCCAGGTGACACATAGGGATTGGGAAAGGTAAAAGCACTTTGTAGATGCTGGTTGCATGCATGAATAGAGAGTCTTCTAACCACTAACCTGTGCAGCCTTTCTTTTTATCCTTTGCTCACGTTTTTCCATCACGCATCACCTCGGCTGTCCTTTCATTGACCTGTTATATTGCTGAGTCAAACTTGACTTGCTGCACAACAGTTAACTTTCATATCTTCTTTTTGCTGTTTCTGAGTTGACTTTCTTATCTCTTTAACATGCCTGTTCCTGTACATATATGCATTCTTCTCTAGGGTCAAATTTTGGCCATTCTGTTTTGGTCATACTTTCCCCAACATTTTAGTTCTTGTAATGTTATTTCCAATTGGTTATGAATCAATGATTATAATGCTTTGCCCAATCTGTTATGAAGCAGTGATCTAATTTTCTGAACCAGCAACCTAAAACTAAATAGCACCTTCTTCTCGAACTGCATACATGCATTTTATTGTAATTGTTATTTAAAAGTAGGGCTGTGCAAATCATTCAAAGAGAACTTACGGATCCATTCCTCAAAGCTTTGAAGGAGCTGTAAATATGTGAAAATTCAGGACCGCTGCTTTCAGGGTCTCTCAAGCTCTTCTGAGCATGTACAGGAGACATTTGGGAAAGCCACTTTAACGACAGGATTTATTTATTTATTTATTTGTTTGAGTCATATAGACACCCATCTCACATACGTGATCCAACATGCAGGGGAATTCCACTTTGCTTACAAGCGAAGTGCCTCATTGAATGATTTGCACAGGTCTAATACATAACCTAAAATGCCTAAGCAATCACAGAAAATTAACTCTTTCCTTAAAAAGTAATCTGTTCGGATTTGGCATCCATGGAAAAGCCCTTTTGCAGGCACACCTGACAACTTCAGAAATGGGATATGTTTTAGGAACACAGCTGGGGCAAAAGAATGAAACTCCCTTTACCCATCCACCAGAGGTGGGTTCCTCTCGGTTCGGACCGGTTCTCCCGAACCAGTAGCGACCCGCTGGTGACATCATGATGATGTCACAGATCCGGTTCGGTCGGTGCCGGTCCGTGGGCACCGCCATATTTTTAAATTTTTTTTAATTTTTTTTTAAAATTTTTATTCTGCGCATGCGCAGAAGCTGAGTTTCTGGCACTGCGCATGCGTCACCATCTTGTTTTTGGCTTTTAAAAAAAAAAATTAAAAAAAATTTGCACTGCGCATGCACGAGGCGCGGCCTCACGGCGCGGGAAGAAGCGAACCGGCAGCAAGGTAAGTTAGAACCCACCCCTGCCATCCACTCTCTACCATGATGAAACTTCTAAAGTTTCCCTACAGCTATCAAAAACTGCATGCAGACGCCATATTATTTCTAGTTTAGCCCTTAGTGTCTTCATGGAGCCTAAAATATCACTGTTTGAGTATATTTGAATACCGAGTTAAAATCAACTTAAAATATTATCCTCATGCCATGCCTTTGCAGAGTAATTATGAGTAAAATTAGCCATAGGAACACATTATCATGTCATTATATTTCTGCAATTAGTGTCATCTCAACTTCTTTCTCCAATCAAATGACTATTTCTTTCAGATCAATAATTTTACAGTTTGAGCTTCCATTTTTATTTCCCTTTATTTTGGAGATGTAATGGTTTACTCATATTTATTGTTCTTTATTGTTATTTAAATGTGTGTTTCTTATATATTATGTTGATACCCCTCATTTCTGATGTGGGGGTTTCCAGTATTTTGGAACTTTATGGGGGGGGGAGGGGAAGAGGCATCTTAATGGTATTTTGTGATAAAAGTTTATTTTTACACATATACGGGATGAATATATGATGAAAACTTCAGTATTACCCCAACTGATTTCTGTTCTGCATCTGCTCTCCAAGGCAATTCATTTGATCATAGGTTTTCTCAGAAGGACCACCCAGGCTGATGTTCAGTTAGGCACAAACTCCTCTTTTATTCTCTCTTTTTGACTATAGGACAGAAGGATAATTTGTCTTTTATTCAGGTAATTCTCTCTTTTTGTTTCTTCCCAGATGCAGTTACTACATTCTTTCTGGAACAGAGAGGAGAACAAGGAAAAGCCTCTCATTCACAGATCTCCAAACAACCCTGCTAAACTTGTCAAACAATTTGAACCAGTCTAACCATTTCCCCCCACAACCATAAATTCACATGTCCGGGGCAGAGCTATGAGATATCGAAGTCTTGTGATTGCAAAATAGATTTCCTAACTCAGAACAACTTTTCTTCCATGCTGCAGAAGATATATTGGAAGGAAGCAAAGAGATGGAATCGCTGCATACCCCAAGTTCAGTGGTATAATATTATAGATATGTGCATTGTTAGAAGCCCTTAGAACAGTGGTTCTCAACCTTCCTAATGCCGCGACCCCCTCCCCGCCGCCGCGACCCCCTCCCCTCCCCCTCCCCACGCACGATGAATTGACAAAGGGGGCATGGCACCAAGATGGCGGGCTAGCGTGCGCTTAGGCGACCCCTGTGAAAGGGTCGTTCGACCCCCAAAGGGGTCGCGACCCACAGATTGAGAACCGCTGCCTTAGAAGGAATTAGACACTTAAAAGGACACAGGGAAACCTTGCCTTAAAAATATTTTGCTTATCTGTTTAAAAGAGAAAGTATGGGTTCTATTTCCCAGTTTCTGCCTAGATTTGGGGGTGGGGGTGGGAGAAAAAAGCCACAGAAATCAAGACCTTGACCAATATCCTATGTTCTATTCTTCTGCTCTTCCAAATATGCTTATCTAGGTACAGTGAAATCTCATGCTAATAAACTGAGAAGCCAGTTCCTGCTTTTCACCAATGTCTATTCAATATAAAAATATTTTGTATTTTTATATATATTTATATTTTGTATATGATATTATTATGCAAAAGATGCAAATTGGTGCAAAAGATATAATTTGCATCATTTGTGTGATGATAGCAACAAATAAAAACAGCATTAAAATTTTCATGCAAAGTGATATGGGAATTTAGTCCCCTATATGCAAATCCCATTGAACTGAGGTCCAATAAATTGAGGTTACACTGTAGTCTGATTTTATGTTGACCGATCATAATGCAGTAGTAGAACTCATTCTTTACAATGTAAAGTAGCCTAGATGTAATATAGGTAGCATAATCTGAAGAAGGCCCAAGGAAATCTGGTGCATGAAAGCATGAAGAGTCACCCCCATCGTGAATCAGTGTGACCCAGAGGATACTACCGTGATGTGTTCCAGGTTCCTATCTCTACCAAACCAAATTATCAAAGCTCGAAATGTTATGTTGGAGTCAAATCTGTACTGAGGCTGAAGTTTACAAATCATGCAGGTCGCATGACCAAAATTTGCTTGGCAACTGGCATGTATTTATGATAATTGAGCTGTCTCAAGATCAGTTGTAACCTTCCCAACTGGTTTCTGACAAGCAAAGTAAATGGGGAAGCCAGATTTGCTTAATAACTGCGTGGTTTTCTTAACAAATGCAGTGATGCATTTAACAACAGTGGCAAAAAAGGCCGTAAAATTGGGCACAACTCACTCAACAACTGTCCTGCTTAGCAATGAAAATTTTGGGCTCAACTATGGTTGTAAATCAAGGACTATATCTGTAAATATTAAATGTCCAATTGTATTATGCATGTATGCATGTGGGAAACTATGCTAGCAGATGTTAAAAGTACTATGACCTATTTGTTTCCACATGAAATTAAGAGACTAAATAAACCAAACATTTACACAAATGAATCCTACTGTGCTTCAAATGTATTCACAGCTTCAGATCCTGGAACAATTATATTTAATCCTTTTAATTTCCTCTTGGAATATTTTTCCTCCCATCTCAAAGCTTTTGTTTCCTAAAATACATTTTTATAAGTTTCATGTCATAAACCTGTTCAAGTCTAGTGAACTAGACAGATCTTAACCATCAGTCCAGGGGTGAAATGCTCCCGGTTTGCTCGTACCTGTCGGTCGCCGTAGAGCTGGTCGCCAAGGTAGCGTGAGGCGCCGTCCACCCGCCCAGACGCCGCCATTTGGGTTCTTTTACCCTCTGCGCATGCGCAAAGTGTTCTGTGCATTCACAGAGGGTAAAAGAACCCAAATGGCGGCAGTCCGGGCTGGTGGGCAGTGCCTCACGCTACCTTGGCGACCGGCTCTACGGCGACCGACAGGTACGAGCGAACCAGGAGTATTTCACCCCTGCATCAGTCTCTTTTTCATAAAGTAATATTTACTTTTAAGCAGCCTATGTAAACTTGCTAGATTGATATGATACAGACAAGAGGCCCTCAAACTAACCATGATTGTGCTTTACAAAAGAGATCTTCTTTTTGAAGGGCTGCTCAGACTAGTTAAAAATCAAGAAATATTAAGGGCCTTAAAGTTGCTCGTCAAGAATTAACACTGAAACTTTTGAATTTCCATGGTAATAATAGGTTATCAACTGGAACATCAAGAGCTCCAAATTTTGGGGAAAATATCCCTCAAGACTAGTCTTACTATTAGGCAAAATGAACTGGGTATCTCAGACAGAGCTGAAGTACAGGGGTGAGTTCTAACTTACCTCACTGCCGGTTCGCTTCCTCCCGCGCTGCGGGAAAAAAAAGCTGAAAACAAGATGGCGATGCATGCGCAGTGCCGGAAACTCGGCTTCTGTGCATGCGCAGAAGAAAAAAAATAAAAAAAAAATCCGAATTTTTTTTTTCCAACCCCCCCCCAAAAAAGATGGCGGTGCCCACGGACCGGCACCAACTGAACCAGATCTGTGACATCACCATGACATCACCAGCGGGTCACTACCGGTTCAGGCGAACCGGTCCGAACCGGGAGGAACCCACCTCTGCTGAAGTATTAGAGGACAGAGCTGGGTGTTACTTGTGTGCTACGGTAGATTTTTTTTTTTTAAGATATAAGAAGTGGTGCAAATATCAAGTCTCAGTCCATTTAGCTTCCCACTTGGAATCTTAGTTTCGGGCAGTAACATATTTTTGATGTGTTTTGGTTTCATCCACTTATTTTTGGAGTGTACCTCTTGAACCTACTCAGAGTCAAGTGTGGATAGTCTATTGTTGCTAATGTTAACATTGGTTGAGAATATTACATATGCGATTCCAATTCAGCTGAAGAATACTAAACTAGAGATGGATATTATACACAAAATGTGGGTCTAATCTGAGTATGGATACCTTTATAGCCAAAATACATGCATGAACAAGGCAGAAGTATCAATAGGAGATTCAAGATTTGCAAAGCATAAAAATTCTGCTTTTGGGCTTCTGGAGTCCATCCAGCACAAGCCCGAAAGCTTGGAAGAATAAACCTTTGGTTCCAGTAACCAACTCAGATTGGAGCCTGCAACATTATTCTGGGACATATACATTTGCCTTCATCTGCATAAAAATTCCATTTAGAAAAACTTGAATGAGGATTAGAGATACTGTAAATATACCATTATTTCTAAACGGACAAATCTGTACCAGGAAACCAAGGTAATAAATTGGTTTTACCAAGGTAGTAAATTGTGTCTGTCAGAAATGAACAAATTAGTAGAATGATATTCTAGGATGGGGAAATGGTCAGTTAGCAACTTAAAATCTTATAGGAAACAAGTATAGGATTAAAATAATGAGAAATGAACATGTAAGGCTATGCATATTTATAAGAATTGTGATAGTTCCTGTACAACACTCTAATAATAGTTCCTGAAAAAACTTCTCTTTACCGTTGCTCTCCTCTATTAATTGGATATAGCACTGTTATTCCACAACAATGTGGTGTCATCTGTGGGATCAGAAGAGGAAGTTGGTAAGTAGTTGAAGAAACAGGATCTGGAGGTACTGAACCCCTTTTTGGATCCAGCTTAGTTCTTCATCCAGTCAAATGGGATTGGGTGGCTCCAGTTTTTCAAAGGAAATCCTAGCCCAATATATGCAAAATTTGCATGGATCTCATTGTTGAACAAAGTATTCTTTATTTAAGTTAATTTATAGGCCTCTGGGCTCCCAAAATTCAGGACCGCTGCTTTCAGGGTCTCTCAAGCTCTTCTGAGCATGTACAGGAGACATTTCTACTGGGAAAGCCACTTTAACGACAGGATTTATTTATTTATTTGTTTGTTTGATTCATAAAGACACCCATCTCACATACATGATCCCACATGCAGGGGAATTCCACTTTGCTTACAAGCAAAGTGCCTCATTGAATGATTTGCACAGGTCTAATACATAACCTAAAATGCCTAAGCAATGATAGAAAATTAACTCTTTCCTTAAAAAGTAATCTGTTCAGATTTGGCATCCATGGAAAAGCCCTTTTGCAAGCACACCTGACAACTTCAGAAATGGGATATGTTTTAGGAACACAGCTGGGGCAAAAGAATGAAACTCCCTTTACCCATCCATCAGAGGTGGGTTCCTCCCGGTTCGGACCGGTTCTCCCGAACCAGTAGCGACCCGCTGGTGACGTCACGATGATGTCAGGGATCTGGTTTGGTCGGTGCCGGTCCATGGGCGCCACCATATTTTTTTTGAATTTTTTGAATTTTTTAAAAAAAAATTAAATTTTTTTAATTTTTTTTAAAATTTAAAAGTCCCTTGGGAGTTGGGCGGCATAGAAATGCAAATAAATAAATAAATAAATAATTTTTTCTTCTGCGCATGTGCAGAAGCCGAGTTTCCGGCAAAACGCATGCGTCGCCATCTTGTTTTTGGCTTTTAAAAATTTTTTAATTTTTTTTATTGTTTTGCACTGCGCTTGCGCGCACCCACGAGGCACGCGCACGCCCACGAGGTGCGGCCACACAGCACGGGAGGAAGCAAACTGGCAGCGAGGTAAGTTAGACCCCACCCCTGCCATCCACTCTCTACCATGATGAAACTTCTAAAGTTTCCCTACAGCTATCAAAAACTGCATGCAGACCTCATATTATTATCCCAAATGATTCTGAGTAACTTACAAATAAAAACTAATTCATTAAAAGAAAAATACAACACACCAAAGGTATAAAGTACACAAAATAAAACCAAACCAAATTAAACCAAAATAAAGCAAAACTAAACAAGGCTTGGGAAAACAACCAGGTCTTCACCAATCTTCTGAATGACATAAGGATGACAGTCACACAAATCTCTTCCCCATTCCTTGCTCTCTCATGTTTTATCTCCTAATTGACCACATCCCGCTCTTGCCTTTGTGCCATCAGCATGATGGGTTACCTCAAAACAGAATGTGGTTTGGTTAAACCATCATTTTGTTGTCATTCCTTCCTTGAATTCCTCAACATTCACTAATTAAAATGGTCATTGAAGGACCTCAACATATCAATACTGAACTAACATAACAAGGCATTGCCAAATCTTCAAGATAGGCCAGGTCAGGAAAAACATGCCACAAGGACTTCTGGAATTGCATAATTATAGGGGATAATAACAGAACCTTGAAAACCTGCTAGAGTTTTCCTCCGCCTCTTCCTGTACAAATAGAATGTAGGTTTGTTTATTTTGAGTGTATTCATCATGCTCCCACTTTTACCAGGGCTGAGATGTCCTTTGTTGTCTCTTTTATCCTGTATTCCTCCAGCAATATTATCTTTGCCTTCTTCCGTAGGTATTTTGACACTTACCTCCAGTAGCTATCACATTTCTCTCTGCTGTCAGAAAGTCTGTCATGAAAGGGGTCCAGTCCAATACTATCTAGTTTAATATCTGTTATTATCTGAACCAAGTTTTTAATTGCTTCTTAGCTACTATGTTGAGTGTGTTCATCCTACAGATTCCTGTTTTAAACAAACCTGTGTTTTGTTTTCCAAATTCTCAGTATCTTTTTGCTTTAAATGTTACTAATGATCACCCATTAATGACCAAAATTTCTAGGTCTACATAAAGATTCTTGTGCTGTGAGCATTTATACTCCATGCTGATCTAACCACCCTTTTGCTCCTGTGTAAATCTGTCATTTTACAATAAGTAAATGATTTTCTTCTAGTTGTGGATGTTGAAGACTCTATTTTACTTTTAGACCATAGACATAAAACTAAAGTGCAGTACTTGCAATTTTATAAATCTCAACTTCACTATTTGGGTCACTTGATTTCAACAGGTGAGCATTAATTATCTCAATCACTGATTATCATAATTGTCTATAGTATCAAGGTGAGTACAGGCTACTTAGCAGCTATCACCTCCTACCAATGGAAAAATGTCTTCTTTTTCCCCCTCTGGACTATTGACTATTGAAGTCAATATTCAATTCTTAATTCAGAAAGATTCTCTTCTCTGCGATATAATTCTCTTTTATTTCAATTAAGGACTCTGACCAATGCTTTAATCAACTTGGTATTGATTTCTATCCCTTCTAATTATTCTTTACTCTGTGATGCCGCATGTTTTTATGTCCTCTAGTGTCCCTGTTCAATCTCATGGAGATTGTTTTATTTACTGGATATTACCTTTAGAAGCTGATTCAGTTCCATGTATCTTTCACTTTCACTTTTGCTCCATGACATTCAAATTGCTACTCTCTGAAAGGCAAATCCTCCCAACTTACTATACTGTATCTGCTGCACACATAGTGGTTCTCCCTTTGATCTATTGTCTTGCCCTTGACTCTCCAGTATCTAAAGAAAATGGAACAGTGGTGGGTTGCTGCCGGTTCGGACTGGTTCTTTAGAACCGGTAGCGGAAATTTGCCGCTGCTCACCGAACCGGCAGTGATGACCGGCGGTCCACGCTCCCGAACTGGTCGCCACGGCTTGCAAAAAAACCCGTCTGTGTATGTGCAAAGGCTTCTGCGCATGCGCAGAGGGTCATTTCCGTGAAGTGATGTAGGTGCGTGTGTGAGCGAAGTGAGCGGGCGCGTGCAAAATGCGCACTTCCGTCGCGATGCGAACCGGTAGGGAAGGTAAGTGGAACCCACCCCTGTAATGGAAGTAGTACTCTTGAACTACCCAAATATTGCTAACACCAGATTCTTCCTTGATCTCTTTTTCTTTTTACCCCTGACTTCTACTGAAAAAAAGTTCAATCATGATAGTCACCTGCTGCTGAATTGGACAGGGTGGGACACCAAAGCACACAGAACCATGTGGCATGTTCAGAAAATTCCCATTGCAAAAGCAACTTTTGAATTTGAATTTTGAACACCAATGGCCCTTCTCACCATACCTGTGATGTGAAACATGTTTCAGGAAATGCAGCATGTGCTCCTTTTAAATATGTTGAATCTCCCTCCCCTTCTGTCTCTATCCCAGTTGTTGAGTTATACATTGCGATTTGAACTTGTCTTTTAGTCTCTGGTTCCTTTGCTAATATTTATACTGACAGTCATTATTATTTTGGAGTTGTACATGATCAGCCAACTTTGCTGAAGTTTATGAGTTTCTTATGTCTTCTGGTTCTTAAATTCAGAATTTTTGTCATTGACCTGATGCTATTACTCTGTCTCCTCTTGTTGCTATTATGGAAGTAAAAAGTTCATTCTCATTTGTCTGGCAATGAACTTCCTGATTCTTACCACTACATACCACTCTCCCAAACTTTTTATGCAGGGGATTGTTTATCTCTCTCTCTCTCTTTATTACTGCTTTCTATATCTTCTCTGTGGCTTGCTCAGAAATATGACCCAACCAGGAAGAACTGTGAATGTTTTATTTTAAATATAGTTGGGTTTTTTTTCCCCTTTTAAATAAACTGGATTTGGGTGAAGTACTTTCTTAGACCTCATGGAGCTCTTCTAAATTCTTTTAACCACACAATCAGCAGTAAAAGTTGTCACCTTATAACATGCACACACAATTTTGGCCTTCTAAGTTACCATCTCACCAT
Source organism: Thermophis baileyi (assembly GCA_003457575.1). Classification (NCBI taxonomy): domain Eukaryota; kingdom Metazoa; phylum Chordata; class Lepidosauria; order Squamata; family Dipsadidae; genus Thermophis; species Thermophis baileyi. The sequence continues at coordinate 2,086,844 of QLTV01004083.1, forward strand.
CTCCTCACCTGCCTCTAAAGGGCATAGGGCTGTTGCTGATGGCATAGGTAGGACTGGCATCCTAGGTACAACACAAAACCCTTTGAAGTAAAATCTACTGTAAATATAGCCATTATGATTTTCACTATCTCCCGTCCAACAGCCCAGGATAATGTCTCTGGGCTGACATTTTAAGTTTTGAGAAAGTAGAATAAGTGCAAATATTCAGACAAATAACAAGCTCTTCTCCACTATCAGGATATTCTATGGTAGGGAACTGACCAGTCACTATTTTAAAGATCATATACAGAACACAAAGTGCCTTTGTGCAAAAAAAAAAAAAAAAAGTAAAGTGTGACCACACAAGGCAAAACCAGACATGAAACCAATGAGAAACGGATACATTATGCTATGAGTACTTATCCGTATTGTAACAATCCCATTACTTTACTACTTTATGTAACAGATCTCTGCTAAATAAACTTTTTTTACTTGCCTGTTGGCCTGCTCTACTCATTGTGCATGAAATCTTTTATTTTATTTATTTATTTATTTATTTGTTTGTTTGTCAAACATGTACAAGATAGCAGGTACAGGTATAAACATAAACATAATCAAAGTGAATACAGATAGATGAGGACAATAGGACAGTAGGACAGGGACGGTAGACACACTGGTGCGCTTATGCACGCCCCTTACAGACCTCTTAGGAATGGGGTGAGGTCGACAGTAGACAGTCTAAGGTTAAAGTTTTTTGGGTTTGGGGAAGAAACCACAGAGTCAGGTAGTGAATTCCAGGCATTGATCACTCTGTTGCTGAAGTCGTATTGTCTGCAGTCGAGTTTGGAGCGGTTTACATTAAGTTTGTATCTATTGTGTGCTCGTGTATTGTTGTGGTTGAAGCTGAAGTAGTCATTGACAGGTAGGACATTGTGGCAGATAATTTTATGAACTACATTTAGATCGGTTCTAAGGCGACGTAGTTCTAAGTTGTCTAAGCCCAAAATTTCAAGTCTGGTGGAATAAGGTATTCTGTTGCGAGTGGAGGAGTGGAGGACTCTTCTCGTGAAATATTTTTGGACTCTCTTAATTGTATTAATGTCCGATATGCAGTGCGGGTTCCAGACAGGAGAGCTGTATTCAAGAATTGGTCTAGCGAACGTTTTGTATGCTCTAGTTAGCAGTGTAATGTTGCCAGAGAAGAAGCTATGCAGGATTAAGTTGACTACTCTTAGTGCCTTTTTGGCAATGTTGTTACAGTGGGCTTTGGCACTTAGATCATTAGATATGAGTACTCCCAAGATCCTTGACAGAATGAGGGTCGTCTACAAGGTGTGTGTTGTGGAGAAAAGAAGAAAGCCAGAGAGCCAGAAGTAATGACATATTATCAAAGACAGCATGATTTAGGAAGAACACTGTATCTCACAACACATTCTTATAGGTCTCAGTTGCCGGCTGATAAATACCAATTTTTCATTAAGAAAACTAATTTCTTTGAAATCTCATTTAAGTTGCATGTCTGACTTAAGTAATTTGTGTGTTGTCTGTGTATTTTTGACAACTCTAATTAATTCGGTTTATGCAAGGAAAACTGCTACTAATGTTAATTCTATGTTTTATTATAATAGTGGCATGTGAGGAATGGTATATGAATAAAATTAATAATAATTTGCTGATTGGTGAAAGTATCCATCCACTTCATGGTGAAGCCTCATCTTGAATGCTTTCCACTCCCAATCCTATATCCCTCTCTACAACATCCTTCTATCAATTTCATCCCTGTAACTTTTTTTTTAAACCTTTTTTTTCTTTCTATTTAATCATGTCAGATCCTTGGAGACCTCCTGGACAAGTCCTTGCAGTATTCCTGGCAAGGCTTTCTTAAAGCGGTTTGCCATTGCCTCCTTCCTAGGGCTGAGTAAAAGTGACTGGCCCAAGGTCACCCAGGTGGCTTTCTGCCCAAGGGAGGACTAGAAATCACGGCCTCCCAGTTTGTAGCTTGATGCCTTAACCTCTACACCAATCTGACTCTTTCTTAAATTAGTATCTTCCGGACTTCAGTTTCCATAATCCTCAAGCATATAGTCCATATCTATTCACAATCTACCACCCCACTACATAATGTTTTTCTTCTTCTTCTGCCAAATGAATAACAGAATAAGAGAAGGATATAAAGACACTTTGATTGGCTTGTAAATTTTAGCAACGAAACCTGACTTCAATTTACCATGCGTCTTTTTAATGTAAAGACCATAAGGCAGGGGTGTCAAACTTGTGTCATCACGGTGGCATCACGTGACGTATCGGGGCTTTTCCCCCCTTTGCTAAACCCGGCTGGGGCAGAGCCAGCATGTGACGCATCCAGCCCGCGGGCCGTGAGTTTGACACCCCTGCCCTAAGGACTCTCAAAGCTGTTGGTTGTTTAGAAAATAACAATAAGTGATGCAGCCAATCCAATCATCATGGCATATGTAGTTAAAAGTTAGATTGACTTTTTCTTGGGTTGAGTTGCCTAGGAAACTCAACCAGGAAAAACACGCTGCTAGTTTTCAAGCATTGCATCAAGCTCTTGTTGGTTTTTTTTTTTTTTAATTTTTTTGGAAATTGAACAATAAATAAAATTCCACTAGGAGAAAACATTTCTCTGAAATGTATCTGCTCAAATTACAGGATGAATTTTCCCATTTTTTTTCACAGAATTGTTGATTCTTAACAGTTCAGGTTTTTGCCACCTGGTATTTTGAAACCATAAATTGTAATTAACTGACCTATAATAAAATATCTCCATGAAAACAGTAGCCTAATTCCCATGTAATATTAAAACAGAGTTTTTAAAAATCATAACTTGTTGAACAAGCTGTAGTGGCCTGGTTCACACATATTGCTAAGCCACAGTAGTTGGATACATACATCATACTAAGTTAAAAAATAAACCAATCATATTATGTCTAAATCCATATGTCTAAATCCATGTCCAAATCCAGTCAGGACTTCTTATTTTGTGAGTTTGGTAGGATTGTACTGCAAAATAAAATTTTTAAATCCAAGATCCTGAAAAATAGCAATAGCATTATCACTAGCACTTATATACCACTCCACAGCCTCTCTAAGCGGTTTACACAGTCAGCATATTGCTCCCAACAATCTGGGTCCTCATTTTACCAACCTCAGAAGCAGGGGTGGGTTCTAAATTTTTTACTACCGGTTCTGTGGCCGTGGCTTATTTTGTGGGTGTGGTTTGATGGTCATGTGATGGTGGGTGTGGCTTCGTGGTCATGTGACTGGGTGGGCATGGCTTCATGGTCATGTGACTGGGTGGGCGTGGCTAGGTGGTCACGATCCTAGTTCCCCCTACGAGGATTCCTGCATCCGGACCGTTTACAATCCCCCAAAGGATTAAAGGAAACCAGATTCCATACAGCTCTGAACCCTTAAGGCAAACCAAATACAAGTGGTCCTCGTTTAATGGCTGGTTGCTTAGCAAGTGTTCAAATTTACGACTGCCCTCCCCAGAGCTACTTGACCTGTTTTGGAGTTTTGACAGCCATATGCACGCACACACACGCGTGCGTGCGCACAAACACACATATTTATGACCAGTTACAGCATCCCACACAGTCATGTGACTGAGGTTTTCTATGTTTTTGCCAGTTTCCAACAATTCCTTCTGATTTCCGTATAAAAATGCCCATTGGGGAAAATGGACTTGTTTAACAACCACAGTGTTCGCTTAATGACCACAAGGTTCATTTAACGGCCATGGTGTTTGCCTAACTCAGGGGTCTGCAACCTTAAACACTCAAAGAGCCATTTTTCTATTTTCTTTTAAACAGGTCTCTCTCTCTCTTGTCTCTCTTTCCCTTCCCCCCTCTCTTCTCTCTCTCTTTCCCTCCCCCCTGTCTCTGTCTGTCTCTCTTTCCCTTCCCCTCTCTCTTCTCTCTCATAAGAGAGTAAGCCAGCGATCTGCCGGCTGCCTCTAATCTGCAGTTTACTCATGAGCACAACGTACTAAACGTGCTCTAAACTGCAGCCGGCAGATCGCTGGCTTATTTGCTCTGCTGCTCGCCGCCCGCAGCGCGCAGGCAGCGAAAGAAACTGCCGCCTCCTGCCTCCATGCATTGAGGAGGCTAAGCAGCAGCAGGAAGAGCACGGACCTTCTGACAAAGGAAGGGGCTGCCAGCGATGCCCTCAGGTGAAGATGTTGTGAGCAGGGAGGCTCGACCCCCCTTATGAGCCTCAGTTTACTTGTAAGCACCATTGGCCTTTCTCCCTGCCTCTCCCGGCCAATGTTGCTCATGAGTAAACTGCAGCTAGGATCTTCCATGTGCTTCCTTCGCAGGCTAGGCCGGCTGGGGGAAATGCACGGGAAGAGCTCCGGTGCCGCGATCTCCCATGTGCTTCCCTCACAGGCCAGGCCAGATGGGGGAAACGCTCAGGAAGAGCTCCGGTGCCGCAATCTCCTGTGTGCTTCCCTTGCAGTTCAGGTGGCTGGGGGAAATGCACGGGAAGAGCTCCAGTGCCGCGATCTCCCGTGTGCTCGCAGGCCAGGCCGGCTGGGGGAAATGCACGGGAAGAGCTCCGGTGCCACGATCTCCAGCACACATCGGTCCACCCGCCGCTGGTATCACCCCTCTGCCAGTTCTCCCTCCCCCACCCACCCACCAGCCCGTGTCGTTCAGCCTTACTTTAGCAGCGGTGAGCAGAAGTACACTGCTAGATTCTGCTAGTAGTGGCTGGGTGGGTTGGGCAGGCATGCAGGGTGAGCATCAGGCAGGGTGAGCGAGTGGGACCGGGGACCAGTTTGGGGGCATGGCCAGGCACAGGTCACTACCGGTTCAGGGAACCACACCAAATTTCCACTAACGGTTCCCCCGAACCAGTAGTAACCCACCACTGCTCAGAAGGATGGAAGACTGAGTCAACCTTGAGCCAGTCAGGATCGAAATGCTGGCAGTTGGCAGAATTAGCCTACAATACTGCATTCTAGCGACTGTGCCACAAAAGAGAAGATTTTTATGAGGATATGTTCAAATGCTAAATAAAACATTCTTAAAATTAAATTGGCAATATTTTTTATTGAATATTTGCATGATGTTCAATTAAAATATATCAAAGAGCTTTCTGGTGATATGAAGAACGCATTTCAAAAACTTAAAAGAGTCAATCCCGTGCAAAATGATTGAGAAGAAACTCCCATGGGTCTTAATCCCTATTAATTGTTTTAAATATTGCTGTTTTAATGAATTTATCTTTAAATTATAACCACAAGATATTATTTGTCCTGTGAGGAGTAATGAAGAAAAAGAAGACAAATGGAGTAGGAGAAGTAAGCTGCGCATATGGAGGGAGGTACCAAGGTTGATGCAGAATTATTATAGTTTAAAAGTAATGTGAACTGCAGTTTTCAGCAATTGAATATTTTTATTTCATAGTATGACCTAAAATATTATCTTTCTTTTTCAGCATTTTAGTTAAAAAACAAAACTCTTGACTTCAGAACTCGTATATTCTTCTCTTTGACCTACATTGTCTCTGTGCTATTTTGTTAGTTAACAACTTAGATCTCTTATTGACTCTCAAAGACTTGCTTTCATCTTGAAAATTATATCTGGTGGCCTTTCCAACTGGCTTCCTCCAATTAGGCAGATAAACATCTTAAGGTCAAAACCTAAGGCAGATTGCTTAGACAGCAGTTTGCTCAGTATATATATAAGAATATAAAAACAAGATTTTGCTGAAAAGAAGATAAAAAACCTAGCATGTCTGAAATAGCAGTAGCAAGAACGAAATTAAATTCAATCTTTCCTCTCATGTACTAAATATAAGAAAATAAGAAAATAAGTTGGTATCTTAAATTGCAATGGTCCTCTTTCATATAAGTGCAGTTTTCTTGGCAGAATTTGCCAGTACCTTCTTCCTTGGGCTAAAAAACTGCTCCAGCTAGGTTGTGCCTAAGGCAAAACTAGAACTTAGTGTCCCCTGGTTTCTATCCCAATCAGAGGTGGTATTCAGCAGGTTCTGACCAGTTCTGGAGAACTGGTAGCAGTAATTTTGAGTAGTTCGGAGAACCGGTAAATACCACCTCTGACTGGCCCCGCCCCCATCTATTCTCTGCCTTCCGAGTCCCAGCTGATCAGGAGGAAATGGGGATTTTGCAGTAACCTTCCCATGGTGTGGGGTGGGAATGGAGATTTTACAGCATGCTTCCCCTGCCACGCCCACCAAGCCACGCCCACAGAACCAGTAGTAAAAAAATTTGAATCCCACCACTGACCTCCCAATGCTTTTAACCATTGCACCAGACTGTCTCTTCTACGTAGGGATTATAAGTGAATTTGTGACACATTTTTATGAGAGTAAGTCACTGTGCATGAATAAATATACACAGAATTATGCCATGTCTTTTTTTCCTTAGCACAGTGATGAGGTCTAAAGCCAGATGAATCCCAAATCCCATGGTGGCACAGTGGTTAGAGTGCAGTACTGCAGGCTACTTCTGCTGACTGCCGGCTGCCTGCAATTTGGCAGTTCAAATCTCACCAGGCTCAAGGTTGACTCAGCCTTCCATCCTTCCGAGGTTGGTAAAATGAGGACCCAGATTGTTGGGGGCAATATGCTGGCTCTGTAAACCGCTTAGAGAGGGCTGTAAAGCACTGTAAAGTGGTATATAAGTCTAAGTGTTATTGCTATTGCTATCATAATTTGGAACATATTGTTGTGGACGCAGGGTGGAATGGATGTCTCTAATCCTGTTAAAAATAAAAATCCTGTAAACCTCTGGTTCTGAATTGTTTCTCTGGAGCTCTGCAATGTTGCAAATGATGATGTAAACTGCAGTTTAACATAAAAAAGCTTTTGCTGGTTGTGTAAATCATAATTGTGGAGAAGAAGGCCTGATTTCAAATTGGAGTGACTCTTGCAACTCAGACCAGCCTTGGTTTTCCAAATTGTAATGACTCTTGGGATTAGGCTACCACCAGTTTCCCCAATCATAGTTCCTTGGATGGATGGAGAGATTTTTGGATCATGGTATGTTGGGCACTGATTGGGCACTAGATGGTCATCTGTAAAGCCCAAAGAATAGAAGGGCAGAAGCAGATCTCAGCGAATTTGGTAGCATAATGAAGTACTGGATTTGAGGGAAATGTTGTGGAAGTGGGTCTGAGTAAATAGTTGTTAAAGTTAGAGACAAAAAGGAAAACATGATGTGGAAGACTGCTGATGAGTTGTATTGGTTCAGGTATAGAGGAAGGGTTGTAATCCGGCATGACACAAGCTATTATGAGCCGAGGTGGCGCAGTGGTTAGAGTGCAGCACTGCAGGCTACTTCAGCTGACTGCTAGCTGCAGTTCGGCGGTTCAAATCTCACCGGCTCAAGGTTGACTCAGCCTTCCATCCTTCCGAGGTGGGTAAAATGAGGACCCAGATTGTTGGGGGCAATATGCTGACTCTGTGAACCGCTTAGAGAGGGCTGTAAAGCACTATGAAGCGGTATATAAGTCTAAGTGCTATTGCTATTACCAGTTGAATGGCCAGAAGACAGTAAAAATGGAATTCCTTTCCCTCTTTCACACAGGACATTCTTGTTCCTACTTTTTTTGGAAATGTGCTGTCATGCCCCCGTCAGAGTCTAACTCTGCGGCGGAAGATGAGCTGGAACAAGAACTGACAGCGAGTGAGAAAGCAGCTCCCTTGGCCTTGGAGGAAACTGGGGAAGGACAGAGTCAGTCCAGGCAAGGCTGTTCGGAATTAGCAAGGCCTACAGGCAGGGAGGAACAGAGCTCAGCTGAGGAGCATGAACCACCCCCTTCTGATGCAAGGGCTTGGAGAGTGCAGAGGAGACGGGATCAGCTCAGATGGAGGAGGCCACTCACGAGAGTGCCCCGCCCAGTTTCACCAGACACACCTGGGGAATGAGACTTAAGGAGATGCTGTGGGGAGGGGCATTTGTCGGGAACAAATGTTGAATTCATCTAGTGCTGAGTGTTTGGAGCCTGCATTCCTGGCATTTCTCCTGACTGTTTGAATTATGGTCGTGCTTCTGTGTGCTTATCTTGTCTGGCTGGAATTATTGCCGTGAATTTCTTCACTTCTGGGACTCATTATCTTGCCCGGCTGGAGTGATTGATTTGCAGTCATTCTGCTTACAGTGTTTGGACTGGAGTATTTACAGCTAGAAGCTGCTGCAGATTTGTGGGAGAGCTTTTCTCCAGGCTGGAGAGTAAACAGGACATTGGGGGGCAAAGTTGGTGCCAATAAAGGGACTCATACTGGTTCTCTGGCTGTGTTGCCTTCGTGCCATGCCCCGGGTCATCACATGTGCGCTATTGTCAACCCTTTCTCATGGACAAGGCAAAGAAACAGACATGGAAGGGATTCCACAAATGTACTTTGTTCTGGTAGGGTAAAAGAACTAAAGCTTGGAAACCTGTCATAGTTTCTCTCTGCCTCACCTTATATTAAATAGAATCAAGGATCAGTTATTTTGAATGTCTTTCTTACGCTTTCCTTTTTCTCAGGACTGTAACTTTCAGTAATTTTTTTGAAAGTTTTCCCTTGATAGCTTGCTCATTATTTCCCCTGTTGTCTTTGTGCAGAGCCCTTCTACAGGAGCTCTGTTTAATCTGGAGCAGAGAGGAGAGGAAAGTCTGAAGGGAAGAGGAGAAGTAGAAGAAACAGCCATTTTGTACCTCAACATCTACTTTCCAACTAGTTGCTCAATTGAAGAGAAGAGAAACATATTCTTAAAGGGGATCTGATCAATAGGAATAAAATACTGCCCCACCCCCACTCCAAATCTATTTAGGTTTTGAAATCAAGTTGGTGCAACCTTTCCTTGGATTGCCCTAGGATGAGCTGCACTATTTCCACAGTCTTCAGTTCAAGCCTCAAATGGTTCAGATGGTTTCCTCACAATCCTAGAGTGGAGTGTTCTTATTTAGACAATCATGGTATCTTTGTGGGTGCTAATGTATAAAAATACAATATAGTGTATCTCTATAACAGAGATGAGTAATTTGTGGTTTACAGCGTCTCCCTCTCTCACTGAAACCCTAGTGCAGAGGTGTCAAACTTGCGTCATCACATGACATATCATGACTTTTCTCCCCTTTGCTAAACCGGGTATGGGTGTGGCCAGCGCGTGACGCATCCGGCCCGCAGGCCAGGAGTTTGACAGCCCTGCCCTAGTGTGACTGCCTGAGCTGCCTTTACCTCTAGTACTGAATTTGCCATCAACATTCAACACTGCAGTTGACTGCCAAAATGCCACCCAATACATCATAAAGTTTAACAATTTCATGTAACTTCCTGTTTATGTTAAGAATGAATGAGGATCTTAGTTTAAGGTGAATAGTCAACATGGAATCTGACCTTTAAGAGCCTTGGGATATCAAATAGAAATCTTCCCTTTAAGCCAGAAATATCAATATGGGGTCTTTATGTTATGATTACAATTATAATAAAGCATTCACATATTGAGTGCACATGCGTGCACACGCACACACGTGCGCGCACACACACACACACACACGCTAGAAATGGGGGAATATTTACAAAACAGTTGCTTTTATGAATGGTATTCTTGGCAAGAAATTGAATATGCTGTATTCTTTGTAATCAGGTTTGACTTTTCCAGGCATAATATGCAATTTAGGGAGAAATTGTAGATGATTTTATGCTGATTACACTGAAGTGGCTGAATGCACAAGTTTGGTACCCTCCCCCCCATGCTGCTTAATTCATGCTCCATTTGTGATCCCTATTATGAGCATTACTCAACTACCTTATTGAAATATGTAAGATGTCAGCTCTAGGCATTGATATTCAACTGTAAAGTTGGCTAGTCTTTTCAAGAAGCAAAGCAAAATATACTTTAATAATAAAAACGTCTTCCTTTTACTGATTGGTGTATGACTGGTTGCAGACACCACAACTTCTCCCAAAAATTACCAAGCTAGATTCTTACTAAAGGGCAATTACAGAGGTGAATTATACAAGTTACTGGTCAGAATATTGATGTGCAAATGCTTTGCTGAATATTACAAGAAGGCCCTCCAACTGACTAGAAAAGCGATTATATGTTCGGCTTGTTGATTGTTTAGCAACATCAGGAACTCCTCCTGTATGACCACTAGAATTGTAGAAAATTGAAATCAGAGTAATTGCCACATAATAATTAAAGCCATAAAAGTTTTTACAGTTTAAAGGTGAGGAGAGTGTTGTCAGATGTATGGATGATAGATACAACATGTGAGAAATAATGAGCTAATATAGCTAATAATTAGCTGCATATTTTGTTTGATGTGGGAGAATCATTTAGTTAGGAATGTGAAGTGTTCTTTCTCTCTGTGTGAGTGTTCTTGAGAGTGAGAATCTGACCTGAGCAATGATTAGTAAAGCATACATTTTAACTGTAACAGAAAAGAGATTTATTTACAAGAAATACATTATATGAATATCAAATGCCTAGCATCTATCTAACTACATTCTACCAAAAGAATCAAGGATGATGTGTTCTCTGCTTTTTGGAAACAAAGGTAAAAGGAAGTGGCCTGATATGACCCATCTTTTAAAGAAAGGGAGACATGGAGTAATTCTCTATCAACACCATTTTGCCTCCTTTTGATCAGTAGGTTATGAGTGGTTGATAAGACCATGTGACTGAATTCACACTTCCAATAGTATCTATTCTTTAAGCCAGCTTTCACCAAATATCTTTGCTGCTCATAATTTCCACTCATCATTTATTTATTAAATTCTACACCACACATCTCACCTAAATGACTCTGGGATGTTTGCAACAACATAGTCTTTTCCACTGTGGAAACTGTCTGGAGAAGGCAGCTCTTCAAATAGCTGAATCATGTTTATATAGCCTACCATCTTGCAATCTCCCATGTCTGCACTTTTCTCCCACTGCCTTGAATCTCCCAGGGTATATCTGTTAGGGTGAAAGTAATAAGGGTTCAGTCTGGTTAGTATTCATTGGAAAAGACCCTAATGCTGGGAAAGATTGAAGGCAAAAGGAGAAGGAGATGGAAAAGGATGAGATGGTTAGAGAGTGTCATTGACGCAATGAACATGAATTTGGACAAACTCCAGGAGACAGTGGAGGACAAGGAAGACTGGCATGCTATGGTCTATGGGGTTGCAAAGAGTTGAACATGACTTAGTGACTGAACAACAACAACTGGCTAGTACTCTGCCTCTTGTGTGTAAGCAAATAAAGAACTGAACTCTGGCTCAATTGTTCCATGTCACTCTTGGGTTTAGCCTGACAGATATATCAGAGCCGAGGTGGCGCAGTGGTTAGAGTGCAGTACTGCAGGCTACTTCAGCTGACTGTTCAGCAGTTCAGCGGTTCAAATCTTACCGGCTCAAGGTTGACTCAGCCTTCCATCCTTCCGAGGTGGGTAAAATGAGGACCCAGATTGTTGGGGGCAATATGCTGACTCTGTGAACCGCTTAGAGAGTGCTGTAAAGCACTGTAAAGCGGTATATAAGTCTAAGTGCTATTGCTATATATACAGTAAGTATCTGAAAACAAATACAGCTGTGAATTAGGTGTTTGTACCTATCTAAACACAATGATTTATTTTGTGCCAGCAGCCTAAATGGAAATTAATTTTAAAAATTGTATGCTATTTTATAGTAGCATCTCAGTTTGCTCATCACATTGAATAGAAATATGAACCTCGATTAACTACTCCATGACATAGTATCTCTGTTTTGTATTACATTATGGAGATAAATGTGGAGAGTAGGATCCTCAGAGTTATTAAGAAATCATCAAGATAAATGATCAAAGATTTGTCCAGAAAATTATGAAAAATAGATTCATAAATTGCATGAAGGCCAATGGACTATTTCTAAGTACAGAAAATATTCAGATTTCTGTCAGGGAAATAAAAAACAATTAAATATTCATGCCTATCTTTCATATGAATCAGCTTTCTGCACAAGTTCAAAAACATGATCCTAATGGTTGTAGAATTCACAAACTAGTAATTGTGGGCTACATGTAAGGAAACCATCCTTCTTGATAAAATAAAGGTAGAAGCACTTGCAATGGAAGAGTGCTGAATAAAACATTGTTATAAGATTTTGTTGATAAATGCCTTCAGAGTGGCAAATTCTGCTTCTAAGATTAAGTAACCGAGATAAAAATATAATAATGATACCCCAAGCTTTTTATAATTTTTGTTAAGCTCTAAGTACATTTGTTAAAACCTTCTGTATTTATTCAGTTTGTGTGTTTTATAATCATCTGAATCATTGAATTAAAATGTTAGGCTAGTTGCTGTTTTAATTGGGTATTTAATATTTATGGTTTTAATATTTGTAATATAGTCTTTATCTTGTTTTAATTCTTTATTGGAAGCCTTACAGTGTTTGATGTAAGATGGACAACTATATAAATGTTATAAATAAATAAATAAATTCTCTACAGTAGAAGTCAGATAAAAATCTTATATATTGTTTTAATTATAGACTGAGTTAATTAATGTGAATTTTAAAATATAATGTAGAACTTTTGCTGACCCAAGAAACAACTAATGAGCTTGATATAATTGTACACAAGGGGTTGATAATTTGCAATGGTAGATAAATCATTGTAACCCTATGAATGTTCCTCCTGTAATAATTTCATTGGATTTTTAATGAAATCTTTTAATAAATTTTCTAATGGTAATATGCATCTTGTAATTTTTCTGAAACTTTCTTTGCCCCAAAAACTTTTAAAATTGATTGCAGCTTTTTATTCTTACCCCATAACACAAGGCATTACTAATAAGATTTTGTCTAAGCCCCCCTTTTTATTGGAAAAAGTATAGGGAGATTGTCCTCTAACTCTTTTATTCTTTGATTTGTGCTTGTTTCCTTTAGTAGACATGATTAAATAGGATAGTTTTATTCCTACTTTGACACACGTAGTCCTGTTTGCAGATAATATATTGGTATTTATTGTTAAATTGGCTTTATTTTATATTTCCCAACACTCTTGGAAAATAGGAAATTATTCCTCCTCTTATTATGCTATCAAAAAAATATTATATACAAGGACCACATGAAATCCAGTTTAATCCTTCTGGTGATGCTAATGATTTGTTTGGTTTTTTAAAAAATAGTTTTTATAAAACTATAAATCAATGAATAGGATTACAATTTTTTAAAAATCATGTGCCACCAAGCTGATGCCAACTCTTACTGGCCACGTAGATAGATTTTTTATTTTACTTATGTTGTAGAGTACTCAAAGCTGGTTGGAATGAAGTGGCATAGGAAAGTAATTAAATAATTATATTTACACTTAAAAATAACAAATACAGCACATTGTAATTAATGTGCTGGACCAATGTTATGAATCAATATTATTAATGTACTGGAACCAGGGATAGTTTGCTAGAATAGAAAAGCATGGGGTCATATAGTGAATGGTATTGCTGAAAAACAGTTTTAGCTATGTTCATGCCTTTAATTTATTTGGCTTACTATTTCTTACTTATTATCTGTACTATAATTTATTGATTGAGTAGACTTTTTGATTGCTGCAATCACATAACTCCTGGCAGTTTAAGAAACTAAAACATCCATAATTCAATAGGGCAATAATAAATACAATCAGGAAAATATGTAAAATTATCTTAATATTGCTTACCCATAAAGCGAATATAATGATGGATATATGTATATGTATTTTTGAAGATAACAAGACTGGTGTTATTTTTTTGTTGGACCTCCCCAACAAGATAGGTGCTCACAATTATCCATGATGATGCCAAAATGATGAAATGTTTGTCATGACATCATGCTAAACATTTTGTCACTTGGACACTCCCCAATGCCCCAATGCATGCTCATATTCCCTGGAGTTTGAAGGGTATACCTTAAATCAATGAATAGGATTACAATTTTTTTAAAATCATGTGCCACCAAGCTGGCACCAACTCTTAGTGGCCACATAGATAGATTTTCTCCACGATGATCTATCATGGAGAAAATCGGATCTTTCAGGTTTTCTAATGGTGCAACACTAGAAATCATGATCCCTGTTGCTGAATCAATCCACCTTGCTGCTGGTTATTCTCTTCTCTTTTCTTCCAGTTTTCCAGATTTAGAGCCTTTTCCAGAGACCTAGGGCTTTGCATAATGTGTCTGAAATAGGATAATTTGAGCCTGACCAGTTGTGCCTCTAGTGAGAACTCTGCAAAAATATTGTTATTGAAAGGATCAAAATGATCACATCAGTCGACAAAACACCTGTTATGTCTAGCTAAAGGTCAACAGTTTTAAGGTTTCAGAATCCTGTCTAATATTAGAGAACTTAACCTTGATTTTTTAAAAAATAAACCTCTATGAATTATGTATAAACAATAGTCAAATATAGTAGATAAGATGTTCAATAGTATAGTATAGTTCAATAGCGGAATAAGGAAGCAGTGTCCCGTAGTCATTTTTAGCATTTAATATTTCACATTTCTTTAGATAATAATTAAACATGACTCCAGATATTGATATAATGAATTCATATCATGCTAAAGTGTCTTATTGGGCATATACAATCATTCAGACCAGTTTATAACAGTGATACAAAAGATTAAGATAATTAACAGGACAACAGAGCTGACTATAGAATCGTTTTGATTAATTGATTTTTGAATTTGATGCCATCAAGATGGTGTTGATTCTTAGTGACTATATAAACCTTCTGTAGAATGATTTGTTCCAAATCTGGCCCTTCAGGTACAGTATTTCAATGGATTCACCTATTGTTCTTGTAATCATCCATTTATCTTGCTGTTAGTCATGCTCTTTTCTTTTGTTCTATTTCTTTCCTTGTATGGACTTCTCAAGGGAGCTGAATCCTCACATAATGTATCCAAAATATTATAATTTGAGCTTGGTCACTTATTCCTCAAGTGAGAACTCTGGATTTATTTGGATCCATTTGCTTGTTTCCTTGGCTATACATGATATCCTCCATGAGTCTCTCTCAACATTAAACTTTAACTAATGTTGGAGAATAGAGTATTAATAATAATTAATACTCTATTTTCCATCTTCAAAGTCCAACTTTCACTTCCATAGAATATCACAGAGAAGACTGCATAATTCTGGATCTTCTTATGTGAGGATAGATGTATCACAGTGTCCGAATATCTTTTCCAAGGCTACCTACCAAATGCCAGACTACAGTGTATTCCCTGTTTTTCATTATTCTAGTTTGTAGATAAGTTGCATTTTCATCTATCAAAGTAGTGTCATCAGTGAAGAGCAGGTGTTTGTTCTTTTTTCTTCCAATTTTAAACCCACATTCATCTACTTCCAATCCAAACTCCTTTAATATGCATGTACTCAGCATATAGGTTTGAATAAATAAGTGAAAAGTATAGAATCAGGTTCTTTTCCTTTATCCGCCTGGAGCTAGACTGTTTTGTCATGTTCTATTTTGGATTGCGGCTTCCTTTCCTGTGTATAGGTTTTGAATGAGAACACAAGGACATGTTTGAGAATTCCTATTTTCCTTGGAATGTTCCAAAGCTTGACATATTGACACAATTTTGGTATTGTTTGGCTTTCTCAATTATCCAACAATAATGTCTCTTGTTCCTCAAACTTTTCTAAAAGCAACTTGAACACCTGGCATTTCCCTTCCAATTTACAGCTCCAATTTGTAGTGGATAATCCTAAGCATTATTTTGCTAATGTCAAGTGGAAAAAGTCGATACTGCAAGGTTGGAAAGATATCCATTCTCAATCAGTTAAATTAGTGGTCTGAAGAATTTACTTCTTTTTTAAACATTTGAACGAGCATTTCACAGCTGGCAGGCAACTGGAGAATCAATAGAAATTTAGACAATTGTTTTTCAGTTTTCTCTATTGTTAAATACACAATAATTATTATCATTAATAATGGTTGTTCTTATGGTGGTGAAGGTGGTCTTAAAGTTAACTTTGACCCCTGGTGACTCTATGGGAAGATCCCTGCAGTTTTCTTGGCAACATTTTTCAGAAATGATTTGCCATTGCCTTCTTTCAGGATATTTTTTTGATTTCCCTATCAAGGAATAAGAGAGAGTGACTGGTTCAAAATCATTTGGTTTTCATGCCTAACAATGAACTAGAGCTTGTTTCCATGCTCTGAATCCAGTGCTAGGGTTATATTACACCAAACTGACCCTTATAATTATTACTAATTAAATGATAATAAATTTAGTGTATAACATGACAGGGTGATATATAGGTACTCCTTGCTTTACAACCATAGTTGAGTCTGGAATTATGGCTGTAAGATGATACAGTCATAAATCAAGGCACAATATGACTGGACCTGATTTTTCAACATTTTTTGCAGTGGTCATTAAGTGAGCCTTGTGATAGTTAAGCAAATTAATTTTCCCCAATGGGCACTTTTGACGCAAAACTGGAACTAAACACTGAAAACTGGGAAAAATGTTGTAAATCATGTTCACTGCGATTTGACTGTGGGATGCTGCAAACAGCTATAAAGGTGAGCTGGTTGCCAAGTGCCCAAAATGAGATCATGTGACTTCAGGGGAAGGTGTCCATAATAACTGGTTGTAAGTAACTTTGGTCATAGGTTTGTCATAACTTCAAATGGCCTTTAAATGACTGGTCGTAAGTCAAGGACTACCTGTATGTAAGACTAGTTTTGATTAGTATTGCAGGCTCTAGTTAAACTGCAAGGATTATTTTTTCTCTCTTTGTTCTTTCTTCCTTTATTTTTGTGTAAAAGAAAATGTGAATTGTATGAGAACAGGTTGGGACACTGGAAATAATTACCTAAAACGGTGAGAGATTTTTTTACATGGATTTCTGCATTGAGCATCAAATTTGTTTCTATATTTCTGAAGAACAATAGAATTAGAAATGAGATCTTTATATATAATTTAAATAAATGAAGTACATATAGATTTCTGTCAAATGCATAGTATCCTTTAAAAGTTCTCCTGAAGTTGAAAAAATATACTTGGGTTTTTCCTCAACGGCATTTAATTGTCTTAGTTTAGTTGTCTACATTTTGAGAACTAAATTTTCATGTCATGTTCGGGCTCTCCTGCACATTTTCTTGACTGTTGCCTTGAATTTCTGTCCCAAAGTCCTGTCATGATCATGTTGCTTAGATCATGTTCTCTCTTTGTTGTATTTATTTAATTTTTGTCATATTTTACAATCAATTTTACATTCATTGTGATACATCCATCTATTTTATAACCAAGGGTCTCGAGATGGCATGCAACAAAGTTAAAAACAATATATACAAATGAATACATTTAATCACTTGCCTTGTTAGGCAAGGGGCCCGGGTTCTAATCCCATAAGGGTGTGGCTGGCTGAGAGCTAAATAGCTTGAAATAGATCTATACTAGTCTCCCTTTATTTATGTAAAAAAATATATATATAACACACACACACACACACACACACACACACACACACACACACACACATATATA
>QLTV01004083.1:2113875-2124501 GCA_003457575.1 Thermophis baileyi
TCCAGGTCCCGTCAGCTAAACAGTGCTGGCTGGCGGGCCCGTGGGGGAGGGCCTTCTCTGTGGCTGCCCTGGCCCTCTGGAACCAGTTACCTCCTGAGATCCGGACCACCCCCACCCTGCTGGCCTTCTGGAAAGCAGTGAAGACCTGGCTTTTCCAGCAGGCTTGGGGCCATTGATCTCGCTTCTGCAATTTGGTGAGATCCCGCCATGAAAAGGTGTGTATGGGTTTTTAATTGTTTTTAAATGTTTTTATTATGTATTATTTTAATAAGTTTTTTATATTTGCTGTAAGCCGCCCAGAGTCCCTAGGGAGTTGGGCGGCATAGAAATGCAAATAAACATAAAAAGTAAAAAAAAAAGTAAAGTAATACGTGATGATATGCTTTTCTGATGTTGTACATTATTTTTGCATGTACCAACAAATCTATGGAGATTCTCAGTCATCCAGGTTATGGTTGTCCCAAAGGTGCTTTGTCAAGAGGCAACTGGACTTTCTTGTTTTTCTCTGAAGACTTTTCACTTCTCATCCAGGAAGCTTCTTGGATGAGAAGCAAAACGTCTTCAAAGAAAAACAAGAAAGTCCAGTTGCCTCTTGAAAAAACACATTTGGGACATGTATCAACAAGATTCTTTGACCCTAAACAAAAATATTCACCTGCTAGTGATCTGAGTGCCTGCAAATGATTGTCTCAAGAGAACAATCAGCCTTTATTTAATTCAGAACTCTTTGTTTGGTTTCTCTTGCGGTCCCTGGTACTTTTGTTAACAATAACTTAATCAGATGCTTCAAATCTTTTAAAAGAGGATTGATCTTTATAAGTTAGGAAAAATTGTCACCCTAGCCATTGGTCAGTCAGGCTGAACAAAGATTGAAGCAAACATTTCAAGCCAGGCAATGTCCTAGGATGTCCCCAATGTTCTGTAAACTCATAAGGTGAATTTAGCACATTTATTGGTAACTGTGAACACATTGTTCGTTCAATTACATATTTTTCCAAATAGACTCGTTAGGGATAAAAACCGATCATTTTTGCAAATATATCTTGTATTTTCTCACATTTTCTTAGTGTGTCTTCACATTTTATTAACAATATTTTATAATTTAGACTATAGTGTGCATATTGAAGCATTGAAATAGAAACATTACTTTGAGTAATGACAGTGATACTCAATGTACTGACACCTTTTCTGATTAATTTGAATACATTTGTGCCTGTGCCCATTACCAGATATGCTGGAAGAGACTGTGTAGCACAGTATACACACATGTAACATGCACATCTGTGTAATTCAAAGAAAATATTGTTCCTGCAATCTGAACATATGGTGAATAAAATATGTTATATTCTCCTAGTTTGTTTGGTTAATTAAGATATAGAGCAATGATGCCCAACATTGAGGTTTGTTTAGACCTCCAGCCTCACTTGGATTTGGGGTAACATTTTATAGTATAATATAAACTTCCCAGAATGGGTGGGCAGAACAAAATGAAATGAAATGAATTGAATAATAGCTACTATCCTTGCTCCCTGTGTATTTAATATTTCCTTTTAAACAATAACTAGCTGATACCCGTGCTTCGCTACGAAACTATGTGATGTAGACTTTGGCTTATAAATTTAAGGTTATTCAAAGCCTGTATTATGTTCATAATAGGATTATATTATGAACAAATAGTCAAACACAATGATCATACAATAACCGTTTGCTTATGTCATTCTGAAAAACAGTATAATTAAACTGAGATATAATAAGAAATAGCAGTACACATATTGCTGGACAGTGTGAAGATTTTCAAAGTTTGCCAGCTCAAATCTGCTGCAAACTGTATGTTTTCTAAAAGCTCAATACTGTAAAATGCTAAGATCTCTCTTGATACCAAACAGAAAGAGAATGTCGATATATTAACTGAGTTTATTAATATCTGATTGTGTTTCCAAAAGTTTATAAACATCCTTGCAAAACATTGCAAGAAAAGTTATTTCCCATGGGTCAATGGTCACTGGGCAGGCTAGAACTACAGTGGCCCCTGAGTAATAAAGTCACTGGCATTTGAAGATGTAACCATAGGCCTGATTACATCACCATATCACTACTTAAGAATTTTAGGAATATCAAAGTGTGCCCTGGACCTTTCCTTCTCACTACTGGATGAAGGGATCCTCAGAGTCTGGTCTGCAGAGAATACAGATTGAGATATGGCCATGCTGAGGGGTGGGTTCTAACTTACCTCGCTGCCGGTTTGTTTCCTCCCGCGCCGCGTGGCCGTGCCGCGTGGGTGCGCAGTGCCGAAAAATCCAATTCCCCCTCAAAAGCTGAAAACATGATGGCGACGCATACGCAGTGCCGGAAACTCAGCTTCTGTGCATGCACAGAAGAAAAAAAAAATCCTCCCCCCAAATAAAAAAAAATTCAAAAAAAAAAAAAGAGGGCGGCGTCCATGGACTGGCACCGACCGAACCAGCTCCGTGATGTCATTGTGACATCACCAGCGGGTCGCTACCAGTTCCGGCGAACCAGTCCAAACCGAGAGGAACCCACCTCTGGTGTGACCCATTGGATGATAAGAAGAAAAACCCGGGAACCCCCCCCCAAAAAAAAATTTAAAAAAAATTAAAAAAAAGATGGCGGCATCCATGGACCGGCACGGACCGAACCGGATCCGTGACGACATCGTGACGTCACCAGCGGGTCACTACCGGTTCAGGCAAATCGGTCCGAACCGGGAGGAACCCACCTCTGGCCATGCTGCAGCCATTGGGATACTGGGTGATTGACTGGGAGGAGGTAGCCATGCAGTTTAACTTTGCTGTTTATAAAGAATAAATACCCTTTAAAACCCAGTGTAAAGCTCAAAAAGCAAAGAAATGAGCAGTATGTAGGACAAAGTAGAGTGTTATGTCTTTCTAAAAGTCAATAGTCCCATAAGGTTAAGTGTATGATATTGCAGTTATATTGTTCTAGATACAGAAACAGTTGGATGCATTTCATGCATTCTAATCCCCTTGAGTGTGATTACCATCTGATCACTACCTTCTAGAAGCCTTTATACAGGATGTCTTTTTTCCTGTTCAATTAACACATATACCCTTATGAAAATTAGCTATCAAGATGAATTACCGAATAGTGATATTTAACACGACAGATTTGCAATTGTGAAAATCTCTCCATCCAAGAGCTGTAATTTGCACTACGGACAGTGATGATTACTTTAGCAAAATGATCCCACTCACTAACCTTGATGAGGCTTAGTAATTGCATATGAATATTATAGCAATTCTGGCAAATGAATACAGAGATAGTCTTATCTATGAAGTCTCCAGATTTAAAACTAGGCCTGCTAGAATGGGAAGATTTATTCTATAATTCACTGGTTATGCTAGAAAAGCTTCAAACAGAATTATGTAAAGACAAGCAATGTGTTTGTGGATAGAAATGAAACTTTGAGGGGAGTGATAGTAGCCTACAAAAGGCTTGGCAGGAATATTTGAACATTGTTGGAAAGGGCAGAAACAATATTTTTTGTCCTATTTTTTTTAAAAAAAATAAACTATTTACAGCTTATTCTCTCCATGACAATTCAGGGTAGAAAAACATGCAGCCATTGTTCAGTGGCTTGCCATCACGTTTTGACAGCATGATCATCAGTCACAGTAATGGATAAAATTATATTGAATAAAATGTTCAGCTGATCTAACAATCAGATAAACAACTTGGAAAAGTATGTTAAGTAGATAAAAGACCACTGATTCTTTAGGAAGGAAGAATTAAATAAATACAATCTTAATATATACACTAAAACAACATCAATTGAACAAAACACTAAAGAAAAATAGAATGGTTAATCAAGCAGGTGATTTCCACGTCTTCAACGAAAAACTGAAACCTTCTAAAAGCACTCTTCAATGTTTCCTAATTTCTCCATGACATAGTATATTAATACTCTGAAACTGGCCTTGTAATTGATCTAGATTAAAAAAAGAATTCAGCTCTATTTATGATAAAAAAATATTTTCATTGTGCCTTTCTATTAGAAAACTCAAGGTGGCTCACAACACAATAAAAACAGTAAATGTATGAAAACAAATATTTAAACACACATTAGAAAGATCAAGGAATTGTTTTTCTTTTAAATATGAAAAAGAAAGATGATAAATGCAACAATTTAGCAGGTGAAGGGGCTGCTTGGAATGCAGGCTGTTAAATTCCATACATAAGAAATTTCATACATTTCAATAGAGCTATAAAGCTATGGACCAGTAAAACACAAGATATTGATGGAGAAAAAGGAGAATCCTTAAGGTGGGAAGCTATATGCAAGGCAACTCATCAGAAATGTAGTAAGATCAAAGTCATATTGTCAGGCAAACAGACAGGTGGTATGACCTGGAAATATTGCAACAGAAAATAATTTCTGCAGAGAATGCCAAACCCTTGTTAAAAGGAACAGGTGAGCTTATGCCACCTCAAATTAAGTCCAACCAGCCTCTACCCCTCTGAAACTAGTCAATTCCAATTGTGATGAGTAGAGGGGAAATAATATACAGTAAAAAAAGAGTAAAAGATGGACCAACTATTTTTTCCTTGGCTTTATTAAAAACCTTGACAAAATTAAAAATCTGGGGGGGGGGGAAACCCCTGCTGGAGTAGAAATCTGTCCTGAAAAACAGACTGTGAGCTCTACCATACCATCAGCCTTCCCATTTGAAAATACTTTCCAAAGCACTTTAAAACTAACCTGTGATTCCTCCTTTTTGCCTCCACCATCTGCAGACCAAAAATGCTTTCAGCATGGTGTTGCCCATATGTTCATGGTGATCTCAAAGACCATTTTCACTGAATCGTTGTTGCCTGAGCTGGTCAATTGTGAGTCTCTGCTTCAAATTTGCCAGTTCTCATGCAAATAACATTGGAGCTTTAGTGCCTTATTAGTTAATGAACCAAAAGAATGACAGTTTCTAATTCTCATAAATATACAGATAAAATCTATGTACTCCACATACTGTATTTATGGGACACTATTTATGTAATCCATGTGTTGGATGCCAAGAATGTCATCTTGCTAGCCTGACAGGGAGAGGTTGTAAGGGAGGAATGGCTTTTGAAATTAGCAGACCATGTACAGAAAAGCCCACAAAATGCTTTGTTTCTGCATGGCATGAGAAATGTGTTTCCTAGAAAATGTCAATTGTTCCATAGCTTGAAAACTGCAATCAGCAATATTGTATTTGAGGGCTTTTGCCCAAGCTGGGACAAATGAAATGCAAACCAAGGAGTATGCCTGCAATGTGTGTATTGTGGGCTGTGGGAAACAGCACTCTCAAACATTGGATTGGGACCACAGTTGTATCCATCTCTGAATGAAGGTGGAAGCAAAAGCTGATTTTTCTCAGACTGCAAAGAATCAGAGGTTTTAGAAGTTGGTAGAGCCCATGCAATCAGCCGAGACATGGAGACTAGGAGAAATAGAAAAATGTTTGTTATCATGTACCAGAGTTGTGCAAATATTACACTGATCTATACAATCCTATCTGAAGCCTACATCTACCATTGTTCTGTTGTACAGTTGAATACTTGAACATCATACCTGGCTAAAATATCAACTTTATATGTAAAACCCAACCCAACCAAAGTTACTGCCTCCAAAGATGCTAATTCAGCTTTTCATGGGCAAGAGAGTTAAATGGGCCTTTAGAAGGCCACTGTCAATAAAGTCTCCCGAGAACAGCAAACAATTCATTCTATAATGATTTTTTTCTAACACTTTCCTTATTAATCAGCTTCTTTTCCTTGTGCCACTAACAATGGCGATGATCCTAGGCAGTGGTGAAATCCAATTTTTTTTACTACCGGTTCTGTGGTGGGCGTTGTCTGGCTTGGTGGGCGTGGTGTGGCTTGGTGGGCGTGGTGTGGCTTGGTGGGCGTGGCTTGGTGGGCATGGCAGGGGAAAGATACTGCAAAATCTCCATTCCCACCCCACTCCAGGGGAAGGATACTGCAAAATCCCCATTCCCACCCTGCTCCAGGGGAAGGATACTGCAAAATCCCCATTCCCACCCCACTCCAGGGGAAGGATACTGCAAAATCTCCATTCCCACCCCACTCCAGGGGAAGGATACTGCAAAATCCCCATTCCCACCCCATTTCAGGGGAAGGATATTGCAAAATCTCCATTCCCACCCCACTCTGGGGCCAGCCAGAGGTGGTATTTGCCGGTTCTCCGAACTACTCACAATTTCTGCTACCGGTTCTCCAGAACCTGTCAGAACCTGCTGGATTTCACCCCTGATCCTAGGTGCAAACTAAAACAATAGTTATTGGCACTTCTCTTCTCTACTGTCTTTCTTCCTGCCCAACATAAGAAGGAGCTTTTAGATCCTCTCATAAAGCGTAAAGGCAAATACTGAAGTGGCAGGAAGCATCAATTATCAAGTCAGATAGAAATGTTATGTAAACCTAGAACAGATCAATTTGACTTTCAAGGTCAAAAGGCCAGGAGAAAAAGGCCTGGAATTTAAACCCCGGGATTAATATGTCTGACTTTCTCTTAGAGTAATTTCTAGGTCCTGTGGTAGGTACATGTGTGAACAACCATGACAAAGAGATTGTAAAATCAGATGTGACTCACTAATGGCTGCATCATTGGCGACAGAAGGTCCGGTCCCAGTTGTGGTTGTAAATCAAGGACTACTTGTATCTGCCATTTGACCCCACTTGATATAACCTTGCTTCTTATGCAAAAGGTAATGATGCAATTGGCAAAAGAATCTCAAGGTGTTTTGCTTTGTCTGATGGGTTTGGGGTCTCACTTTGATGAAAGTTGTCCCAAACTGTGTTTAAAGGTAAAGGTTTCCCTGTCAGTCATGTCTGACTCTAGGGCATGGTGCTCATCTCCATTTCTTGGCTGAGGGAGCCAGCATTGTCCGAAGACAATTTCCATGGTCATATGGCCAGCGTAGCTATACACCAAGGTGAATTGAATACTGTTAACTTCCCATCAAAGTGGTACCTATTTATCTATTCACATTTGCATGCTTTTGAATTGCTAGGTGGGCAGGAGCTGGGGCAAGTAAGGGAGCTCACCCCGTTGCACGGAGCTTGCGTCTCGAACCCAGGCTGTCAGCTCTCCAGCTGACAAACTCACGTCTTTAACCACTGAACCATTGTGCCCCCCACAACTGCATTTGGTCATCTACAATTAATGTGTACCCACAGGCATTCCATTTATAAGTGACAGTGATATCAAAATGATTACATGTGCTTCAGGATGTTATCATGCCAATGATTCAACTTGCATGATTTCATGACAAATCTCGTGATGCAAGTATGCAAGTGCATTATTTGTGTGATGGCTTTGTGGCAGATAGCCTCTGTCTTCTCTGTAGATGAATGTGATTGCAATTCTCTTTACCTCATCCTTTGTTTGGCTCTCCACTTGGCAATACATGACCATTTTGCAGTGAATGCCTTTAAGAAATTCCAGAAGAAAACTTTGCAGATAAAGGAGGAGGGTGGGGGAAAAAAGGGGACTGATGGGATTTCAGAAACAATTATTGATGCAGTTTTATAACTCTTTTAAACATATGCTGTAATATCTCATGGAAAGATTAATGTTGGTATTGCATATTCAAAAGCCCAACTTAATTCTGAGTTGTACCATTACTATTAATTTTGTGTGAATACAGCAGTGAAATTCTGCCATGGAATTTAGCATCAAAAATCCAGCTGTGCACTAGTGGTTTAGCAGTCATAATATCAACGAGTTTGCCCAAAAGCTGATTTGCATGTCCCATCCATGACTCCAACTCAAGAAGTGGCTTGTATAGCAATCAAGCAGTGGCTTCTTGAAACCAATAGCAGAAGATTCTGGCTTTTTTGTACTGTAGTAGTTAGCACTAATGACATCTTGATCAATGTTAATGTAGATTCATTTCCATCAGAGCAGCCATTGCTCTGAAGTGGCCCTTTTCATTATCTTGGGTCTCTTTTTCCTCCTTAAACATTTATGATTAAGCAGATTGAACAGAAAAAACAAAAACAAATCCCAAATCACTGGAAATGTTTCTTTGAGACATTGCCATCAGGAGACATAACCATAGTTAGGTCACTTTTAACAAGTTAGGTCATTTTCTGTAACAAATGTGCTTTTTTAATAAAAAAAACAACACCCTGCACAGGAAAATAACCTATGTGAATGGATTGTGATAGAAGGGTTATTTAATATCCCTAAGTCTAGTGCAGTGATGGCGAACCTTTTGTCCTCGTGTGCCAAAAGTGCATGCGCGCGCAGGACAGCGCACATGCACGTGCCCACGCCCATAATACCATGCGTCCCCCACCCCCCTGCACATGCACGCGCTGTAATGTACCGGTTGGCCACTAGAGGGCCGATCAGAAGCAAAAGTGTGATTGGTTGTTCAGTTTGACATCCGGGTATAAAAGCCGGCTGGCAGACAGTTATTAGAGTTCTAAGTTACAGCGACCCCCCCTGCCCCCTGTTTTGGGCCTAGCAGGCCTCCCTTAAGCCTCCTGGGACAAAAAAGGGGCGTGGGTGGGGGCCCCGCCGCACCCCCCCATGCCTACTCTGTTACAGGTGTTACGTCGGCCTTGTATGCAGCTTTATTCCTCTCTAGCATTCATCTCCATTGTTCAGTGATGCATTTCCTGCCTCTCTAGGATTTACCTCTATCTGCTCCTGTGAGGCACTTCCTGCTCCTGTTGGATATACCATATTTTTCGGAGTATAAGACGCACCTTTTTCCCCCCTAAAAGAAGCTGAAAATTTGGGTGCGTCTTGTACTCCGAATGTAGCTTTTTCGAAGCTTTTTTTCCCCAGCCCTAACAAGGTGCTAACAGTGAAGCAATCTTGGTGCTAACAGTGAAGCGATCTTCCGTGCTTTGCTAGCTAAGCGATCTTCCCTTTGCCTGTTTTTTTCATTGCTGCTCCCTCCGAAGGTTTTTTCCAGCCCTAAGTCTTTGCAGGCTTTTTTCATTGCTACTCCCTCTGAAGAAGGTTTTTTCAGCCCTAATGAGGTGCTAAACTCTTCCCAGCTTGCAGGCTTTTTTCATTGCTATTCCCTCCGAAGAAGGTTTTTTCCAGCCCTAAGTCTTTGCAGGCTTTTTTCATTGCTACTCCCTCCGAAAAGGTTTTTTTTAAGCCCTAACCAGGAGATAAAATAATGTGCTGAAGCTGACCAGACTAAGGACGCTAGCCAGATGAATACCTGGTAAGCAGATTTTCCCCCCTATTTTCCTCCCCAAAAACTAAGGTGCATCTTATACTCTGGTGCGTCTTATACTCCGAAAAATACGGTAGTTATATTCTCGATGGCTTGTATAGTGTTTTAACTGCATTTTGATTAAACAACAGTGCTGCAGAGACCCGAAAATCAGCTGGCTGGCGGGAAGTGCCGGCGGGCATGCGCAGTGGAGCTCAGCTGGGCAAAGGCTGGCGTACCGGCAGAGAGGCACGCGTGCCATAGGTTTGCCATCATGGGTCTAGTGGCTTGTACTTAAAACTGTTAGAACCTAATTATTGCTGGGGGAAATTCCCAAACTACCTCTCTATATGTTGTTTTGGAAGAATAAAATAAGCAAAGACCTAAAAGCTCAATGAGTTGTTGTTGTTATTGTTATTGTTGTTGTTGTTGTTGTTGTTATTGTTGTTATTGTTATTGTCTTTTATTCATTAAACATGAAACTCAGTCAACTGAACATTTAAAAATGTGTCACAAATACCATTGACTGGTGCTTATGGTTGATACGGGTTGCTGCCAACGTCCTAGGTATCAACCAAGTATCTTCTTAAAATATATGATGTTCCGAGTAGCGCAGTTTTTTGCAGTTTCGCTGGTGTTATTGCAGGAAGCTGCAATTTCTTGATGTGTTTTGTGAAATTCTTGGACATGGTACCAAGTGCCCTGATCACAATGGGTATTACTGTTACATGTTTCATCCATAGCCGTGTGGTTTCGATGGCCAGGTTGCAATATTTCGTAATTTTTTCCAGTTCTTTTTCTTCGACTCTGGAATCTCCTGGTACAGCAATATCAATAAACTGTACTCTTCAGCCCTCGACAACCGTGATATCTGGCGTGTTGTATTCCAAATGATGATCTGTCTGTATTCGAAAGATCTTCACTGTCTCATTTTCGGTAACTTTTTCCACTTTGTGCTCCCATGACTTTTCGGATACAGGTATGTCGTATTTTATACATAATGACCAGTGGACTAATTTAGCAACTCGATCATATGTAGCTTTGTAATCAGTTTGCACGATTTTGCTGCACTCACATATTAAGTGTGAAACAGTTTCAACTTTGTCATTGCAGTTTGGATTGTCAGTGGATTTTTGTATCTTCGCTTTCATGGCATTAGTTGGTAGTGCTTGTTCTTGAGCAGCAAGTATTAAACCTTCCGTAGCAATTTTTCTGTACTTTGATTCACATAGTCATTCAAACTTTGTTTTTCTTCTTCTAAGAAGAAGTTTGATGGATTTGCAATAGCTCTCTGCCCCCTATTCTTCTTCACAGGTACAACCTGTCAATGTCACTTTGTGGATGTAAAGCGTAGTACATATTCAAAAGTTTGCGCATTTTCCAGTCCATGTTTTCCAGTTCAGACCCA
>QLTV01004083.1:2126776-2148643 GCA_003457575.1 Thermophis baileyi
CAACAGAAACAATATTTTTTTTTATAATGATAAAGCGACCACAGAGATCTACACTCGTTCCCTACAAGACAAGGGGAGGAGAGAGAAAGAGAGAGGGGGGAGAGAGAGAAAGAGAGAGGGGAGAGGGAGAGAGAGAGAAAGAGAGAGGGGGAGAGAATGCCTGAAGGACCCCATCCCTTCACTGGGAGTCCAGGCGCTTCAGTAAGCAGCGCGCTGGATTCGTATTAGTGGTCTGCGGGATTTAAAATTATGAATGTTGTGGTCCCTGAGGTCCAAAAGGTTGGGGACCCCTGATTTAGGGTAAAGAGTACTATCACCTGATGGATTTGCAATTGGCTGAACAACCGCACCCAATGTGTGGTAGTTAGTGAAATTGCAACTACATGGAGAGAAGTATGCAGTGGGGTACCTCAGGGTTCTGTCTTAGGCCCAGTGTCCTTCAATATCTTCATAAATGATTTAGATGAGGGGATTGAGGGGACACTCATCAAATTTGTGAATGGTACTAACTCAAGATTCAGAAGGATCTTGACAGACTTAAGCATTGGGCTATAGCCTATAAGATAAGTGAGAAAAATAAGGTCATGCACTTAAGTAGGAAAAACCAAATGCACAGGTACAGAATAGACAATACTGACTCAACAGCAATACCTGTGAGAGGAATATAGGTGTCCTGTGGACCACCACTTATATATATGCCAGCAGTGCTGCAGCTTCCAAAAAAGCCAACAAAGTTCTAGGCTGCATCAATAGAGAGATAGCATCAAGATCATGAGAAGTTGTTGTTCTGCTCTTTACTGCACTAGCAAGGTCACACTTGGAATACTGCATCCAGTTCTGGTCACCATGATACAGAAAAGATGCTGAGGCCCTAGAAAGAGTGCAGAGAAAAGTAGCAAAGATGATAAGGCTAAGGCAACTAGGTATGTTTAACCTAACAAAGACAAGGCTTAGGGGTGATAGTCATCTTCCAATACTTGAAAGGCTGTCACAGAGAAGAGGGGGTCGATTTATTTTCCAAAGCACATTAAGGCAGGACAAGAAGCGATGGATGGAAGCTCATCAGAGGGAAATCCAGTCTGGAACTAAGCAGAAATTTCCTGACAATAAGAAAAATTAGTTAATGGAACAGCTTGCTTCCCGAAGTTGTGTGTCTTCAATCACATTTGCCTGGGATGGAATAAGGACTCCTGTCTTGAGCACGGGGTTGATTAGAAGACCTCCAAGGTCCCTTCCAGCTCTGTTTCTATGATTCTACATGCCTATACTTAAAACTTGAAAATGGGATGGTGGTATTTAATCTCATGAAAAACGTTAATATACATAAGCAGATAAATGAGACATTACATTAAGGATGTTAAAGGCTGATTCTTCCAATTCAATAATCATTCAGATGTATTTGGTGATTTGCAAGGTTTAGGTGTGTATTCTGACTGCTGGATTCTCAGTGCTTATAGTATCTAGGAGCTTGATAGTTTAGTGTGGAGTTTACCCTATATGAGTAAAGATCTAGGAAGGAAAAAAAGTGTTATTGTTTGGTTAGCTAAAATGTATTGTGTGGGAATGTATGTATCAGCCAGTTTGAAGCCAGCTTGGTCTAGTGTTTAAGGCACCAGACTAGAAACCAGGAGACTGTGAGTTCTAGTTCCACCTTAGCTATGAGGAATGGGTGACTTTGGGCCAGTCATTGTCAGCCCAACCCACCTCACAGGGTTGTAGTTGTGGGGAAAATAGAAAGAGGAAAGACAATTAGGCATGTATGCTGACTTGAGTTATTTATAAAAACAATAAAGGAGGGATAAAAATAAATAAGTAGCAATTGTATGATTTCTATTTTTTCTATCCCAATTATTCTATCACAAAATTCTACTTAAGTATTACTTCAGCTTCTACCAAGATTCTTTCTTGTGGTCCATTTTGAATTCTGCCTGCTGTATTTATAAATTAATAGCATTTGGTTTTCTCTTATGTTTGTTTTGATGCAGGCAGTTCCACGTGCTGGAATATTCTGTTTTATTTATACAAAGACTCTTTCCCCCCCAAAAAAGTTTTGACACGTGTTTAAAACCATGCCCCCCCACAAGTTAATCTTTTTTTCATGTAATCTCTGCAATGCCTATAAATGCTTGTTTCTGTTTTCAGATTTGATTTTTTAAAAATCTCTCCAAACTTCTGGATGGCCAGCTTATCAACTGTGTCTGGTTTTGCAGCATTTTGCAAGATAAGTATTGTCTCATCATGAGGTAGAACTATCATGCATTCAAAGTCTCTTGCCTTGGCCCCATTTTCTTTGCAAATGTGCAGCTAATCCATGGTTTGCACTCTTTATTCACCTGGGCAAAATCTGCACTGAATACAGTGGAGCTTAGTTTCAAATAAACATGCATAAAGGCATTTTGATAAAGGGCAGACATGAATCTCCCATTTAAATAGCGCTAGGCATGTTGCAGGGTGAGCACAGGTCAAAGAACAGAAGCAACGTGGGAATTACAAAATTTTATTGAATGCGGAGGGAATCTCTGATGCCAGGCAGGATGGACTATGCTCTACCAGAATTACTTATATCCATAATATATACCTCCTTCAGCCTTAGAAAGAAGCTGCCCATTAGCCAATCTCTGTTTATTACTATATTGAAAGAGGTATCTTATTATTCCAAAAATGTATATTAAAATATAAACAACATTGCAAGCTGAATTTTGCCATGGTTGTCACATTTTGTGCTGAGCTTCTGCACCGTTTGGTGCCGTCAGAGTCATGCAAATTTCTAAACCTCAGTGCCTATGAGTGATGTTTTGGCTTCCAAGAAAATCGGTGAAATGTGGAGAGCAAATCTTTTAGTGATTGATTAAATGAACAGATGGACAACTTGGCTAAAGTAAATCTAGACACTTGTCCTCATGTTCTATGTTTGAACAAAATTGTCCCTGGCTCCTTTGCACTTGTCATGGCTACTGTTTACATAACATATATTTTTTTTTAAAAAAAATTGAATTGGTTGCCTTACTCAATTATCACCATAAGGACAGTTGGCTAACTAAATATTCCCAGTTTTTAGTTTCTCCTTCTGGCACTTCCTGTATGGCCAGTATGGAAGATAGAATGAATATGTGTCAGAGGTTTATTGTCCTACATTGGCAAAGACAGATGGCTGCAAGGATTGGATCATACCCTTAGGCTGTAAAAATAAAATAGTGAATAGAGTGGCTTGTTGTGTGATGTAGGGATGGTAGAGATTGCCAACACTCAATGGCTGAGATACAAACCTCTGTTTTTTTTTTATTGAATTGCTAACGGTTCTAAGCCCATATTATAAGAGTATTAATACTGTTCTAAGATTCTAGTCCTCATTGTAATATGGAAAAGCACCATTGTTCTGCTTTATCCCATAGTCTCATACAAGCATAAGAAGCTAATTTTTTCTTAAACTGAAAATGTGTAATTGGAAATCAAAATCGCACTTGGTATAACTGCCAATCACCACTCAAACAGGGTCTACCTTTTTTTGATTATTTGGATTTTAAAACAAATGTGAATGCACAGTGTCCTCCAATAACTGGATTTTATAGCTGCTTTCCTTAAATATCAGAGCACACCCAACTTTTTTTTTGACACTGTGCATTAGAGATTAATGAAAATAGGCCTGGGCAAGCTGCCTTTTTAAAAAAATTGTTCGCTGTTACTAATATTTTCATTGACGAATCCTGATCAACACTAGGGTATATCCGAAGAGTTATTATAATCGTGTTGCAACTATCTGGATGATCCTTAGCTGATGGAAAGGGCATATATTTTCTGTATCTCTTTATTGCCATGTCGTGGTCATTTAAGTTTTTTCAGCTCAGAAAGAAAAGTCATGATCTCATAACATGGTCTAAAAATGATACTGATATATGGGCCACTTGTCAGTGTATAAAATCTTTAACCATCTGGTTGGTAAAGTCCACACCTTACATGCCATGACCCCTTCCCTGCTGGTGGCTAACTCTGGGGAGCTGCCATTTTCATTTTTTATAACGATCAAGAACTTTGTCGGAGATTAAAATAGGCACAGGCATTTTGCTATGTCACCCAAGAGACATAGAAGCAAATAAAGAGATAAAGAGAAGCAGATGCAAATCTATAAGTTTTGTTGCTCACTTTCTGACATAAAAGCTTCATTTATATCCACCTGTCCAAACTGACCCAGTTCTGTCTACCTGGCAAGTGCTGGCTTGAGTGCCAGAAGACCCCTGTTGAGAAGTTCACTGAATATGCAGCTTCATTCTATGCAATATCTCTGAAGTGCTATGTATAATATCCACTGTTATGATTTCCAATGATGTTTGCCCAAACTTAGCTTGGCATTCTTCTTATGTTTCTTTATATGTTTCTTATTGAGTGCCTTTGCTGGATACTGTTCACTACCTGTCTTTAAATCTTCATTTCCTCACATGATGCACAAGCTGAAATCTGCCAGAACTAATCCTTCCACCTCTAATTTTAGCATTAGCATTATCAGTGGTTCTCAACATGGGGCCCATGCCCCACAGGGGGGCAATTTGATTTTTAATGGGGGCAATTGGAACCTTGTTTAAACCAAGTTAATGGCCTTTTAGGCTTCCTCCGCGTGAGTAGGAGTTCACTTTTTGAATAGTAAGAATTATATGTCACGGGGCGGGGGGGGGGGGGACATCAGGATTTTAGAGATGCTTAGGTGGGGGAGGGCAAAAGGTTGGGAACCACAGCATTAGATCCTCCCATGCTATGTAGCCATGTCTAAGGGTCTCATGTATTCTATTTTTTCATATATATCTGTTCATACCATCTTTAATCCATGGTCACAGCTGCTATTAAGTCTACTTAAAAAGCCAGCATTGGAAGCAGAGAAGCCAAACAAAGAGAACTATACTAGTTTTATCATAGTTGTCGTATTTTATTCAACATGTCTGCATCTTCATATCAACTGATATCCCTTCTTCATTCCAGAGTAACTGATTGCATTTGTTTTACAGCAGGTCCAAAGGGAGCATGTGCAATCTTGCGATGAATGTAGCAATGGCACCACCTGTATGCAAAAGATGTTGGAATTAACTACTGCTGATGTTACTTGATTTGCATGTTTTTCAATAAGGGCCTGATAGTTTATTTACTGTGAGTTGAGATGTTTATAAATATGCAATTTTTAGTTAGGAATTTGTGTAGGTGGCAATTTGTGCAAAATACCGAGGAAGGATGGAAGCTGGCATTTAAACAAAAAATCATTAAATAACCTATCCCCAGACGGTACATTATAACTTGCATGGTGCATATATCTTCGGCATGGGTTCAGAGTTCTAGGAACTGAATGCTACAGTTTAGGAGGAGGGAAGCAAGTTTGAGAGAGGCTTAGTTAATAGGTTGCTTTGGATAGGCAGAATTGTGAGTTCTGTAGTGTGTAGGGTTTTTCCCCCCTTGTTGAAAATAATTCAAATTATTAAGTCGCTGTGATGGATTTGCAGTGTGCCTGAAAACAATGCAGAACTGAATGTTTAAAAACACCCTAAGCTATAGCCAACATTAAAAAAGTGCTCAAGTAAAATGACTTCCGAATTGTTTTCCTCCTCCTTCTCCTCCCTGCCATGGATGCACCAAAGCTGAGGCAAAGATGCACCATGGTGGTCCTGACAGTCCCCCAGCAATCTTAAGCTAGGAAAAATTCACTTGCTGTTGGAATGGAATCATTTGATTCAATCCCTTGCTTTAATAAAAATATTTTAAATATTTTATATTTTTTTTGAAGACACGCAAGAATAGCAAACTCTATTTTGTCTTATATTATCGTTCAGTAAATATATACTAGGTAAAGGTAAAGGTTCCCCTTGCACATATGTGCTAGTCATTCCTGACTCTAGGGGATGGTGCTCATCTCCGTTTCAAAGCTGAAGAGCCAGCGTTGTCTGAAGACGTCTCCGTGGTCATGTGGCTGGCATGACTAAACGCCAAAGGCACACGGAATGCTGTTGCCTTCCCACCAAAGGTAGTCACTATTTTTCTACTTGCATTTTTACGTGCTTTCGAACTGCTAGGTTGGCAGAAGCTGGGACAAGTAACGGGAGCTCACTCTGTTACGCGGCACTAGGGATTCGAACCGCTGAACTGCCGACCTTTTCGATCGACAAGCTCAGCGTCTTAGCCACTGAGCCACTGTGTCCCTAAATATATACTAGAGATGTCTGAATCAGCCTAAAACCTAATTTGAATTTGAAACATGGGACGTTTTTAAGAAGAGATTGGACAACCATTTATCTGAAACGGTATAGGGTTTCCTGCCTGAGCAGAGGGTTGGAGCAAAAGACCTCCAAGGTCACTTCCAACTCTGTTATTCTGATTTAGTAGATTTAGTAGATTTAGTTTACATTTGTGATTCAAAGAGTAGAATAGAATAATTCTGTTTTTATGTTTTATGTTTTAAGTTTTTGATTTAATTTGATTAAAGTGTGCTTGTGTATATGAGCAAAAATCTATCAAAACTTCAAATTGGTTTGCAGGTCACTAATCTGATGCCATGGACTGAACTGATACAGTGATTTGATTTGAAAGGATAATTTAATCAAATCAAAAGCATTATGCCATCCTAGAGGATACCATTGTAGCAGTTTTCAATCAACCAAGCCAAATTTGGAAGCCATAATGGTGGTCAATATGGACATGAGTTTGATATTTCAAAAATATATTGCTCCAAGCATCCCCATTGCCTGTAGAGGTTGTAGGCATGCTGTGAAGATTTAATTGCAGACTGATTCCATGGGGACGTCTCTGATAATGCCAGATTTTTTTCTCTATGATTTTGGTCCTAAATCAAATAGGGAAAATTTAGAGAACAAAAGAAGATAAAATAAATGATAGAAGACTACAGCAAAAAAGGATATATTCATTTTCTGAGCTTTTAGAGTTTTCTAAAAACCCCTGTAAAAAAACAAACCCTGGCAAGTTAAAATAGTACTATTCCTGGATATTTGGGAAATTAAATTTGGATTTTACACAATCTGCCTCATAGTTTTCTGCTGAGTATAAGCTAACTCAGTTGGTGACCCTGAACTCTAGCAGGAACCCCATTTCTTCATTCAATTTATTCAAGTTTTCAGTTCTTAAATCCTGAATTCATTACCGAAACAATACAAACACTAACATTAACTCTTGATCACCGAATCCAAGATTCACTTTTATATGATAAGTTACTTTTATGTTCAGTTTTGACAAAATTTTATTCCAGTTGTTTAAGGTCATTATTACCTTTATAGGTCACTTAAGAATGTTCTTGTTTTGAATGCCTTCTGCATTGATTCACTCAAAGGTGTGCAACTTGCAAAGTTGATGTTTATAATCTCTCTCTTTCTCCTCTACCCAAATAGAGGAGAAAGATGTTTCCTTTGGCACTCCTAATTATTCAAATTATTTACTATGCCTCCTTGTAATCAGCTGCATTCACTCTTTAACATTTATATCAAAATCTATTTATCAAGCAAATACAAAAACACTCTAATGCTTTTATCTAGTCCACACCTGTAATGTTAGTTCAAGAAATGTAGAGAACATTACATCCTTTTGCAAACACCACTAAAATAGGAAAAAAAACACCTGATACTTTAATTGTCATATAAGATATAAGGCTTATGTTCCACATATTGACAAGTGTCGCCTTGAACCTAAAGTTTAGAGATTTAATTTTTCTGTCTCTTTTAATGAATATTTCAACAACAGCCACCTCCTGTGGGTTAGAATAAAAAGTAGTTTGTATACCTACGACAACATTTGCAGACCTCCTTGGTTCTGTTTTTAATGTGATGAAAATTTGCACCAGTAACAAAGAGAAAAATGTCATGGTAACTAAAACATTTTCATCCTTGTATTTTAGAGGGAAACTAAATCAAAGGTCTTCAAAGAATTACTAGGGTTCTTTCTAGGAGGTTATTGACAAATATGTAGCTTGTCTCCCGAGTTTGTGCCTCTTTCACAGATTGGTGAATTTGTGATCCCACAGGCAGGAATAAGCGTCTGTAATTCATTTCTCCTTGTTAACTAGTGTGCTTTTGTGTGGAGGATGATTGACAGCAAACTCGGCTTAGTCCCAACGGATGAGCTTGTTAGCAAAACCCTAGTATCCTATCTCTAATAAAGCATATCAGCAGTACATTTTGTCCTATCTATTAGCCTCTCTGTTTCTTTTTTGTGAAAAGCTGAGTGTCCCTTTGAAGCAATGACAAATAAACCCCTGAACTGAAGTGCTAGGCTGCCTTATGGACAGCTGGATAGTAAATGTCACACCGTGTATAGAATGCCTATTATCAGAGTGAGCCATTTGTTCCATGCCTTTCAGTATCTTAATGTAATACAAAATTGCTAAATCAAGCCCCATGTCTGTGACAGAACATAATTAATGAGAAAGCAGGAGCCAATTCAACACTCTTTATTGGGACCTAATTGGCTCAGGCAACAGAGTTGTCACTCAACAAGAGACTTCCTTTAAAGCAATTTTGTTCTTGGTTGTATTACAGAGCCTATTAAATTGTCCCCTCCTTGATCGCACAAAGAAGTATCTGCATGCAATAATTAGCTTTTCCAAGGGGATTTTTTTTAACTCTTTCTGCAGCAGAAAAATTTTCAAGCTCTGCTGGAGGAAACAGTCAGCCTATAGAGATATAGGCAGCCTGGAGGCTGGGGAATTGTAATCTTCTGAAGGCCTATCAGAAGGCTGCAAAACCTCCAGCTGGTGCATAATGCATTGGACCTCCCTCACATTAGGGAGGGTCAAAGCAAGCACATCTGTGCTGTTCAGACAGCCTATTGACCTCCAGGTGCCATCCAGCTCGAGATGTTTGCTATGTTAAAAGCTTGCAACGTAAGGGAACGACTTGTTTAAGTTAAGCCGCCCTCTCTGAAGCACCACTGAAGCAATCGAGGTTGATATATTTTATTTCAAACCCTGCTACGCTTTCCTTCAATTCCAAACATTCACGGGTAGGTTTATTTATTTATTAATTGATCATGGTGCTCATAGCCTGCCTTTTCTCCAAGGCTCAAAGGGGCATGGTGGAAGGTCTCTCTTCCTTTTATCTCTGCAACAGCAACTTGGTGCGGTGAGTTGGGTGACACCAGACTGTTTGAATGTCAGGTAGTAAGCTTTATAACTGAGTGAAGTCTTGAAACCTTAACTACTACATTACATTGATTCTCAGTGAAGACAGGCTGCATCTATGAGGGTTTGCACTTTGGCTTTCAACAATACTGTAGTAGGTTGCAACACACTGAAAAATTATGGGCCCTTTTCCAGGAAACCTCAGCCTTTATCCTTTTGTAATTGGATCCCATCTACTAGAGACTTGATTATAATAGGAATATAGATATAATTGCTGTCCGGTTCAGATGGTTGAAGAGTAACTTTGGGGATAGAATAGGACGGTGCTTGTTCTCATTTGATGTGGCAAAGTTCTAGTTCTAACAGATATCTGAGCAATTTTGATATATTAGGAAAGTATTTATGCAAATTACAAAGCACAATGTGTGTAGGCCAAAGCCACTTTGCTTATGTATTGATGTATAATACTTTCTTGGCACATGACCTGCAAAACATTAATTAAAATGTCAAGATCCCAGGGCTCACCAACTACTAAACAGCAACTCTTTATCTGCTGAGATAGCATCAAGAAAAGTTCAATTTGGGGATGCATGGGGCCTACCAGCATCCGCTTTGAGACTCCCTGAGCTCCCAGAATGATACCCTTGTCTTGAATTTCTGGGCGTTTAGGGGCGGTGATTAAGTTACAATTACAATTTGCACAATTTCAGAAGCTAAAAATTCCTATTTTATTCTTAAATTTCTCTCCCCTCCCATCCCTACCAAAGAGATTCTGTTCTTCCAACTTTGATGGTATAGTATTTACATAAGTATATAAGTGGCTCTTGGCCAACAGAAGTTGCCCATCACTGGCAACAGAAGTTGCCCATTCCTTTCACCTAGTGGTGAAATTGATTGTCTTTTCAGTTCCCTATGTACATCAATGATTTGTTCCAGATGACTGAGAGATTCCTGAAATAGTCTTGAGGAAATGCAGATGGAATGCAAAGAGAAGTGTATCCTCAACAGCATTTTGTAAGTTCGTTGTTTGCTGTAATAACATAACTAGCTAACAACAGGGAAAAGTTTGGCATTTTAATATATTTCAATTTCAAAGTTTCTATAATAGAACTTTGCATGCTTTTCAAGTGCTTTGGAGAGACTGTTTAAAATACATGGGAATGCAAGCACAATGCTTTTTAAAACAGCCATGTCAATGAAACTTGAAAAAAGACATGGCTATTTTAAAGAAGTGCTGTGCTTGCACTCTCGTGCATTCAAAATAACTTCCAGTTTTGCAGCATGCAAAGCCCTGTTGGCTTCAGCATCTGTTCTTGAACCTGAAGGTCAACATAGTCTTCTGAATGTACAAAAGAAGTGTAGTTCAGATGGACACTTCTTTCATGTAGCGCTTTTAGTACTTAAGAGGATAAACTTTTGGGCCCTTTTGGAAAGATAGACCCCTTTTCTCAAATCACTAGCTTCATTATCTTGTGAAGCCTGCTATTGGTTTTGGGCATACTGTACATAATATTTGATTTAGGGTAGATTGAAAAATACCTTTATGAATTTCCCCCCAAAGATGAATTATGTTACTTGCTAATAGAATTTCTACAGAAATTGCTATCATTGTAAAGCAGGTCATCATGTGACTGGATCTGTTTTTATGACCTTTTTGCAGCAGTTGTTAAGAGAATGTAGCAGTCATAAAGTGAATGTGGAGGTTATTAAACAAACACTGCAGCTGTTAAAGTCATTATTTGCTATTGGGGCATTTTTGCCGAAAACCAAAAGTAAATTCCAATTTTCAGCAAAAACATAAATTACTGACACATGAACTTGAGACATTGCAAATAGCCATAAATGTGGATCAGTTGAGTGCCCAAAACGCAGTTATGTGACCATGGGGGAGGGACAGCTGTCAAAACTTTGGAACCTGATTGTAAGTACTTTGGGGAGGACATCCTAACTTCAAATGGCTGTTAAGTTGTAAATTGAGGATTATCTGAAATGGCATTTTATGGAATAGCTTTCCATTGTATTGATGGTCCACAAGAGTACTGATCATTCAAAAAACAGCAAAGAGAGAATTGTTCTGCAGGGCCTTTGCTGGCTAATGGCAGGCTTGATGAGGATTTAGTTCCTTCTGTATTACTGGTGCATGACCTCCAGCTAAAGAAATGGGATGTGGAATATGTTCTGATGGGTGGGGACTTCCAGAGAAAGCTCTATGGAAGGAACTATTGCTAATGATGACTGCAGATGGAATTCTATGGTTCAGGCTTGACACCTGATGAGGAAATAGATAATTCTGTATTACAGAGGAATTGACTACTAGGAGTTTCAGATTAAATTATCATGAATAATAAAACTACCAGTTCATTAGCCTGAGGGCTGCCATGCGAAATCATTTTTGTACATTGAAAGTGTGAAGAAAATAAAGAGTAATCTGGTATTGACAGCATTTCATTTACTATTTTGAGTTTACTATGGAGGATTACTGTTAATATTTAAGCAATTATTTCAGTATTTGTTGATGGTATATTTTTATGTGACGATATTATCCATTTGTTGTCTCCAACTCTTGTATGTTGCCATAATTGATATTTTCTTTTGAATGTAAGACATCCTTAGTCTATTTTGATTTGGTAGCATAAAAAAATAATATTCTAGCAGAAATGTAAGAATTATAACATGTTGTCGCATGATTTATCAGGTACAGAAATACCATTCAATGGGCTAATGGATATTGGACACCCAAGGTCTCTGTATGAACATACAGTATGTGTCAGCCCTGGAAGCCATCTTTTTCGTTGGAGCTTGCGTTGGGGGTGTTACTTGGAACCCTGACAATATGTCCATTGCATTACATGTGGATGAACTAAGGATATCTAGATTATAACTTGTACATTAGATGCGAATGTACATATTTGCAGACAAACACAGACTTGCTACAGAACAGACATTCTGTATATACATTAGAGGCAACAAGTGAATTCTAACATATGTGCTAGTGTAAGATGCCTATATGAAAAGATGTGGTATTTAAATAAAAATAATATGTCCAAATCAGCAGGGTCATAGAATAACATTAACCATAGACCATATGCTTCAAAATCTGTTATAAATATTGTCCATTATTTGAAATGATTGTGCTTGTAGGCAAACATTTAGTGTACTGCTAACTTCAGGATTTTCAGGATCTTTCTGGATATCTTTCAGATTAGAGAGACTAATCTGTCATAATACCACTGAGCTCCTTAATGCTGCCTACTAAAGATAGGGCAATAGGCGATCTTTTCTAGGCCTTGAACTTTTGTAAATACTTGATCTCACTTTCCTTCAGTCCCTTTGAAGTGATTGTTAGAGCTGCTATTTAGGCATACATTTCAGTAGGTGCACTCATGAAATTAATTAATTACTATATTGCCCTCTGTCTATTCCTCTTCCAGTAGTCCATCTTCCCAGTATTGAATGAGATTATCTGTAACAGTCCAGATTTATTGAAATATGCCCATAATTCCATATTTATTTAAACTATTACACCTCATAGAGCCACGAAACTAGGTTTTTGATGCAGCAGAGCTATATATTAATATTTAAGAACATTTTAATAGAAACCCACCACAGATTTCTTTTTGTAAGGTTAGGGGAATGGATTTCTAGATGATACCAGCTCAAATACCACCAGATTAGTAAGATTTTCCCTTGTTAGTACTTTGATGAGAAACAACTAGGAAATGACACTAGTATTTCTGATATTATACAAGAATTCTAGTTTTGTTTGGAAGTTAGAAAGATGACCTTGACGGAGATATGCAAACTTTGTTGCCAAGGTGACAAAGGTTAAACATTTAAAGTCCAGAATGTCCAGATAACATCTGGAAGTGACTCAGATAAGCAGGAGAGTACAATAAAATCAAATTTGCAAGATTATGCTTTTATAACCCATTTCAATAAAATTAGCTTTAGCCTCCTTATGAGGTAATTCCTGGTATGATCTTCCTAGTGGATTGAAACATTGATGTATTACTGTATGTGCCATGAACTCAGTATTGGTTTTTAGCAACTATATAAATATACCTTCTCCAGGATGATCTGTTCCCAAATCTGGCCCTTTAGGTCTTCCCATGATTTATTCCTTGCTGCTGTAATTGAGAATCTAGGTTACAATGGAGATAAATCAATCTGGAAAAAGACAGAAACAAATGATTTTTGTGGTATTGCCAGGAAAACAACACAGACACATCCATAAAGTCATTAGGAGTCAAGTTTGTAAAAGGGGTTTAACCTTTATCAGTAAAAGACTATTACATAGTAATATTAATGATTTTTTATAGTAGATTTCTTCCATTCAATCATGTCTGATTCTTGGAGATTTCCCAGACATATTCCTGCACTTTTCTAGGCAAGAAAGAAGTGGTTTACCATTGCCTCCTTCCTGGGGCCAAGAAAAAAATAACTAACCCAAGGTCACCCAGATGGTTTTATGCTCAAAGTGGGACTACAACTCACTATATTGGCTTGATGCCTTAATCGCTACACCCAACTGGCTTTCAGTAGATCATTACTCTGAATAATGCTAGAGTAAGGCATAAAATCTGATTAAGGTATAGACTTTATTTTGAATGCATATTAATTTTGCCACAAGTCTTCATATTTGAAAAGTTAGCTATGTAATTACATGAAAGAAAAACTATGGCTAGGTTATTCAAAATGGTTTCTGCTAGACACTTTGATTTGGACTATGGTGGCTGGGACCGATGAAAGTTGAAGATAAAAAATGGAGCATCAAAAATAGGGCATCATTATAGGAGGTAAGAATTTGAACCAGCAGAAATAGAAGCAATGTTTGAAATATGTATCTGTGATGTGTGTGTATGAGTGAATGAGTGAACGAGTGAGGGAGAGTGAAATGGTAATGTAAAATAAATGCCAGATGATGAAAGAAATAACAATGCCCATTACTGCTCCTTGGATAGTTTAGCTTTTTAAAAAATACTAGTTTCCTGGCATATAATTTTCTCATGTATTTTTAAAGAGAAATAGGCTAATATTAAAGGATTACAGGGTCGTAAAAAGGGAGATTAAGGTTTAAAGCAGTGGTTCTCAACCTTTCTAATGCTGTGACCCCCACGTGACCCCCCCACCACGGCCACAACCCCCACCGCTGCCACGACCCCCTCCCCTCCCCCTCCCCGCGTGGGATGAGGTGACAA
The DNA here is from genome assembly GCA_003457575.1 of Thermophis baileyi. Lineage (NCBI taxonomy): Eukaryota > Metazoa > Chordata > Lepidosauria > Squamata > Dipsadidae > Thermophis > Thermophis baileyi. The sequence continues at coordinate 2,141,072 of QLTV01004083.1, forward strand.
AGGGGGTGTGGCACCATGGGTGAAATGCTCCCGGTTCGGGCTTGCCTGCGGGTCGCCGGACAGCTGATAGCGTCGGAAGCGGGAGACTTCGCCTGGACACCGCCATTTGGGTTCTTTTACCCTCTGTGCATGCGCAAAGCATTCTGCGCATGTGCAGAGGGTAAAAGAACCCAAATGGCGGCATCCGGGCGGGTGGGCGAAGTCTCCCGCTTCTGTCGCTACCGGCTATCCGGCGACCCACAGGCATGGCCGAACCGGGAGCATTTCACCCCTGCAGTGACGGTGGCACCAAGATGGTGGGCTAACGCATGTGGTGACCCCTGTGAAATGGTTGTTCGACCCCCAAAGGGGTCGCTACCCACAGGTTGAGAACCACTGGTTTAAAGTATAGTTACCAAGAAAGGAGAATATTTGTAATTCAGGGTAGAAATGAGGGGTCTTTGGTGCTCTCTGAGCTTGATTTTCTTGCAGAGCTTTCATTACCCAAACTAGGTAATGCACTGACGAGGCATTGATGATGTTACCTAGTACTGATGATATTGCTTAGTTTGGGTAATGAAACATCTGCGAGGAAACAATCAAGGATCAGAGAGCACCAAGGCTCTCTCAAAGTATAGTTAATTAGATAAGTACTACTAAGCAATGAATTTAGATGCCTTAATTCAGGGTTGGGTACTATATAACCTTCCAGCACCCCAATATATTCTTGGCAAATGTAAGAGTGGGAATAGAAACAGATGTCTTTTCATCTTTACTTTCCCATGTTTAACTACCCAGAAATACCCTGATTCCCCCCCCCCCCAAAAAAAAACAGAGGTCAAAATTGTGCCCTTAAGCAAAATAAATCTCTTTGGTGGCACCAATCTGAAATTGAAAATATGAGAACATAAGATTGTGAATGAGACCAGGAAGCTTCTAGGAAGTCAACCATTCACTGTTCTACCTTTCACCCTATCTCAACACTCTCTTCAGCCCTTTCAGAGATGTTACCATATCAGCAGATGGCTTTCTGCACTCAACTGGCAAGTCGGAATACTAAGTTGCTGCTTCCAGCTCAGTAGAAATTGACCAGCTGTTGTAATGCAATAGGAAACAGTATATGTAAGAAATAAAATACTAGGAAGATCATGCAGTAAAGTCTGAATCCAGAGGTAGGCAGTGCATATAACACTTCCTCCCTCCAGCTCATTCTAGCTCATGGACAAGGTTGTAAAATCTAATCTACCCTAGAACTGACACATTTCATGATGATGATGAAGAAAGCATTACTCTGATATTATTACTAGACAGGCTGTCAGGACTGGAAAAATGGACAGAAACAGAACTCAGTTCAGCAACTCTATCTAGCCTTTCTCATCTCCACTCCTGCCCTGTGGATTATTAACGCTGCATCAAGGAAAACCTGATTTGGGATTAAATTTGGAACAGTAAAAATTTCTATGGGTACTTTAATTTCATACTGATATCCTTTAGGGATCAGATCTACAGTACTGGTTTCAAATGGAATATTTGCTTGGGTATTGTATTGAGTTTGGATTTGTGTAAAGACATCTGACTGCAGGATAGATGACCATGTGTCTTGAACTTGCAGAAAGTTTTTGATCTAGCATTAGGATGAAGACTGCAAAATGCTATTCTCTTTGGGTTCATACTTTCTGCTAAATCCAAATGTAATTGGTTTGACTAGCATGCTTTATGAAGTAAGCTATAGTTTGTTAATCATAGTATATAGTTTTACATGTCTGAATCCAGCAAATTGTAATTAATTCAATAAGACACAATTAAAGAAACTAAGGACTCAGCTTTATGGGTGAACCAGGGCCTTTTTCCCATGAAAAAGTAATTTTCTGATAAATCCAGAAACTGCAGAGGTGGGAGCTGCTTAATAATCTGAAGCTAAATTTCCAAATTCCAATCAATATTTAAATTCCAGCTACTGACATTTCTCCTTATTTCTACAGGTAACCTGGACAGGGCTTTTGGGGGGATTTGGCTTTTCCAAATCCCCCCTGTTGCAGTTCTCCTGGGTTGAGCTGATAATGAACTTTGGGATGCCTTCTGTTTAATTTTTCAAGAGTCGGGGGTGAAAGTAGCTTAGAAGGGGTAAGTGTTTGCTCTAAATTCTGGATCTCCTGTTGTGCTTAGTTGAAAAGGCATAGTTCCTTCTGTATTACTGGTGCATGACCTCCAGCTAAAGAAATGGGATGTGGAATATGTTCTGATGGGTGGGGACTTCCAGAGAAAGCTCTATGGAAGGAACTATTGCTAATGATGACTGCAGATGGAATTCTATGGTTCAGGCTTGACACCTGATGAGGAAATAGATAATTCTGTATTACAGAGGAATTGACTACTAGGAGTTTCAAATTAAATTATCATGAATAATAAAACTACCAGTTCATTAGCCTGAGGGCTGCTATGTGAAATCATTTTTGTACATTGAAAGTGTGAAGAAAATAAAGAGTAATCTGGTATGCCATTAAACATAAATGTCTTACAGAAATAATAAAAATAATAAAATATATACATCCTTATAAAACATTTCTGCAAAACATCCATTTTTCATTGAATTTTTTCATTAACTATAACACCAAAATTTGATTTTATTATAGGTTGACATAATAAATAGAATCTATTTTCAAGATCTAGGATGAGTTAACTATGTTGAGATAATTTAGAAAACCCATTGCACTAAAAATCTTGCTTTTCTATTTCTTCTCTTACTTTGCTGAGCATTGAAAACTTTAATTCCCTAAGTACTTTTCTCGTTCACTTTCTTTTCTCATATGTCAAAGTCCCTTCCTTCCTTCCTTCCTTCCTTCCTTCCTTCCTTCCTTCCTTCCTTCCTTCCTTCCTTCCTTCCTTCCTTCCTTCCCTCCCTCCCTCCCTCCCTCCCATTTCAGAATCCCAGATACCTTCTAGAATTAGGCCTAAACATCTCCCATATATTATTACTGAGCTAAGTGGATTGTATGTCTAGGATAATCTGTTCAACTGTGTCACAGTGAAATATACTTTTTTGCATACATATTTCCCTAACTGTGTTAAGCATTTCCATGTCAAAAATATCATATCTAAGTTTCTTATCACCAGTGGAAAAAGATTACAAAGGTCAGAAAACACTTGGCTTGTGTTTGAGGTCAAAATTAACCAGTTATGTCTCTGCTGTTCAGAATTCCTTTCTCTGCTTTTATCCAGCTCCAACCCTTTGAACATGTTGCCCAATTGATGCTATAGAAATTAAGGGGTTATTATGTCACGATAAATGATTACAGAGAGCACAATACTATCCCTTGCATCTCTGAGAAAAAATGCCAAAAGGCTATCTTTCCTTTCAGTAATTTAGTTTCATGTCATCTGAGAAGATGTGTAGACTAATCAGGTATATTTAAGGACCACCTGTAGGTGTCAATATGTTAAATAGATCAGTAGGAATAGAATAGTACAAAAAAAATTAAACTATTTTAATATTGTCTACCACATTCTCCACCAAAGTAAGACCTCTGCAATTAATCTAAAAGAAAGAGCCTATCTCTTCTGATGGATAAAGCAACCAAAAATTGTTATTCAGATAGTGTGTGTGACACAATTTTAAAAATCATTAGCAAATGACCCACTCTTTAAAAAAAAAATCCTATTATCATTTATTTCACTCTTATATAACTTCGATCAACTTTGTTTTCTTTTTCCTATGATTGGAAAGAAAACACCTTGTCACTAAATTACAACTCTCACTCATGATATCTGAAATGCAGCTATAGCACAGTCAGTAACTGAAAGGAAAATTGTTCTTCCTTTTGTTACCTTTTTAATTGGGAGACTTCTTTATCACCATTTGCCTTCTCATACTCTAGATGAGAAATGTTGTCAGGGAAGCTGTTGCCATTGATTTTCGATGAATATGCCAGGAGAGCATAACCACTTTGCCTTGTTAGCGTGCATTAATTACTCCAAACAGTAGATCAACACACCTTGGAATCACTCAAAATTTGCAGAAAAGAATCAGCAATTTTGAGGTTTACTATTGTACATCTCAGTGCTGGGAACTGCACATTACAGGCAATGGTCCCTAGAAATAAAAGCCATTTCATTATGCCCACTCTCAGATGTGTTTCCTACTGGGACATCTTTATCAGAGCATGGTGTGACCTATTGAAAAATACAAGGCATTATCAGTTAGGATTTCTATACCTGGCCCACCATTGTTGCTGTTAGTTCTAAAGACAAAAGTCATTGAGAGAAAACAGAATTCGAAGAGCAAAACTTGCCAAAGTTTGATCAACTCCTGATATCAAAAATCTCCAATTTAGATAAATATAATCAAGTAAGCCCCACATATACATGGTTAACAGTTGACTAAGACTTTGGGGTAACCTGTTTCCTATTTGCACCCTTGAACATCTTCGACTTATTTAACCCCGTATTAGAAATTGTGTTAAATTGTCATTTTTCTGATATTAACCCCTGGGAAATGCTACTTGACCTATAAGGCTATTCACCCAGATTTAATATGTTCAGTGAACAAGCAGAAAATGGGCACTTGATCATAGTGGTTGGTTTGCATCACCTTTGCAGATTCTGTAGACTCTTTTTATAGATTCCCAGCATTCAGACAGATGTGTAGAGAATATACAATCACCAAGCATTTCAAGGGTGTATAGCTTGTACTCTCTATATTGCTTGTCCCAGACATTTATATGAATATCTGTGGGTTAGGAGAGATTGTCATTTGGTGCCATGTGATCAAGGCAACATCCTTCACCATGAAAATATACTGTATCTAGACTTATATTGCATCTGAAAATTATTCTACATAATTCTGGTACAATCATCCTTCCATTATAATAATCTACCTAAGAAGAGTTTTGCGACAAGGTTCAAACATTCCAAAGAAGCACAATTGGAAATAAATTTTATTCTGAATATATTATAATATTGCATATTATAATAAACAATGTTATACCAGGCTTATTTGTTTAGTAGCTTTTATAGGCACCAATAAATGGAAATTTGAGCAAATTACATAAATGAAGTCTCATTCACTTATTTTGTACATTACTCTGTAACTATAAAATAGTGATGAAGTATGTGGCAGAAAGTAAGATAAAACGTGATGAATAAAATTATCAATAAGTGGAAGAGATATTCTGTATGCCAAAACAAATCAAAGCAATCAAAATAAACCAAGTTTCCCTCTTTTTAATACAAAAGTTATATGGCATTGAAGACCTATATGAAAACCATAAAAAACAAAATATAAAAATATAAGATATTTTTTGATAAAAATTTCAAAAAGTTTGGCATCAATTGCCTATTAAAACATTTCTGAATACTAGTAGATTATGCTAAATGAAGGATAATTGTCATTGGCATAAATTTTAAAGACTATGCATTTAAAGACAGCATTCTTTTTCTGAGAGGGTGTGTGTGCATGTCTGCACATACAACTTGGCAATGTAGATTTGTTAATTTACAGAGTTTTGTGGGTTCATGTTTTGGTGTATTTGTAGGATTATATTTCTGCTTATTATATCTTAACACTACTTATTCTTAGTATCCTTGGATCTGGGAAGAAATTGGTATTTTTCCTAAAAACATGATGCTAATAATCTTTACAACAACCTTGTGAGATAGATCAAGATCATTTTTCTTATATTATAGATAGTATATTTTCTTCATGCTGGCCTTAAAGCTCAGCACATTTGAATTGCATGATCAGATGGCAATACAAATTCATTGGAATCAAACTCTGTTTCCTGTCTTGCATATTTCAGAAAAGCAATAGCATGCATGCATATGAATGGATTCACATTCCCCTGCATTTGGAATGACTATTTTGGTGCATTCTAATAACAATTTAGAAGGAGAAACATTTGGACAATGTTATTGTGGGCCATGCAGAGAGATTGGCAGAATCCCAACCCATGGTAATGGTCATTCAGAACAAGAAGCATTTGTGTATATATTCAGCTAGGTTTAATTAAGGCAAAATCCCTCATCCTCTAACTCCCCTAGCTGTATTTTTCTCTGCAGGAATCTGTATTTCTGTGGCAAACTTGAATTTTCTCTAGAAGAAAATGGAGGTAGGATATCTGAAAGGAAAAAAACAAAGTAAGGGAAGAATCATAGCTGATGTCCCCAATTTGGTATGTTACAGATACTACAGAAACTGTAATAATTGGCCAAGTTGATTAGGGGATTCTAGGAGATCAAATCCATTTTATTTGGACTTTGCCAACACTCCTCCTCTCTACTTTTACGTGAGCCTTTCATTCCTGACAGTAAGTGAGCTTTGAAGACCTGCACAGAAGGGGGAAAGTAACGTAATATTTATATCTGGACAAGGAAGTAGAGAACAATATATTCATCTTTTAAAAGCTATTTTTGTGCTTGATCAATTAAGGCCTTTTAAAGATCCTCATAATATTTTTAAACCTGTTTCTTTTATTAATCCTCATTTCCTGACTGTGTTAAAATATTATAGCTTAAACATTATTGGTGTGGTATAATAATAAGGAAGACAAATGGAATAAGATAAATTAGTAACCGAGCTGGACTCTTTTCTTTTTTTTTAAAGAAGCAATACAAAGGGAATTGTTTGAGGGGAAAAAAATTCTGCTATATAAATATGCCTTTTCTGTGTGGGTTGCCCTCACCATACTGCTATATTTACAGTTTAGATTGCTAATATGGTACTAAAAACACAAGGAATGTTGTACCTCCTCAGTTTGAATGAGTGATCATTGAAATTCACTGTGGAAGAACAATTTTTTTTTAAAAAAATGCCCTTAATTTGTTATAATAAATTATGCTTCTTCAGCACAAGTTAATTAGCTCTCTTGTGTTTTGGCAAATCAAATGTATTTAACAATTTGCAGCTCAAACTGGGATGCCATCTTCTGTAACATAGCATTAAAGGGGGGGAAAAAGAAAGAAAAAAACCTATCTCATCTGAAAGGGGTGGAGCAAGAGAGAAATTTGTGATGATAAAGAAGCACACTGGTCTTTTGCTTCCCATTATGTTAAATTATTCTTATATTTTCTTTGATTTCAAAATGCTGACTGCTTTGAAAGTTCCCCCCCCCAAGGATAAACCACTACTTATCTCCTAGTTCTGGAAATATTAATTATTCCCCTCTCTCTAAATTGTGAATATTCCTTTAAATGTAGTGCTAAGCAAAGAAAAATATTAGCTAGGAAGGAAGGGGAACGCTCCCTCCCCTTACACTGCTATGTAAATTACTCCTATCAGCTCTATTCTTAGGTTACCCTCTGGGCAAATGCTTTATAGCCATGCATTGTAAGAACAACATAAGGGTGGCTTGTGTGGTGTGTAAATCAAACAATTGTGACTTGTAAATTTCTGACTGAATATGTTGTGTGAAGCCAGCTAATTAGAATTAGCTCAATAAATTGGGGTTAATCAAATGTGATGTGTGAACCAGTGGTGGGTTTCAATTTTTTTTACTACCAGTTCTGTGGGCGTGGCTTGCTTGGTGGGCATGGCTTGGTGGTCATGTGACTGGGTGGACATGGTTTGTTCAACATCACTCACGTTGATGGACACCTCGC
>QLTV01004083.1:2148664-2169219 GCA_003457575.1 Thermophis baileyi
TGGGTGTTCATGTGGTTGGGTGGGCGTGGCCACCTCGAGGTCACTCACGTCAAGGGTTAGGGTTAGGGTGTCTGGCCTCTCTTCGCCTCAAAGGCCTCAACGAGATACAATTTCCCTGTCTATTTATTTACTACTACTGAACATTCAAAATATACCATTTAACCCTATGTATATATGCCATATGTGCACATATATATTACATAGTATAGTGTGTGTATAGGCACACAAAAAGATACATTATCTACTATATATACTGTATGTGTATGTACACACACACACACACATACCTCTTCTAAAACTATAAACATTCAACCTCACTTACTACATTTGGAAAAACACACCCAGAGTCCACTTTCTGCAACACATTTAACTATAACTTCTGTACATTAGAACATTACACACGCCTTCAGATGTTCTTCCCTAGCTTGCACATGACTGTTAGAGCCAGGAGAGGTCATGGATTGAGTAAAATGTGGTGAAACTCACTTAACAACGCTCTTGCTTAGCAACCAAAATTTTGGGCTCAATTGTGGTCATAAGTCAAGGACTATCTCTGCCTTCCTCTGCATGGCAGCCTTGTCCTAGTAAACTCCTCCTTTCTGGCAATTTTCCTTTCTGTTAGAGACACCAAAATAATCCAGACGATGTAAGGTTTCCTGCTGCAGCAAGGGGTTGGACTAGATGACCTTTGAGATACCTTCCAGCCTTTTTTTTTTGCTGTGCTGTTTCAAAGCTTCTTGTGCCAGGGTTTGTGGTGCTTCCTTCCTCTTCTTTCTCTCTCTCTCTCTCTCTCTCTCTCCCTTCCTTCCTTCCTTCCTCTTTCTTTCTTTCTTTCTTTCTTTCTTTCTTTCTTTCTTTCTTTCTTAATTATCTATACATGTGTACAAGATTATTACAACGCTAAATGAAATAGAAGCTTTGACTAATTCTAATTCCATATATACAGTATATATAAAATAGGTGCTTCTTCATCCTTCAAGTGTTTTTAGTTTTTATGGAAATACTAGGCTAAACATTGATAGACTAGACCAGGCGTGTTCAACCTTGGCAGACCTCCCAGAATTCCCCAGCTAGCCAGGCTGGAGTTGAAGCCACAGGTCTTAAAGTTGCTAAGGTTGAGAAACGCTGCCTTAGTGCCAAGATGGAATCAATTATTTTGTCAACTATAGTTATGACTGGCCCTCCAAAAGGGTAGAAAAATAACACCTGATGTGCCTCTGGAGTTGCAGTTGATTTCTTCTCTTTCCTTGAATATAACTTGCAAAATTGCAGATCACTTTTAGATGCCAGCTCTTGAAACATTTCCATATGCTGGCTGGAGAATTCTGGTAGTTGAAGTCCACAAGTCTTAAAGTTGCCAAGTTTGAAGACCTCTGCTGTAGTTCAATCTGACACTGAGACGGGAGTCCTGATCACTTTAATACCGGAGAGATTGGTGGAAGAAAGCACATTGAACTTGGGTTTCTTTCATTTTGATAACTGGAGAGGGAGGAGAGGTTTCTGTGCGCGCGCTACCGTAGGAGGCTGCTCAGCAGCACGGAGCAATTTTGCATACTGTTACAAATCCTTCTCCCTTCCTTCTTTCTTTCTTTCTTTCTCTTTCTCTCTTTCTCTCTTTCTCTTTCTTTCTTTCTCTTTCTTTCTCTCTTTCTCTTGTTCTTTGTTTCTTTCACCTGCTGGCTGGCCCAGCCCGGAAGTGGTGCGTCCCCAGTCATGGGCTGGATGTGGGCAGTGGGACCTGAGGCGGAGGGGAAGGCAAGCAGGCAGCAGTCGCCCAAAGGCCCGGTGAAAGCCGAGGGCGCAAAGCCCAAAAGGCTAGTGAGCCTTGCCATGTCCCCTCCCCCGAGGCAGCTCTTTGGCCGAGCACAGCGGGTCTCCCTCCCCCACCGCCAGCGTCGGACTTACCTTCTAGATCTTCCACGCGCCTCCGCTGGCCTGAATACGGGATCCCTTCAGATCCCAACGGAGCCAGCATGTGGCTGCCCATGAAGGTAAGGCTGACGACGGGCAGCCCTTGGGGGAGATGCCGTGCTGGAGCTGAGACTGCTGCTTCGGGAGGGCAGGCAGATGTCCCGGGGCTGCCGTGCCGAGCTCCAGGCTGCAGCAGGTGGCGGCGGTGGCTGAAAGGGGAGGTGGCGGCAGGCGGGGCGGCAGCGGTGGTGGCAGCCAAAAGGGGAGCTCCAGGCGGCAGCAGGCAGGGGTGGCTGAAAGGGGAGCTCCAGGTGGCGGCAGGCAGGGGGGGCAGCGGTGGCCAAAAGGGGAGCTCCAGGTAGTGGCAGGCAGAGGCAGGCAGAGGCAGTGGCTGAAAGGGGAGCTCCAGGCAGCAGCCAAAAGGAGAGCTCCAGGCGGCAGTAGGCGGTGGCGGCTGAAACGGGAGCTCCAGGTGGCAGCGGGCAGGGGAGCAGCCCTTGGGACCCTGGGAAAGCGCAGGCTTTCCAGATGGGACTTACAGGAGTCTGACTCCCAAAGCGCAGTGCTGCGAAACTCTCTCTCCCAGGCAAGAGCATCAGGGGGGAGAAGCAGCAGCCGCTGACCTGGAGAGCACATGATGGAGCCCTCCATGTATTCTCCAGTGACTTGTTTTCTCTCCCCCGCTCTCTTGCTGGGAGAGAGAGAGAGAGTCTTTTGCAGCACTGCGCTTTGGGTCCTGGTAAGTCCGGAAAGTGCTGCGCCAGAAAGAAACAGGATTCAATGTGTTTCTCTCTGCCTGGCTTTCCGGATGGGACTTACACTTACAGGACCCAAAGCGTGGCTGTGCTGCGAAAGACTCTCTCAGTCTCCCAGCAAGTGAGCGGTGGAGAGAAAACAAGTCGCCAGAGAACAACGCTCCATGTGATCAGCAGCTTCTTCTTCTCTCCACTGCTCTCTTGCTGGGGGAGCCTCTTTCGCAGCACAGTGCTTTGGGGACCCATCCGGAAAGCCAGGCACAGATAAACATCCAGGTTGAAGGCCGGTACTTTCAGTGCTCACGAGGAACCGAGGCTTGGAGCAGTTTTGGAGGTTGTTAAGGAGGACCGCTCCTCGGCCCCATCCATGCGTTTTCAAGCCCGGGCTGCTTGGAATGAAAAGCTATTGCAATAGCCCGGGCTTGAAAATACATGGCTGGGGTCGAGGAGCGGTCCTCCTTAACAACGTTCCTCGTGGGCACTGGCATGCCTTCCCCTCTGCCACCAGCCATGGGAGGAAGGTAAGGTCACGAGCCCAGTGGGAATGGGGGGGGGCGCGGCAAGCTAGGCTGCAAGCAGCACGTCCTGGAATGGAGCCGCACCAGGCTGCGCCGGCTTAGCCAGCCACGCGAGCTCAGTGGGGACGGTGGTGGGGGCACAGCAAGAGGGGCCTAGAGTGACTTACCTGTAGGCAGGAGGAGGCAGCCCAGTTGGGGCACAGGGCAGGCACCACGTGGGAAGGCAGCTTAGGCAGGCAAGCCGCCCGGGAGGTGAGGAGGAAAAGGAAGTGACTTCTGCATGCGCAGAAGGACCGTTTCGGGGGCGTGACCAGCCAGCGGTCGCTACCAGTTCGGTGACCCAGGCCAAATTACCGCTACTGGTTCGCCCGAACCGGTGCGAACCAGTAGAAACCCACCACTGGTGTGAACCCATGAAACATCAAAGTAAGCTGAGGTTTGCTTAACAATTCTACTGAATAACTTTAAGTTTATTATTAAGTTTATTTTTATTTAATGTTTTATTATTTAGTTTAATGAATAACTACTGGGTGCCTACAACTCATTCTCCCAAAATCAACCAAACTACATGGTGTGTAAAACCTTCTATTGTATACCAGTTGAAAGCTCATGGAAATTGATCCAATATGACTGGAGGACATGTGGTTGGGGAAGGTTTCTCTAGTGAAACTAAGCTGTAAGACTTTCAGTTAAGAGTTTGAGCTGAAGTAGACAAGGGAATGGGATCTCCCAGAACTGGTGAGGTGATAGGTGTGGGGAACAAGGAAGAAATCATCCAAATGTTTCATAGTAGGAAGCATTAATACTGCTTGCAATATATGCCTTTATTATCTATGGAGATTCTCAGTCATCCAGGTCATGGTTGTCCCAAAGGTGCTTTTTCAAAAGGCAACTGGCTATCTACATTAACAGTGGTCTCTTAACACACCTATCTCCTGTTTATAACACAGTCCTTTCAGCAGTTCCAAGACGGTTCCACATCCTTTTGCACTAGTCAGGTGACACTGAGAGCACAGGTAAACCTCCAAGTGGCCTCAAGGGTTCTCAAGGAGAGTGCTAATGACCAGACGATTGCAAGGAATATAAATCCTTCCATCTTCCACCATTCAGTCAGAAATGAAGAAGCTTCTTGGATAAGAAGCAAAATGTCTTCAAGGAAAAACAAAGTCCTTTTGTTTGCCTTTTGAAAAAGCAAAACAATGCCTTTATTCTCCTCTTGTGGCTTCCAAGAGCCAAGTCAGGCTCTATGAGAAAGGAGGATACTGAGCTTGATGGTTATTTGTTAAGATCAGTGGGATTATCAAGACCTCTATGATCTTAAAAAAACCCTTTGATTTCTGCCTTAATCTTCCACATACTAACCTTTTATGTTCTCTTACATCAATTTAAAGGTCCTATCCCTTCTTTTTGATTCTTGTAGAGATTTATATATACTTTCTCTTTTAATATCTTGTAACTTCTCATACTTTTCTTAAAGACTCTGATGCCTATACTTCTATACTTTTTAATTGACTGTATCCCACCCTCATTATGCTGATTTATGGCCATAATAAAGATTGATTTGATTTTTCCTATTTGGATAAAGAACTAAAGATAAAAGACTGTCACCAAATACTGTGGGGAATTGTGTCAGAAAGCTAAGGTGAGGCTTGTGGGAAGTGCCCCAAACAACAACAAAAGTCTTTTCAGGTAAGTTAGAAACAGAAGGGAAAGCAAAGAGGCTATAGTGAAGGGAAAGGAATTAATTGGGAATAGGAGATAGTGAGAGAGAAGAATGTCAATAGTATTTGTCAATAGTATTTTAAGTATGACTTGTGAAAAACAGTCCTAGTCTTGGGCCACTAGTGGTAGGAAGCATCGCAGCTCGGAATAGACAAGGAGAGGCTAAGGAAGACTTAGCTAATTTAAAGGAATGTTTATCTCCAGGGCTAGATACTAGGTTACCAGCAAAACTTACTGAGATAAAGAGGAGAGCAGGTATTATCCCTATCTTCAGAAAAGGAAATAAGTAGATAAATTTTAAATAGATGGAAGGATTGCTGTCCTTTACTGGAGGCCTTCTAACAGAATGGAGATAGTTTTGCTCTAAAATATTTTGTAGGATTCTGCATTAGGTTGGACCAGAAGAGCTCAGAGGTTTCTTTCAACTCTATGATTCTATAAATGTAACCTGGAGCCAGCTGGGTTGTACAACCTTAATTTCTGATCTACAGTAGTGCCATTAATTCAGTTAAAGCCCTCAGCTTGTGGGCCTGGAATCCTTTCCATCCTTATGTTATGCATCCATGGAATAGCATTATGAGGTTTTGTTTGCCCATCAAATAAATAAAAGAGTAAATCAGCAATGCATTCCATAACAGCATTTATAAACATCAATCCCCAATTCCATTTGGATGATGATGATGAGATGATGATTCGCACTGAACCATTTCTTTCCAGATCACATTTAAGCATGTTCCCTTTATACTAGTTTTATATTTTGAAATCCTTTGAAGACTGATAATACAAATGTGTTATTATTTATGAAATATGTCTGCTCTTTTGAAAGAATATTTTTCAAAAACAGGCATTAACTGTTAAAAATATGTAGTACTAATAAAAGCTGCTAGAAATAAATTGAGACTTCAAAGAGAGAAGACTGTGGAGAATTTCTGCGGGCATTTATGAACATGCATTTTCCATTCATATAAACATTATAGGATAATACATATCACAAGTAGGAAAACCATGGCTTCCAGAAGAGGCCCATTCATTTTCCCTGCTGTTTAAATCAGCCGAGTAGCTGGGAATCTGCTATTAACATTTTGTACCTCCAGATAAAGTCCATGGTTTGTAGATATTTGGGATACACAAAATAATGCAATCTCCAATGCAAATGCCTCTGTTTCAGTGGTGGGTTGCTGCCGGTTCGGACTGGTTCATTAGAACCAGTAGTGGAAGTTTACCGCCGCTCGCAGAACCGGCAGTGATGACCGGCGGTCCACATTCCCGAACTGGTCCTCCGGTCGCCACGGCTTGCAAAAAAAACCTCTGCGCATGCGCAAAGGCTTCTGCGCATGCGCAGAGTGTCATTTCCGGGTCTTTTGTGCGACATGACGGGGGCGCGCGTGCGCAAAACACACACTTCCGTCGCGATGTGAACCAGTAGGGAAGGTAAGTGGAACCCACCCCTGCTCTGTTTCATGAGCTCTCAGGGATGAGATTGCTGACATTGGTGATTTTGTCATATGAATTTTCATTTTATTTTAGTTTCCTGGCCATAAAAGATTTCTGATGCAATGAGTCACTTTCAATTTCTATAGCCACCCAGAGTCACTTGCTTGAGTTTGGGTGACTATAGAAATAGTATGAATAAACAAAATGAACTTCAGTTCTCATCATTAAAAGGTTATTGCTGAAAGAAATGTGCTTTTTTCCTCAAAATAGCAAAGATTACTATTTGAAGATTCAACTGTTTCTTTTTTTAGCAAGGTAATACCTCTACCTTTTATGTGTAAGCAACATACTGCATTATTGTCTTTTAATTGGATTTTGCATTACATTGCAGAAAGTCTGTTAAAACATATATAATTAACACACATTCTTGTTGACGTAAATCTAGAGGATATATTTTCAAGTGAATTCAGTTTCAATGTTATCTATCAATTATCCATCCATCCATCCATCCATCCATCCATCCATCCATCCATCCATCCATCCATCCAAGGTTACAAAGGGTTCTTAATCTATTGAGTCCCATCTCTGTGCAGAAATAATTTTTTTTTTCAAAAAATAGTTAAGCTTTTTCCATGCCCTTCAATAATTGGTCTCTTTGTCAAATTGCTCTTATCTTTAATGCATGTTTTCTTAACATTAATCTAGAACAGGGTTTCATTGAGGGTCACATCAGGGTTGTGTTTGACTTCGGGGGGCTGGGGTGGGTGTGGCCAGGGTGGGCGTGGCCAGCTCAACATCACTCATGTCGGGGGGGGGGGTGCCTGTGGTGGCCCGAGCGCTCTGCCAGCAAAAATAGGCTCCTGAGTTCTGTTTTCGGCTGCGACGGCCTCCTGCAATCCTCTGCCAGCAAAAACAAAGCTTGAGAGGGCTGCCCGTGGCCCACCCAAGCTTTGTTTTCACTGGCAGAGGCACTGCGGGCCAGTCCTTCACTGTTTCCAGTGCGGCCCCACGGGCTAGATCTAAGCACCCTGTGGGCTGGATCCGGCCCCCGGGCCTTGAGTTTGACACCCCTGATCTAGAATGTCTTCCTGTGATGTAAGACAGTCTTTTTCCCACACTTGAGGATGATAGAGACCAGTTTTGTTTTCTTCTATAAAAGAAGAAAAACAAAAAACAAAAAAAAAAGGGTTGAGAGATTTTTTTTTTAGTTTATTTGGGTCATTTGTATAGGGCTGTAGCAGTCTGTGATAAAAATGACATTGACCTATGTTTCTGTTTGCTTTATATTTATTCAAGACCATGCTTATCCCTGGCACTTTGAGATTCCTACCCATCTTCAGTTGGTTAAGATTGGGTTTATATTATTTACTATACAAAGAAAGGAAATGGTTTTTGTTTTTAAAAAGGAGCATTGCATATGGCTGAAAGCAAGAAATAATCAAACCCAAAGAGCCTGAGATCTTTAAGGCCTAGTGAATAAAATATTACACCGCCCAGACGCTGCCATTTGGGTTCTTTTACCCTCTGCGCATGCGCAAAGCATTCTGTGCATTCGCAGAGGGTAAAAGAACCCAAATGGTGGCGTCCGGGTGAGTGGGCGGCGCCTCGCGCTACCTTGGCAACCGACTCTACGGCGACCGACAGGTACGAGCGAACCGGGAGCATTTCACCCCTGGGTCCTACCATGTCTTGCAGAGGCCACACATGACGCCAGAGCTTTGAGTTGGACACCTCTGCTGCGAAATATGTGCTCTCATTTTATATTCCAGATATTCTTGGTCTACCTTCCCACCCTGAAAGGAAAGAAAGGAGGCAAGTACTTAGAAAATCTATTTTCTCCCAGTCTTGGTTCTCCCAGCAGTCAGTCACTCACCTTATATGACTTTTACATTGCAGAATATGGAATCCCAGTGAAGATTGTTCGCTCACTGGGGAGAGGAAAGACAACGTTGCTATCTTGACACAGGATGTTGCAGCTTATAAAAGTTATAAGGGCAATTGCTTTAAAATAGACACTTTTCCAGCTGGGGCTTAGAAAGCACCCATAGAATTGAAAAATAATGTACCGGTAAGTGGTTCCAAATTTTTGCTGATGCGATTGATCAAGCAATGATGGGAGCAGTTGATCCAGAGTGAATGTGATGATCTTGACTCTTAACAATCAAAGTACGGAAGAAGCTTTTGGAAGGTTTTCAGCAATTCATATCTAGCAGTCTTCCAGACCTTGTGTCTTCCAGATGTACTATGCTTTTGCTCCTGGAACTGGCAGCTTGGAAATGGCAGCAATTCTGTTGAGATGCAAGTGCTTGTATTCAGTGGTGTGTTTTAAATTTTTTTAATACTGGTTCTGTGGGCATGGCTTGGTGGGCGTGGCAGGGGAAGGATACTGTAAAATCTCCATTCCCTCCCTACTCCAGGGGAAGGTTACTGCAAAATCCCCATTTCCTCCCGATCATCTGGGACTCGGGAGGCAGAGAATAGATGGGGGCGGGGCCAGTCAGAGGTGGTATTTACCGGTTCTCCGAACTACTCAAAATTTCCGCTACCGGTTCTCCAGAACTGGTCAGAACCTGCTGAAACCCACCTCTGTTTGTATTGCAAGGGAAACAGTACATCTTGCAAAGCAGGGGCATGCTCCACACATTTTGAATGACAGCTTCACATTTTGTTGCCATTGCCTGCAATTGATGATCATCAAAAGCATTTGGAGAGCAGTTGACTTCTTTTAAGACTTGCTTGGTTGCAATCCTGCAAATCTCGGAGAGGGTTTGGAGACAGATCTAGCAGCTCCTCTCTCACACTTTTTTTTTATTTGTTAGGATTGCTTTGTCTTTTAATATCTGCATCCAGGAACAATGCAGAAGTTTCACCTGACGTCTCTTCACTCTGTAAGCATTTTAAATTGCTCTCCCTCTCTCTCCCTTTCTCCCCCTGTGGGAAGGATGAAGAAAAGCAAGTGACAAATACCATCGAAACTTCCTGAGCTGGACATTCCTCTTCCTCACCATGGGAAGGCGAGCCGTATGTGTCACGCACTGGCCACACCCACCCCTAGTTTAGCAAAGGGGGAAAAAGTTGTGATACGTCATGTGACATGTCGTCACGAGTTTGACACACCTGCTTTAAACCCACAGTGGAGTATTAGTTTCAAAGTAGTATATAAGCACTGCAAATCCAGTGATTTGGCCTATCTTTTTCCAACCACTGATGTACCAATAAAGGAGAATATTTGTAGCTCAGGATTGAAATGAGGGGTCCTTAATGCTCTCTGAGCTTGGTTGTTTTCTTGCAGTGCTACATGATGCACTGATGATATTACCTTGTTTGGTAATGAAACATCTGCAAGAAAACAACCAAGCTCAGAGAGCATCAAGGACCCCTCAACCATTGATGTGTTCCACATATGTTGAAATACAGATTCCATAGTTTTCCAATCAACACATATGAAGGCCATTAGATTGGAAGCGGCTGATACAGATATATCATGTGCTCTGACATTGCTCCTGTACTTTCCAATGTTTAATTCTGTAACTTCTAAATATAAAGAACGATTGCCAAAGCAGTATGTTGATTAAATAAAAAATATTTCCTCTGTGTGGGTGTATGTCCCTGTTTCTGTAAGTGTACATATTTGTGCATGCCTTCAGATACAAAGGCCAAAATATTATTATATTCTTCCCCCAATGGTCATTATAAATTATAATGACAAAAAGTACCATTTATTTCCCAGGTGTATTTTTCTTTACGTCGTAAACATGCTGGGCTGAATTATTTCTGATTGATTGAAAATGACTTTATATACCTTTAATTTATCACAAGCTGGTTTAAACCCCAAAAAGGTTTTTTTATTGAACAGTTGTGAATAGATTTTCTGTAAAGAGCTTGAATTTATGATGTTTAGTGTTACACATTATACAGTTTATTTTTCGCCTGCTTGATCGTGCTGTGAAAATTCATGAATATTTAACTATTAACTGAAATGCAAAATTTTCATCACCATTTTATTGAAAAGTTGACATCTTAAAATACCATACATACCATTAGTATTCTGCTTCATTGTCACCTTATTGAAAAATGCTGCTAAAAAACAATACAGCCATTCTGGAGGGGAAAAAAAATTGTCCGCCCAAGGCTATTAACTATAGTTCTACACATACATTAGTGACAAATAAGTGAAGCAGCCAATGTTCACAAAAGATGTCACTAAACTGCTAGGAAACAACGGTAACCATAGAAACCATCTCACACTGCAATCTGCACATCTTTTGTCAGTGTTTGACTAGAAATGAGATGCTTAAAATCATTAGGCTATCAAAAAATATCTGAAATCTCTTCATTGAAATTTACATATTTAAATATTTTGAAACCTGCAGAAACTTCAACATGATACTTTCATAAAATATTGTTTCAGCTCCTTACCCTCAACTATCACTCTATATGTGACAATAAAAATTATACATAGAGGATCCTGATGTTCTTCTGTGTGGGGGAGGTGAGGAGGGGACTTTAGGCGCGTTCACACAGACACTGAATGAAGAAAAAAGACAGTAAGTGTGGGAGCAAATTCTTATACACATAACTTTTCTTTACATAAAACTCTACATGTCTATCTTTCAGCCACCCTTACAGTATAAATAGACCTATGTATGTCTCTCTGTATATATAAAAGTGTTTCATGTGACAGAGTTGTCATCTTTCCACATTTTATTCAATCTTTAAACAGTAGCAAGAGATTCAAAGAAAAAAAGCTTTTAATTGTAACAGCATCATATAACACCATGAAGATTGTGGTGTGAATGCTGTAATAGATGAAACATTCTGAGCATTTATATGGCATCTCAGAAACTGTAGGGTTTATTATTTTCATTCTTTCAGGCATGAGGGGCAACTCTGATCTTGGAAGGGATAATTCAATTTTAGAAACATCCTCCCCTCCCCCATCTTGATTTTTCTCTGTGAACCATTTTTCTAACTTCAGGAAAGATTCAAAGAGGGTCCCAAAGGGCCTTTTCAAAAGGCAACTGGACTTTCTTGGTTTTTTTTTTTTTTTGAAAACGTTTCACTTCTCATCCAAAAAGCTGCTTCAGTTCAGACTGAATATTGGGGAATGGAAGGATTTATATTCTTTGCAGTCATCTGGTCGTTAGCATTCTGAAGGTCGGTCATTAGCTCTCTGAGAGTGATTGAGGCTACTTGGGGGTTTATCTGTAGCCTCAGGGTCACCTGAATCAGAGTGCAAATGGGTGTAGAACCTTCTTGGGTCTGCACTTCTATTCCTCCACCATTCAGTCAGAGGCTTCTTGGATGAGAAGCAAAATATTTTTAAGGAAAAAAAAAGAGAACCCCCCCCCAAGTAAATCCAGTTGCCTTTTGAAAAGACCTTTTGGGACAACCATGACCTGGATGAATGAGACTCTCCATAGACATTCAAAGAGGGTATGATGGATGGAGCAAGACTGAGGATGGAATGGCATTGAGTCTTCAGCCACACGTCTACTTGAGGTCAGCAGACACACTATTTTTTCTCTCTAGAAATAATAAAAGTTCATAAGGAGAATAAATGAATCTGAGAAGCAGATGATTGGTGCAAATCTTATATAGTACCAGAAATAGAAAACTAACATTACAATATAGTCAATTATATTAAATAGCATGACTCTACTCCCCTTGCCCTCCACCCCCCACCCAGTCTGAATCAAACTTTGGATATAGCTTGACTTATAGAAGAGGAAGGTATCTTTAACTATGATACCTTATTTAAATATGATTATCTCCCTCTTCTTACTGCTCCCCCTCCAAAAGCAAACAAATGAAAACCCTTCATGTCACTTCAGGTAGAATGATGTAGCTAGCAAGTCATTCCATATTTGCAAAGGATGATTTTTAGTAAAAGAAAATCCTTAACCACTATGACAGTGATGGCGAAGCTATGGCACGCGTGCCACAGGTGGCACGCGGAGCCATATCTGAGGGAATGCAAGGCGTTGCCCTAGGTCAGCTCCAGCGTGCATGTGTGCGCTGGCCAGCTGATTTTTGGCCTTCCGGAGGGCGGGGAGAGGTTGTTTTCGCCTTCCCCAGGCTTCAGGAAAGCCTCCGGAGCCTGTGGATGGCAAAAAACAGACCCAATGGCCCAACCGGAAGTTTGGAAATGAACTTCCGGTTGGGCCGTTGGGCCATTTTTCAGCCTCCCCAGGCTTCAGGAAAGCCTCCCCCCGCCCTCCGGAAGGCCGAAAATCAGCTGGAATCTGTTTTTCGCCATCCACAGGCTCCGGAGGCTTCAGTGAGTCCTGCGCGCATGTGCGGGGGGCAGCAGCACAGGGATTGTGCGCGCATGCGTGGGGGGCATTGCATTATGGATGTGGGCACACACACGTGTGCTATTGCGCATGCGCACGCCCTTTTGGCACCCAAGCATAAAAAGGTTCGCCATCAGTGCACTATGAGGTTTCTCTCCTCAAAAAATTCTCTAATGTCCACCTTATATTCTGGACAGATGTGCTGAGGTATTTACCACATCTTCAGGGTTGATATATGCAGGTTGACAGGCTGTGTACCAATGCTTTACTGGTTTTATAGGTCCAGGTTTTATAATGGAAAATACAGCATTCATATGCCAAGTTCATTATCAGTTATAAATTACAATTTATGTTCTTATTACAGAAAGGTATCCTTGGTGCATTTCACTCTGAAACAGAGATTGGGAGCAGTTCTCCATGTCAGCATACTTGGAGAGGAAAAGTTTTATTTATTCACCTTATTTATTACTGAATTTATACCTTGTGTTTTTCTTTATTTCAACACTCAGGTGGACTTAAGTACAATAAAAAATATGCAGTATAACAGATAACAGATAAACAGAGTTGGAAGGGACCTTGCAGGTCATCTAGTCCAACCCCCTGCCCAAGCAGGAGACCCTACATCTGCCTCTACCTAGGATCGAACTCACAACCTCTTGATTGTGAGGCAAGAGCTCCACCTCTAAAACAAAAGGAAATTATTACAGCCAACCTTAATAAAAACCAGCCATGGAAGAATGGGAGCCAAATCAATAGTTCAATTTCTGACAGTTAAGGGCAACTTGAGAAGGACTTTTCCCACTGATTTAAGTCACTAACTGAAAGGTGGTCCCACAGATAATGAACATTTAGACATACTGTAGTTATTGTGTAGTGGGCTGCAATAGGCAAGAACAGACCAGCATAGATACAACAGCATTTATTGACTCAAACTGAACTGAACTGAGGAACAACAGGCAAATCCCTGTAATTTATACTCTGGGCCCACAGGGCCTTAACCAATCATAATACTAAAAAGAGCCCGCCCAAATATGAATGTTCTAAGTTTCCCTCCAAAACAGTTGAAATTAACAGAGTCATCTAAAGGTTAGTTTCACTTTAGCTGGGCTTAACACAACTATATATATTCAATACATAACAATAATAGTGGACATTTGTTAAGACACACCTTAAATAGTGCTTGATAGGCAGCTGTTAGTAGTGCAGATTTTTAAATACAGACATACTATCCCTGTACAGTACCTTGTATCACCCAGCGACATGGCAATTACATTTTGCACCATTTGCAATTTTGGACCTTTTTCAAGGATAGCCCATATAAGATGCTCTTTTTTTGGTACATATTATTATCTTCTGTGCACTACCATCTGAGGCTGACATTAAGCATAGATTTCCATAAGGATAGGTGACTCTACCTGTACCTGGTCTATGAGAATTTTGTTCGTTCATTCATTCATTCATTCATTCATTCATTCATTCATTCATTCATTCATTCATTCATTCTTTTCTATGTCAGTATTTTTTAAAAAATATTCAAAAATATTAAATCAATGTTCTATCATTTTATTTCATTATACAGTCAACAGCAAAAATATAAAAGCAAACCGACCATGCAATTAAAGTATAATAAAAACAATACACACTAAAACAATTACATAAATAATAGGTATTATTTACACATTACATCAAAAATACACAATGAAACTATCTGTAAAACTGTTGAAAAGGCTATATTTTAACCTCTTCAGAAAACAGAGACAGAGATAGCCTCATGCCTTAACCACTACACCAAACTGGCTCTTGTTCCTTCCCCTCAAAGAATTAGAATTAGAATTTCTTGCATATATAAATGTTTAAGCAGGCTCATAACACTGGACAACAAAGATTTTGCTTCCTGAACACTTTTTGGTCTATCTTACAGCTTTTTGGCTGCTAATCAGGAAAATAACCTGTAATTAACCTATCATGTACCATTCTATAGAAATCATCTGGTTTTGGAAAATACACCCTTCAGTATGTATTGGCGATGCTGCACACATGAAAGAAATATACAAAAACATGGGACTGTTGTTGAAGCACATCCAGTACCAAGTAAGTGGAATATCTGTGGAGATCTAAAAGTAGTGGCTCTGCTGCTTGGAAAGTAGCTTGGATGTACCAAGTACTGTTGTTACATATGCAAATGAGACAGTTCTCTAGGAGAGTTACATTACATTAAAGAGAAATTGCCATTCTGAAAGAATTTGGTTCCAGAACAGTAAAATGTGGCATAAGAACCACTTGTTGACCCAATCAAGATTTTGTGAAAGAGAAGAAACAAGGAAGGTGATAGTTTCATTACTTGAGACAGATGTTTCCAAGAATAACTGATGCCAAGATCAAGGAAAGTGTTTTTATTGGTCCACAGATTGGATACGTCATCAATGAGAAGCAGTTCAAGTATCTGTTACTGTAGCCAGAAAAAAATAATCACCTGGAGAGCATTCGAGGATGTTGTTGAGAATTTTCTTGGGAACTTCAGAGCAGCAGACTACATTCAGTTGATTGGCAACCTTCTTTCAGCATACAAGATCATGAAGCGCAACATGTCACTGAAGATTCATTTCGTGCATTCACACTTGGACTTCTTTTCTGAAAATCTAGGTCACGGGTGTCAAACTCGCCGCATCATGTTGATGTCATGTGATGTATTGCAATGTTTTTTGCCTTTGCGGAGCTGGGGTGGGTGTGGCCTGCGCGTGATGCATCCGGCCCACAGACCGCCAGTTTGACACCCCTGATCTAGGTGAAGTCAGTGACGAACGTGGTGAAATGTTTCACCGGGACATTGCCAAAATGGAAAAACGATATCAAGGCAACTAGAATCTATCAGTGCCGGCTGACTATTATTGGGCACTGCAGCAAAATGGACATTCAGTACAAAAGAAAATCAGCATCAAAACACTGTTAGTCTTGTTGAACTCATCCAGTGTGTTGGAAACATTGTGTGATTAAATACATCACATTTATCAACAGTCCTATGCGATACAGTCATTCTGAAATTATATTTGTGTTCAGTGTGAAGGGGTCTCTCATAATCACCAAACGTTTTTGAGGAAGCAAAACTTTTGAAAAAAAAATGTTGTCCGATGTAATGAGAAGAAAAAAAAAAGAACCTTCAAATAGCCAGGCTCCAAACAGTTTCTGATTGTTAAGGTTAAAAACAATACTTAAACTAAGTTCACAGATTAACTGGTAACGGGGTCACATTTTCCAGTATGTAACATGATGATGGTGCAGACACTGGTTACTACCAGCCTAACTTCCAATTCCAGCTTTCAAGTACTCTTTCAAGGGATCACCACATTGAACTCACTGCAGTTGTTTAGTTATGATAATTAAAGTGTGGGTCTGTGTTGCCAGGTCTGAGCAGCTCAGAAATAATTGCAACTGCCACACTAAGTGTAATTGTGCAAAGAAGCTTCTCGCTATCGTACTGTATACACTTTTATCTGAAGATTGGGGAATAAAGAGTATTTTCCGGCTGTGAGTTCAGGCTTGCCCAGCTCTGGAGTTTGATTTTCTTCTGATAAACTGCAGTTACATTTCCTCCCGCCCCCCAGGATTTAATTTAATTCATATTGGTATGGAGTTTTACCTAGCATATTCAATTTGCAGATTTTTAAAATGTACAGCTTATTGTGCTAATTGCTAACCCCGCTGAGTTCCCTTATCTACATTTTTGGATACTTTTTTTTTAACAAGGCCTATATCACAAAATTAAGAAACAAACATGGTCTTATCTATGTATTTTCTGGAAGTGAAAATTTGATTGTTTTCCATGAAATTTGGATTAAATTAAATTCTCACCTATCCTCCTAGTCCAGGGGTATCAAACTCAAGGCCCACGGCCCACATCCGGCCCACGGGGTGCTTAGATCTGGCCCGAGGGGCTGACCTGGAAAGAGTGAAGGACTTGCCTATGGTGCCTCTGCCAGCGAAAATGGAGCTTGGGAGGGCTGCGGTGCGGCCCTCCCGAGCTCTGTTTTCGCTGGCAAAGCACTTGGGCCATCATAGGCACCCCCGACATGAGTGATGTTGAGCTGGCCATGCCCACCCAGGCCATGCCCACCAGGCCCCCTGAGGTCAAACACAACCCTGATGCGGCCCTCAATAAAATTGAATTTGACACCCCTGTTCTAGTCCCATCTAAAATTTGCAACAACTCAACAGATATCAGCCCTTCATTCAACCTTCTAAACTCCTAAATCTATCTCCTTGCATAAATTCAGTATCTCTGACTAGGACATCAACACCAACATTTTATTGACAATGTTTAACCAATTTAAAGGCATGAAAATTTCTAGTGGTTTAGGTGAGTCAAAACTGGTCTAAGAAATCCTGATGTAATGGAGCATCCTCATGAATTACAGTAGACACAAAGTGATTTTAAACTACACTGTGTGTAGTTTACCATTACTGTTTCTTTTGTTAAATATGCACCTTTATACATTTGATAATTAAGCAATACATTAGTTAACAAAAAGCAATAGATTACAGAACTTTATAGTTGTTAGCTTTCCTGAATGTGGCACCATGTCAATTAAAAAAAAATCCTTGCTTATAAGGAATCTGGACTTTTATTGCTTCCACTATCATATTCATCACTTCTTGTTATAATGGATCTGCAAATATGCTGCTAAGAACACCTTATTTGTGAAGTACACAATTGAAAGCCTTGCTGTTTTCTTCAATTTCATGCAGCCAGGTAAATATGAAAAATAATACTTCCTTTGACAATTTAGATTGTAAGTTCAACTTAGCTAATAAGCCAGTAAGTCCTGAGACTCAAACTAGATGGTTTTTTTTTAAAAAAATAAGGCACTGCATTACTGTGGCTTCTGATTTAGCTAATGTCAAAGAATAGTATTTTTCCCATCGTGGTTCCTCAAACGGGCTACAACTGCAATATTTCCTCAACTAGTAGGGCAAAGGTATTTCATTTGTGGTCTTATTATCAAAAGGACTAAAATTTTCAAGATCTGATCTATAGAAAATAGAGTGTCTGTTCAGCTTTAAATTAGCAAAGTATAAATACATTTTGACAAGGACTTATCAGGGTACTTTATTTGTTTTATAAATAAAAAGATTCCTATAACTGTGGACAAGATACAAGATAAAAAAATTTGAAAGGCAATATCCCAACCAGTAAAATTCCTACGGTGGGTACACTTTCTAAAATGGAGAAAAAAATGACATCTTCAAGGCCTATTTAAAGGATGGTAGGGTTGAAGAAATTTCAGTTTTGGGGTGAAATGTGGGGACTATTACAGAAGGCAGGTGATGTGAAGAAAAGGGAAACTGCTTAGGTCCCAGATCCCATCATATAATTTTGTTTTAACTATGGGAACTGGAGCAATTTTGCTTTAATTATGGGAACAGGAGCATGCCCACTCTCTCAAATCTTACTGAATGGGCTGAAATGGTGAGAGAAAACAGTTCCTCAACCAAGTCCTATGCCATGAAAGCCTTTTTAGTTCACAATTAGCACCTTGAATTACACTCAGAAGCAGACTGGTAACCACGACAGCTAAATGGGCACAACAAAGTACACTCATAACTGGTCAAATGTTAAATAGGCACAGCAAGGTGCTCCCATAACTGCATGTGCTACTGCAGCTACAGCATTTGAGTGATTTTCAGCAACAGTTCCATGTGGAGCACATTTCCATTGTCTGCAAGGGAGATGATTAAGGTATGAGTATTGGGAGAACTCAAAACACACACTTGGTCTTTTTAAGGTTGGGCTTGAACCTGTCTCTTTGCATTCAGATATCAACAGACCCTGTGAAAAGACCTCAACAGAATTACTTGGTTGGCTTGAGATTGAGACATACAATTGGGAATCATCAGCATATTGATATCTAGCCTATGCATAAGAATGAAACCAAAAATTATCCATTGGTTTCATGTAAATGTTAAATTAGAGTGGTGACAATGTCAGTAGAGTAGTGACAGTACCCTGCGGTACTCCACACATCAGGACTTGATTTTCTCCCCATAGTGATGGGAACTGAGCTTGGAGAAAGGAGGTGATACCATGCCTCCAACTCCTAATCCCTGCAATCAATCGAGATGTATACCATGACTGACAGTATTGAAGGCATCTGAGTGTCATTGAGAACTGGGAGAGTTGCAGAACTACTATTCCTCTCCTACCAGGTATCATACTGGAATCTATACTATGATGTCTCCATACTATGTCCTGGCTGAAAAGGATCCAGATAAACCACTTCCTTCACTGCCCTTTGAAGCTGCAAATTTAAATATCCTAAATCATGAAGAAGGAAATATGAAGACTGAATTTGGATTCAGTGGTGGCATCAAGGAACCCTTTTACTCAAAGATGCATTAACCACCACATAGACCCAACAGTATGTCACTTTCTGGGCAGTTTAATAACCGAGAAGGGCATGGTCAGGTGGCTAGTTAGTAATCCTTTTGATTTTATCTATTTCCACAGGAGGTACAGTGTCAAATACCTCCCAGATAATAAACAGGAAAATGCCTTAGTCAACCAGTGTGTATTTGCCCAATCAGAATCTAACTCTGAGCAGATTCAAGTAAATGTTTCTGTCAGGTGTCTAAAATATTTCTCACAGTAGCCCTGAAGTTATTCACATGACTTCTTAACAGGGATTAGGTCACCTTAAGCAAGGCCACTGGGTTCCTGTAAATGCAGTAAGATAAGATAAGAAAAGAAAATATATTTTCCCACTTCATACCTGCCATAATGTAATTCCTAATAAGTTTAGTCAGATCTGCTCTTTGTCTTCCTCCCACAGCACTCTAGTCTCTTTTCTCATGTATTTATTTATACATAGAGTGAACAAAGCTTAACTCTCAGAGATTCTGAGAGGTTTATGCTATAAAAAACAGGAAGAATAAAAGAAAAGAACAAAGGAATGTACCCTTAGAGAAAAAAATATTATTAAGATGGGTGACCATATACATTGAATCACTCAAATAAATGAATGCCAAACAAAAAACTAAATCTTACAGGGGATCACCACCATCCTACATCAATGTCTTGGAGAATAACCAGGTTTTCAGTGCCTTCTGGAACATCATATGGATGGGAGACATTCAGAAGGCAGATGCGGTGACAGAGAATTCATGCTTCATTATTGTCCGCTAGATGACATTGGTTAATTGAGCAGACTTGAAGTGTGCCAACTCACCCAGGTTTTCCCAGTCAGAAGTTATCAGAAATAGACCCTTCTCAAAGGGACTGTATCAGTGGCAACCAGAATCTTGAATTGGACTCAGAAGCCAACTGGCAACCTGTGGATATCATGGAACAATGATGTCACATCGACATATTGTGGCAGTCTGAAGCAGCTGCAGCTTCTGAGCGATTTTTCAAGGGCAGTTCCAAGTAGAATGGGTTGCAGTAGTCCATTCTGCAGATGATTAGAGACTGTCCTGGCCTCTTGATCCAGGAATGAGAGCAACTGGTGCACTAGAGAATCTGTATGAAGGCCTTCCTGGCCATAGCTGTCATTTGCTTTTCAGGTAGGACAACCTTCAGATTACACATCATTCTTAAGCAGGGAAGTACAACCATATGGTGCTGCTTGACCTCTCAGCTGCTTTCGATACCGTCGACCACGGTATCCTTCTGTGTCGATTAAGGGAGCTGGGAGTGGGTGGCACCGTTTTGCGATGGTTCTCCTCCTATCTCTCTGATCGTTCACAGTCGGTGTTGGCAGGGGGGCAGAGGTCGACCCCTAGGCCCCTTGAGTGCGGGGTGCCTCAGGGATCGGTCCTCTCTCCCCTTTTATTTAACATCTACATGAAACCACTGGGTGAGATCATCCGATGGCATGGGGTGAAGTTTCAACAATACGCTGATGACACCCAGCTGTACATTTCCACCC
>QLTV01004083.1:2169846-2186284 GCA_003457575.1 Thermophis baileyi
GGAGGTCCTTCTCTGTAGCCCCTCCGACTCTGTGGAACCAACTTCCCCCCGAGATCCGTACTACCCCCACCTTACTGGCCTTCCGTAAAGCCGTTAAGACCTGGCTTTTCCGGCAGGCCTGGGGCCAATAGTTGCCCTGATTGGCCCATGCATGGTTGTGTGAGTGTTTTATTTTAAATATAGATGTTTTTTTTAATTGCTTTTATATGTTTTATTTTTTATGATGTAAGCCACCCAGAGTCCTTCGGGAGTTGGGCGGCATATAAATTTTATAAAATAAATAAATAAATAAATAAATATCCAAAGCTAAAATTGGAAACTCCCCAGGATCAAAGGGCCCATACAAAGCAAACACTGAAACAACCCAGGTTCAAGATACAGGTAGTCCTTGGCATACCACACATCAGTTAATGACTGTTTGAAGTTATGACAGACCCCCAAAACTACTACAGTCCTGCTCCAAAGTTATGACAGCTGCAGCGCCCCTATAGTCATTCACCTTTACTACCAATCATGGAGGTGCTGCAGTGTCCCCTGCTTCTCCCCCCATTACACACTCTGCCTGCTTCCCCTGCTTCCTAGAGCAGCAGCCATTTTCAGTGCTCTGATAATTCCTTGTGGAAATGGTGGTTGCTTTCCGAGCTTTCGATCCCCATCAGAAAAACTAATGGTGGTGGGGGTGAAAAAAAAATCAACAAAACTTTCCTTTCCATCTTTTTTTTTTTTGAAGAAAAGTTTAAGTTTAAGTTTAAGTTAGTTTTATTTCTATGCCGCCCAACTCCCGGAGGACTCTAGGCGGCTTACAACAATAAAAACATAAAAATATAAATACTATTAACAAGAAACATATTAAAAAACATTCAAAAAAACAACTAAAAACTCATACACACCGTTTCATGGCCAGATCTCGCCAAATTACAGAGGCGAGATCAACGGCCCCAAGCCTGCCGGAACAGCCAGGTCTTCACGGCTTTCTGGAAGGCCAGCAGGGTGGGGGTAGTCCGGATCTCAGGAGGTAACTGGTTCCAGAGGGCCGGGCAGCCACAGAGAAGGCCCTCCCCCGCGGGCCCGCCAGCCAGCACTGTTTAGCTGACGGGACCTGGAGGAGCCCAACCCTGTGGGATCTTACCAGTCGCTGGGAGCTATGCGGTAGAAGGCAGTAGAAGTGGGTTTCCGGGAGGGGGGGGAAGGATATTAAGCAAGGAAAAAGTTTGGGGAAGCTTGTCCCAAAGCTGCCATCTTTTCATGCAGATGGCTGACCTCCTCAAGGCTAGCAAGAACCAGGAGAAGTTTGCAGTTTCCCGATGGCCAGCTGATCGGACAGATGCCCAGTCCACAAGCTCATTTTCATTGGCCAACCATGGAGTCTTGTTTGGAAGCTTCTTGGCATTGGAATGTAACACTGGGCCCTAATCTTGCTCAGCCTGTTTTTGGCTTTGCAAACTTTTTTTCTGCTTGCCTGCATCCTTTATGGACCCAACTGGGCCTCCCACACCCATGAGGTATCCCATGCTCACTTAATAACCTGCATGCTTAGTGGCAGGGAGTGGAAGTCATTAAGGAGACTGTCTCACTGCATGATCATCACCTCTTGCAACTGTAAAGGGTAGGCTCCATTATGATTGTAGGTAATCATACCTGTATGTAAGTGGAAAAGCATCTGCATAATGATGATACCATATCGAAGCTGAGGGATCACCTCACCCAGAAGTTTAAAGATGGGGGATAGAGCCATTCAGTACCTCACCTGTGAAAGGCCAAGTACTCAGATATATCTCTCTCCTTTCAACAATGGCTAAAACTGGCCAAAGACAAAGGAGGAGAATCACTGTAACCCAGCTCTCCCTCATTACCAAACACTGCAGTTTATCCAGAAAGATACTATGGTTAAAGATATTGAGAATTGGGAAGAGGTTAAATAATACAAGGATGAATGCACTACCCATAGTCTGCTGTGCTAAAGTCATTGATAAACATGATGAATGTTATCTCAATAACTCAAAACACTCCTAGCCTGAATAAAATGGATCCAGGCAATCTGTTTACTCCAGAATCATTGGAGCCATTGCCCAACTACCTTCTGAATCTTTCCCAAAAGGAAAGGTTTGAAACAGAGGA
Organism: Thermophis baileyi; assembly: GCA_003457575.1. Taxonomy (NCBI): domain Eukaryota; kingdom Metazoa; phylum Chordata; class Lepidosauria; order Squamata; family Dipsadidae; genus Thermophis; species Thermophis baileyi. The sequence goes on from QLTV01004083.1 coordinate 2,171,965, forward strand.
AAAATTGGCTGCAATGATGACTTCTTGACAAGAATTCTGAAAGGACCACTCATCTCTCAAAGAAGTGAACAACACTGCATGCACCCAACCACAAATCACTTCCTAGACAGCTTTTACAACACAGGAAGAACCTGGATCAAGTAAACTAATGGCTGAATTCACAGTCTGAAGAACCCTGTCTACTTCATCAGGAGTCATAGATTTATATTCATTTCAGATAAAGCTACAAGACCCGTGCCCCAGGCATCTCAACTTGGCCTGCCCAGTTGGAGTCCAAGTCTTTGCTGATGACTGACTGAAATAAACTTTCTTCTCTTGGAGTCCAACTCTGAATGAATCGGAGTAATTTTATCCAGATAGTGAGAATATTCTTCACAGTAGCCCAGTAGTTTTCCCCATGATTTATCTTTCTCTAGCAAGGATCAAGTCACTGTAAGCCAGATGAATATGCAATAAGGGCACATAAATAACGCTGTTTAACTGCTCTTATTGCCATGAAGTAATCCCAAATGTGACCTCTTACATATGTTTGATGAGAGTATTCTTTGTCTCCCTCTAGTGGTGTTTCAAGCATTTTTTTCCTGGTTCTTCATCTTCCAGTGGTTATCAGAAAAGTAATGAGTACTTTGCAATTGGTATACAGGGAGAGGCTGCTTAGGGACAATCTAGTCTAAAGCTTTAGCTACATCCATTCCAGGTTGTGACTAAGGCCTTAGCCCAACTGCCCATAGGATCCTCAGGGAAAGCCCTAAGCTCCCTCTAGAACTAATTAGAACCCATCACTTTCCTAGGATGGGCCAACGCCAACCTAATAAAAGGACAGCACCAGCCAACCAAAAACATTAACGGAATGATCTGACTGTGGCAGATCATGTTACAGCTGCCTTGAGACAAATGTAGATCTTTTATATGAGCCTCAATGTGATTTTAATAATGATTTAATAATAACTTTTAATAATGAAACATGCAGATAAATAGCAATGAAATATACAAATACAATAACATACAATCAAGGCAAGTATCATAATATAAGGTCCATTTGAATACAGTTACTAAATAGTCCTTCCAGGAAGGATATTCAAGAGAGGCAATAGCTGAGCAGATCTTTGCCCAAGTCTGTACTAAGCTTCAAGCTATTTGTCCTCCTCAACCAATTCAATACCAGGCAATGGCTCTCAAAATGAGGTAGGTATTGCTAGTGTAGAACATACCTTTTTCAATATTTACTTTTATACACCGATTCCAGAAATTTTTATTTTCTAGAGGAATTGAAATTTGACCGATCTCTGTTATAAGAATAGTTCATATAGTATATCTTACTCAGTAGAGTTGGGATGTTAAATATTAAATTATCTAGCTTTATACTTGATTCCTAATGTGACAAATCATTTCTAACAATGTGCTTGTCAGGCACAAAAGACCAGATTCACAGATGAAGATTCAATTAAGCTGATTTATTGCTAAAAGTCTATGTATAGGAATCTTCTCAATTAACAGTCAGCACCTGATTAAAGATAGATATGGGTCAACGACACTCAAAAGGGGTTGGACTTTGTTCACTTGTGGCTACATAGGGATTCTAGGCTGATCCTGCTTTTCACTCCGCCCCAAAGTTCTGCCATTCCTTGTCTACTACTACTGTGATTTTAGAACTTTAACCATATACCATTCAAACAGATAAATTTGAAATATGTGGAAGGTGTATAAAAATGTCAACACAAACAACAGTTGAATCATTATGCAATGTATTGCATTCAGCTAGACAAACAACCAAAGACCGTAGAAAGCCATTAATTCTAAAATCAGTCAGGGAAAATAATTTACCTCACTATTTTTGTTCGTAAATACAGTCAGTGTGTAAATGATTCATGTTACTCACATAGAAGATAAACATTATAAAAGGTAAGGTAGCTCAAAGTTGTTTTCTTCCAAATCTGTAAACACAGAATGCAGTCCCTAGTTAAAAAGCAGTAATTAAAATTTGTTTTGAGCACTGTCTGAAGTAAAGCAGCCAATGAGCTTTAACTAATTAAAAGCCAACATTAAGAAAAACAACAACAACTGTGTTTAGAGGCTGTAAGAGTCTGGACGGGGAGGAACAAACTGAAGCTCAACCCAAAGTAAACAGAATGATTGTTCATTCAGAAACCAACTGATTCTGGAATGGTTTCAGTTTTAGCTCTTGATGGGATCATATTTTGCCAGAAGGTGCTGGGTCATAATGTGCGTGGATTTTTGGACTCCAGCTCCTGCTGAAGCAGAAAGTGGAAGGTATGGTCAGGAGAGCCTTTGTCCTGCTTCAGCTGGTGTGCCAGTGTTGACCATTGTCGGAAAGGGGAGGCACTGAGAATGCTCATGCTCTCATTACTTCTCAAATGGGATTGCACTTGAAAACCACTTAGAAACTTCACTTGGTGCAGAATGCAGCTACCCATGTATTTACAGAAATTTCCTGTTATTTAACACCAATAACCTGGGAGCTGCATTGGCTATCTGTCTGTTTCCAAGTGCAATCCAAAGTGCTACGACTGATACATGACTTGGGATATGGATATTGATGGGACCACTCACTCCAGTTTCCTCTCTATTTTAGAGAAAACCAAGCCAAAATAAAAGTTGGATAGTTCTGCCATTTTCTCTCTTTCTCACATATGCAGAACGGTTGTCTATAGATATTTTCCTTTTCATTTATTTTGAACATGTGTAAATAAGCTCTTTTTGTTAGCATTCTTGGGTCATTACAATCTTTACTTTTCTTAACTTTCCTTCTAAACCAGACTATCTGAATGTACCCTTCCTTTGTGACCCATTCCCTTTGCCATATTTTTTTTTAGAAAAAAAATATCCTAATTTTCATTTTTTGGGTAAGAATTTTGGTTTTCTTCTGTTGTCCATTTATTTTCTTACTGAAGTAGCAATTCTATTTTTAGTATTTCTTCATACTTTTAGGAACTCCTGTCCAACTTGTATTCATTTGCTTACTATCTCCTCTTCCGTAAAATCCTTGTTATAATTACTCAGTTTGTCTCAAAACTTGTTTTCTTAAAAGTCTCAGCTAAAATGAAAGTCAATGTAATCCACTGTAATTAGTCTGCAGCACAATAACCAGATATATGGTTAACAAGCTGCAAAGATTCAATGAGATATACAGGAAGTGCTCAATGTGGATTGGTTGTGGATTAGAGCCGAGGTGGCGCAGTGGTTAGAGTGCAGCACTGCAGGCTACTTCAGCTGACTGCTAGCTGCAGTTCAGCGGTTCAAATCTCACTGGCTCAAGGTTGACTCAGCCTTCCATCCTTCCGAGGTGGGTAAAATGAGGACCCAGATTGTTGGGGGCAATATGCTGACTCTGTGAACCGCTTAGAGAGGGCTGTAAAGCACTGTAAAGCGGTATATAAGTCTAAGTGCTATTGCTATTGCTATTGCTATTGCTTAATGACTCTTCACATTTATGATGGCCACAGAACAGATGGTTTATGTCTTATAAAATGATCCCCAATTGTCTTAAAAGATTGAACTGGCTCCCTGCGGTCACATGACCACGTCCGTTGCTTGTCAACCGGTCACCCTTATAGCTCACTGCACTGTTCAGTGGTCACATGAGTCATGACCACAATTTGCAAATTTTTTAACCAGTTTTGACAAAACCCCTTATTCACTTAGCATTCACTTAGCGAACCCCCCCCCCAAGATTGTAAAATCACTTCCAGTCACATAAGTGCCTTGATTTATGATCTTAATGTTTTATGACTAGATTTCCAGTCCCAATTGTATTTGTAAGTTAAGGACTACTTGTATTTAAAGGTAGGTAGGAACAGGTTTATGCAAAAAAATACTTAGTTTTTTTTTTTTTTACAATATATATTAAAGGACCTGTGATAGGGCAGCTAGGACTATTTTTAGGGAAAGACTATATGAACATGCTTCATGTGTTCCTATATAGAAATTCCATTTCCTGTTTCCCAGTTCCTACTTTGCTTTTTGGGTATGCTTGTTAAAGTTTTCTTAGTATCAGTTGCTAGCAATGTCTTTCTTCTTGTTTCAGCTGCATTCCCTTAGTCTCCTTCTCTACCAAAGTGGCGGGTGGAGGGAATGGGAGACAGATGCATCTTGACTCTAGGGCACACGCATGTCAATGCACACACTTGAACAAGAAGGCCCCATGTAGTGCACAACCTGCCATTTCACATGCTACAGCTGGTAAGATTTATTTTGAACTGTTGATAACATATTGTGGGACAATTATGCTTTTCTAGTGTAACTTTAACCCAAAGAACAAACACTCTCTTATCTTTTAAATCAGTGGGATTCAATAAAGGAATACATTATACAGCAGATGGATTATAAACTAATGTATAAAGGCAGGAGGGCAACAGAGAGTAGGTGGGTTTGCGCTTCAATAATCCTTCGTATGCTAATAGTATTATGACCCTTTATCTTTAAAATTTGGGTAGATATGGAAACACTCTTCTTATGTTGACTTATTTTGGCCATGGCATGTAGGTCTTCCACGAATTCTTTGTAATGTGGATTAAGTGGATGTTAACTTGGGTAGTTTGGAGCAACATCCTATACCAAGGCGTTTTACATTATAGATGAATCTTCTGTATAGTACGATGTGAAAGTTCTGTGTAATACACATTTAGCTAAGACGCTATCATATGCAGATAAGCAGAACCTGGCTGAATCAGGCCAATCTGATCCAGCAGTCCATGCCATTCAATTGCCAACCAAATGTATATCACCTAATTGGAGTTTAAGATTTGCATGAGTAAAATCTTGGTTCAGTCTCTGTCACCTTGAGCTGGAGAGATTTCAGGAATCTAGAAGGCTTCTGCCTGGAGAACTATTTCTATTCAGAGTAAACAAAACCATTGGGAATGTCTCGCTCAGTATAAGACATCTGTGTACGTAGAATTTAGTTAAAACTGTTCCCGGTAACTATTAACCTTTCACGTTTCTGAAGTTCACTTTCAAGTCTTTCAGCTAAGTATTGCTTTTTGCAAGACAAAGGCAATTTTGATCTGGAAAGAAAGAAGCGGAAGAAAGAGCAAAGGTTGTTTAGTGTCATCACTGATAGTCTTTTCTTGAAAACAAACTATAATGGATAATTTGTGCTAGTTACGCTCTGGGAATGCTGGATATCATCAGATGTATTTCTTGCATGAAATGCATTTGGCTGTCTGAGATTGCATATGGACCTAAAAAATCTTAAGCTTCTGTGCCATTTTGGATCCCACTGCTAAAGATCACTCCGTTCCAGTGGCGCACAATGCCACCACTCCAAGGCCAGCTCTGCTGCCAATGGCTTAAAAAGCAACCCTCTCAAATTGAAAGTTAATTAAAGGACAGATTGTTCCGCAGAGACATGGGCAGAAAAGCTTCAGCATGATTAAAAAAAAAAAAAAAGTGCAGGGAGCTATAAATAAATTGTGCAATATTTTGCAATATCTCCAGTGTTTTGGTCTAATGTTGAACATGCTCCATTGTTTGAACCAGCTGTGTTCTTTCCCATTTTCATTTCTATAAAGAGATTATAAAGGCTGTCAAAGCAAACCCTGCCGCTCCAGCCTGCCTTGATGGAAAGTTCTGTATACACAGAGCACAGCAATCTCAAGGAGGAACTTTGTTTCAAGCCAGAACAAATCTTCAGCTAATTATAAGAGAACTATATTAAGCACAAAAGGCAAGCTCCATTTATACAGAACAAAGTTACATTTTACTCTTTGCTTTGCAAGTGCATTTATTACAATTTCGGCAAGTAATTGGAAATTCATTTTCTTTCATTTTCTTAGGTTATTTCTTTTATTGTTTTTAAGTGCTCTGCACATTGCTCAATTGAATCGGCTCCAGAAAGAGAAGATTAGAGGAGCTTTTTCGGTTAATTTGTAGCTAAAGTTGTGGAATAAAAATGATTCATTCTTCTGATTCCTTACTTTCCAGTCCTAGTAACTTTCATATCAAGTGCTAAATGAACTATAATTATATGAGCACATACAAGGAATCTGGATGGGGGGAAGGGTGGGGAATGAAATGATAACGTGCCAACAATATTAGAGAATATACTGCACAATAGAGGAAGGGAGGATCAAGATTTCACACCCTTCCTGTTGAGCACCTCTTATACTAAATACTATTTGTGCCTATCTCTATTATTTTACTAATGGGGAGGCAGCTTTTTCATTACAGAGAGTTGAGAAGTCGTGTGTAAAATGCCAGCATCCCCTAACTGAAATGTTTTCAACAAAAGAGACAATGCCAAGTAATCAAGAGTCAAGCTTCGTTCTGACTCAGTTAAAACTATAGCATATCGACTTTGTACAAAAATGTTGCTTATGCATTGACATAAAGTCACTCTTATTTTGTAACATGATTTTCCTTTTTCTAACTACATCAATTGAAGCCGTTGTAGCACAATTCATAATGGCAGTCAGAATGCAGATTTAATTTTCTATGTGGCACGGGAGAGGAGGAGAAAACTACTTTTTCCTCTGGAATACCCAGTTTTTGGGTGTTGCTGCCACATGGTGGCAGTGTGAGACCTCCTCTCCGTGAAGGGAAAATAATCTTTCCTGCTGTACTTGCATGCTGTGTAGAATGCTGAAGGGCAAAATTGAGGTAGGGAAAAGGAGAAATTCAGATCAGATGGGTGGCAAATAAATCTAATAAATAAATAAAAAGGGAAATGGGCTTAAAATCTTAGATGTACCAAATTAGAAGAGACCATTTAGGCCATTGAGTTCAAGCCACTGTTCAATGCAGGAATCCAAATTCACTGTTCATTTTTCTAGCCTGGGCTTGAACACATCCACCAAATGAAGCCAATCAGGTTTGGGGTAATTAGTTCCATTGTCAGACTAATCTTATTTTCAGAAACGCTTGTGAAGATACCTCATGATTCTTGACGAATGTATCTTTTCTTTTATGTACACTGAGAGCATATGCACCAAAGACAAATTCCTTGTGTGTCCAATCACACTTGGCCAATGAAGAATTCTATTCTATTCTATCTGATGCTGGTTCCTGCTTACCTAAGTATTGATTGGTAGATATGTGATAGGAAAGATGTGTTTAGATCTGTCTGCCTCTTTTCCTGACATCTGCTTCCTTTTTGAATAGTTTGCATAAGGAGCTTGTCTCGATATGTCTGCTAACAGCTGATTCATCAGAGTGCCATGCATTTAGGAATCCATTTGTATTTTTAATCCTCTTCTCTTCTCTTCTCTTCTCTTCTCTTCTCTTCTATAAGATCCACTTGGAATCTGTCTTCCTATAACCTGAAATATATTTTCTGTGTCCTGCAGACACTCTGAATATAGAGGAGAGATCTTCATTTTTTTGTCCCCCCTCTGTATAAATCTGCACCCATTTTGATTGATGATACTTGGATCGTGTGCCTGTTAATTAGTTATGGCCTGCTTATCTCTTGTCAAGGTGTTTTTCATTTAGAACTCCCTTCTTCTCTAGAAAGCAGAAAGAACAGCAACTTGAAGTATTTTGAATAGCAATTAATGAATTGTACCTGTTCCTTGGAAAAAAAAGGAGAAGGTTATATTAGATGGTAAATATATAATATGTAGAAATCTCTACGAAATGGCATTGATTTGAGAGTTAGGTTGATACATGGGAATGTATTCTTTACTACCTGTTATGGAGATTTGCATGTGTACTGTATTAGGTAAAAAAAAAAGAATTCAGAGCAATAGACTATTTGTTTAACATTTAATCTAATAGTTACATGCAAGAAATTTTACATACATCTATTGACAAAACATACTAAGCCATAAGGTATGGATAGCAAGCCATGATTATTGATTTCAGTCAAACCCAAATAAATCATGTTATGGCTTAATGCAATGTGAGAAATAATCATTGCTGATGAATGAAGTTGACAGCAATCAAAGCTTTAGGTCCCTAAGCCAAATAGTGGTTGGTTGAGTGATCAGCATCGCATAAGAGATAAGATAAGATAAGATAAGATAAGATAAGATAAGATAAGATAAGATAAGATAAGATAAGATAAGATAAGATAAGATAAGATAAGATAAGATAACTTTTATTATTATATATATTAATCTCTGACCCTTTTGAATACATAGTGGAAAGAGGAAGCTTGAGAGTTCACAAGGTTGATGCTATATAGCAATAGCACTTAGACTTATATACCGCTTCACAGTGCTTTACAGCCCTCTCTAAGCGGTTTACAGAGTCAGCCTCCCAGCAATCTAGGTCCTCATTTTACCCACCTCAGAAGGATGGAAGGCTGAGTCAACCTTAAGCCTGGTGAGATTCGATCTGCCAAACTGCTGGCAGCCGGTGATCAGCAGAAGTAGCCTGCAGTACTGCACTCTAACCACTGCGCCACCATGGCTCAAAACTATGACTGAATCTAGATGTTCTGCTTCAGATACCATAAAGCCTCCTCCCAGAAGGTAACAAGGTAATCAAGTCATGAAGAGGATGTATAGTTTCCCAGACAATCCTGCGGAGTCTGCTCAAGCATTCCTTATACAGTATGTTAAGAGTAAATGAGTAGTGAAAGAAATTAGCAAGATGGCTAATTCCTTTCCACAAAGATGAAAAATGGTGAATTGTAGGATTTTCCACTCATGGAGGAAAAATCAGAAGAACTTTGGATCATCAATTGTTTTGTTGATGGGCAGTTAAATACATTTTAGAAATTAGAATAAAAGGGTAGAGAGAAACAAGGAAAGATGGAAAATCAGTTATCAAAGGAACAAAAAGGGAAACACTACATAAGTCCAAATCATGAGGGACGATTATGAATTTTAGCATGATCAGACTTGTAAGATTATTTTACTAAAACCAATCTATATAAAACAGGTTTTCAGTCTTTGGTGGAATCTTTATATTTCTTGGTCTGGTCTACCTTGAAGGGCTGAAAAAGTGTTAATAAATCAGACAAAGTTGTATTGCTTGTATTGCTTACTAAGCCAAACACTTTTCTAAATAGGGACTTGCTTATTTGGATTTTTTTTTATTGTGAAAGCTTTGATCAGTGCAAAGTGAATTTGAGAAGAAAATTTTCATGCATATGACATTATCAACGTGTCTCTGAAAAACACTGCATGAGAATTTGAACAAAAGGCTATTCTTACACTCATATCCTGCCAATGAACTTCCTAATAGGCATTGATTGGCCACAGTAGGAACCAAGTGTTGAACTAGGAAGGCCCTTGATCTGGTTGTCTATGGAGATTCTAAGTCATCCAGGTCATGGTTGCCCAAAGGTGCCTTTTCAAGAGGCAACTGGACTTTCCTGTTTTTCTTTGAAGGTGTTTTCCTTCTCATCCAAGAAGCTTATTCAGCCTTCTGAATTGAACAGCCCTCTCTCAACAGAGGGGGAGGGATATGACATCATCAGTTTTTAGACTACAACACAGTCCTTTCAGCATTTCCAAGAAGGCTCCATACCCATTTGCACTACTCAGGTAACCCTGAGGACACAGATAAACCTCCAAGTGGCCTCAATGACTGTCTAAAAGAATGCAAATGACCAACTGTCTTCAAGGAATATAAATCCTTCCATTCTCCACCATCCAGTTAGAGCTGAAGAAGGTTCTTGGTCCTGGATGAGAAGTCAAACATCTTCAAAAAACAACAACAAGAAAGTCCAGTTGCCTCTTGAAAAAGCACCTTTGGGACAACCTTGATCTGGTCTCTACTTAATCATGGAGCACATTGAATGAGACTGCCCAGCCATTCCTTAATCAATCTCACAAGATGTTTGGAATGAGAGAAAGTGTGCGAAGAGCTCTATATATATCACCTTCAACTCCCAGAGGAAATGTGGGATACAAATATGGTAAACAAACAAACAAACAAACAAACAAACAAACAAACAAACAAACAAACAAACAAATAAAAGCCATTTTGAGATGCAAAGGATTTGAGGCTGATTTTTCATTGAACAATGTTTTGCAGAATAAAAATAATGTTGCCTGACACAGAACAAGCTTTCTTAAAGTACAAAGATAACATGAAGAGAAGATGTTGTATTGGATTTACAACATCATCTTTTCATGTTATCTTTAGACACTAAATATTAATGGCTTTCCTTTAGGAGAAGAAAATATTAAAGTTTTCCTTTTTTTAAAAAAACCATGGACATTTGTTCTAAAATGTAAAGTCATGTATGCTTAAAAATAGCAAGCAGTCAGCTGAATATAATATTTTAGGCAAGAAAGTAAAAGGAGTGCTTAATTTAGAGCAGGGGTGAAATGCTCCCGGTTCGGCCCAGTCTGGGCGTACCGGTGGCACCGCCTGCCAGTGATTCGGAGAACCGGTAGCGACGGCAGCGCGAGGCTCTGCCCACCCACCCAGATGCCGCCATTTTGTGTTTTTTTACCCTCTGCGCATGCACAAAGCATTCTGCGCATGCGCAAAGCATTCTGCACATGCGCAAAGCATTCTGCGCATGCGCAGAGGGTGAAAAAGCCCATGTACGAGCGGAGCGAGCGCGTGCACACGAAGTGAGCGCGTGCGCACGAAGCGAGCGCTTCCGAACCGGTAGGGAAGGTAAGTAGATTTCGCCGCTGATTTAGAGGCATGCATTCTTGCAATAGATGGGTCAGAAACAGATCATGCTTTACAAAATCAAGTCAAACCTGTGATTTTGCTCTGATATTAGGTGGATTAAAGGGCACATTTACACTCCAGTAGCTAACAATGCAACAACCAGTTCAGAAGCAACAATTAATTCAGTAGCCTATCATTTTCCAGTCATCTGGCTGCAGATTAACTATGCATATAATCGATACATGTGAACGCTCCTTTAGAATGCAAATACTAGGTTCTTAATTCTTCCCTCTCCTGAAATTATGATAAAGTCCTAGAGAGGCCCATGAAAGCATGGCCAGTTAAGCACCCTGTCTCTATGGTTGGTTTGATTTTCATGTCTCCATAGATGCATAAGAGTGTAAAAAAGAAACAGTGACCTGGATAAAATCATCCCAAAGCAGACTATTCTACACTGAAGTGGCCAGGAGGTGACATTTGTTGAAATTGGTGGGCAATGTAAAAATGTCCACAACAGTAGAAATTCAGTCAGTCTCATTTGTGTGCAGATGGTACATGATGGTAAAATCAACTGCCTAAAAAAGTAGATGATTAAGTCACTTCTATTTGTATTGTAGTAACATAGCCAATGTGGGGTTTTACAAATCTGATATTGCCTGGCAAGAAATGATGCCCCTATACCCCTCATTAATTATTTGCTAGTTTTGGTGAACATGAAAACAGAGTGAATGAAGTCCAATGCCAGGAGAAATCAGAATGTTTGGATGTATGATAAGCATTCATTGTATTGTTTCATATTTCTCTGGCAGCATTGTGTAAGTAGCTGCAGAGTTGCAGTATATGCTGTTTCTCATTCTTCAGGTCACAATAATGATTACAAAGATAAATGTCAAATCTACTGCTTCAGCATTTTGTTTTATTCATCTTTCAACCAAAGCCAATCTAGATGAGAGCTGCTATGCATTGGTCAAAGCTTAACCTAGGCTAATCTACAATAGACAAAGCTATTATGTGAGCTGACTTGTACTTCTCTATAGGTGATGGGGAGAATTACTTACTCACCTTCATATCCTTTAAAATTTCCAATCAATCTAGCTTCCTGGCAAAAGACTCAACCATCACTTCACCATAACCAGCTGCACTATGGACACTCAATCAGCCTTCCATTTGCTCAGTTCCAGATCATGGAGCAAGAAGGATTTAATCTGGGTCATATGCTCACCTTTTGCAAATTGAAGAAGTTACACAGATAAGATTTACAGAACAGAAAAACAACCTCTGTTAAGTGCCCAGCATGCTTAGAGTTATTATAGGGGAGCACCCTATCTAATTCTCTTCTCCTCTCTCCTTAGCTGCCTATTAGTGACGGGCATTTCTGAAGTGCAAGCCAGCTGCTGCATGACAATGTAGATAAATCTGGTTTCCTTGTATAATGTGCAGAAAGCTGAAGGGAGCATGAAGACATGATTCTTCCTTTAAACCTAACAGAGGAAAATCTTTTCATGTCAGGTTCTGTAATCACTCGCAAAGACAGGGAAGCAAGGAATATTTTGCCTGACTGCTCCTAAATGTGTCCTACAAACTAAATAAACAAATTCAAGCATCACCTTAATACATTCCTAGGTACCATGAACATTGAAATCACAGAAACAAAATTATAGTTGGAAACACTCCCTAGGTCATGGAGTCCAATTCTCTGCTAGTGCAGGAACTCAAATTAAAGCATTGTGGAAGACAGATGGCTTTCAATTTATTTATTTAAACAATTTATATAGCTACCCGTCTCACCACAGTGACTCTAGGTCCGTGATGGCGAACCTGTGGCACGCATGCCACAGGTGGCAGGTGGAGCCATATCTGCGGGCAAGCGAGCTGTTGCCCTATAGCTCAGCTCCAGCGCGCATGTGCGTGCCGGCCAGCTGATTTTTGGCTGCTCCCGCCCAGACGCCCCTCCCCTCCCAGGAGTCTCCACATGGCCTGTTTTGGATGCCAGGTAAGTACAGGGCTCGCACGGAGGCTCTGGGAGGGTGTTTTTGGCCTCCGGAGGGCCTCCGGGGGGGGGGCGAGGGAGGCCGTTTTCACCATCCCCAGGCTCCAAGAAAGCCTCTGAAGCCTGGGGAGGGCGAAAAATGGGCCTACCAGGCCCACCAGAAGTCAGGAAATGGGCCATTTCTGGCCTCTGGAGGGCCTCCGGGGGGGGAGGGGAAGGCTGTTTTCGCCCTCCCCAGGCCCCTAGAAAGGCCCTGAACCCTGGGGAGAGCAAAAACACGGGACTTCCGGCCCAACAGGGGGCATTGAATTATGGGGGTGGGCACGCGCGCAAGTGCGCGTGCTTTTGACACCCGAGGGAAAAAAGGTTCGCCATCACTGCTCTAAGTGGTGCACAGAAGTTTAGTACCTACAATGTAATTTACAAAATAGACATCCAAAATAATAGTATAATATTTGCTTGGGATCTAAACATTATTTCATTTCAAATAGAATGACAAGAGCAAGACAGACCTACCAATAGGGCTGGCTTAACCTTCCAGCTCAAATGTAGAGGGAACATCTAAGTATTTAATACCTTATGAAAACTCAAGAGGGTCAGGATCATCTAGATTCTCGTGAGGATAGTGTTCCATAGAGCAAGTCTATATCATAGAAGGAATTACTCCTAAGTCCCACAAGGTGATATTTGTTAATAGAGGGCATCTGGAAAAGCCAATCATACTGGTTCTGGTGGTACAAGCAGAAACAAAGGATGACAGATAGTTCCACAAATAGATGGCCTTGTGCCATGTAGGTGACAGCCAGCAGCTGGAAGCTAGTACAGACATGTTACTTGATGCATTGCGGAACACCCAAAACTATCCACATTGCTGCATTTTGGACCAGATGCAACTTCAGTATGTTCTATAAGGGCAGCCTGATTTACATTACATTATTGCAATCCAACCAAGAGGTGAATAAAGAGTAAATTACTGAGAGAAGGACTCCTTAGTCAAGAAATGTGCATAAGATGAATCTGTGCTAAAGCCTTCCTAGTCACCAACATGGTTGCTAACTACTCTTCATGCAGGAGCCATAAGTTTAGTAAGATCTCCAAATTGTCACCAACTCTGTCTAGGAAGTGCCACCTTAATTAGAGATAAATATATTTGTTTCTTTATTAAGTTTATATAACTGTGCACTTCTCAATTATGACTTTGGATGGAAAATTTTCAGATCTAGTTGATCTCAAAACCCATGGAACCCTATGACCAGGGTTGAGCAGAAAACTGTTCTTCCCCATCCAGACCTTCACAGCTTCCTGACACTGGGGACAGAACCAGTATTACTTAGTTGGCTTGGGACAAAGATGGATAGTTTATTTATTTTTATTTTTTATTTATTTTGTCAAATGTGTATATGATTACAGATAAAGTATAAACATGATTGTGAAAATAATAATAATAATAATAAGTACAAGCATGGTTATGAGTACATGATACTTTACGAGTACAACATTAGGACAGGGACGGTAGGCACGCTGGTGCGCTTATGCACGCCCCTTACAGACCTCTTAGGAATGGGGTGAGGTCAACGGTAGACAGTCTAAGCTTAAAGTTTTGGGGGTTTGGGGAAGAAACTACAGAGTCGGGTAATGTATTCCAGGCATTGACCACTCTGTTGCTGAAGTTGAATTTTTTGCAATCAAGTTTGGAGTGGTTTACATTAAGTTTGTATCTATTGTGAGCTCGTGTATTGTTGCAGTTGAAGCTGAAGTAGTCATTGTAGCAGATAATTTTGTGTGCTACAC
>QLTV01004083.1:2186441-2202570 GCA_003457575.1 Thermophis baileyi
CGTCAACAAGGTCATGATCATCTAGTTTGTATTTTGTGTTCTGATTATTTTTGCCAATGTGTAAGACTGAGCATTTGTTGATTGAGATTTGAAGTTGCCACTTGTTTGACGATTCTGAGACATAGTCAAGGTCTTTTTGAAGGGTAGTAGTATTGTTGGTGGTGTTGAATAGTTTTACATCATCTGCGAAGAGGACGCAGTTGCTTTTTATATTATCACAAAGGTCATTTATATAAAGAATAAAGAGAGTTGGTCCTAAAACGCTTCCTTGGGGAACACCATTGTTGACAGGTACAGGGTTTGATAAAGCGCTTCCTATTTTGACCACTTGTTGCCTGTTTGATAGGAATGCAGTTATCCATTTGTGCAGGGGTCCAGAAATGCCATAAGATTTTACTTTCAGAAGTAGTTTGTTGTGTACCACTGAGTCAAAGGCTTTGCATGTTGACAGAAGACTTCCACAGCGGCTTCATGTAGATGTTAAATAGGAGCTTGGAGAGACTAGAGACCTAAAAGACTCTGCAAAGCTGGGATCTCCCTGTTTATCAACATCAACTGGAACTGGCAGAAGGAGGAGAGCCAACACCAAGTATTTGAAAAATGCTATCATATCTTCTCTCAGTTTCCCCTCAAAGATAAGCAAATTCTGTTTCCTCAATTGTTCCTTGTTTCCAATCCCTGATGATGTTGGGGAGAGCTGTTCAGGTGAAAACCCACATCTGAATGGTTTTTGAACGCTGATGGTTTTGTATTAGATCTGTATCCCAGTTCCCTGAGCTGGTCTAGAAGGATACCCTGATTGAAAACCACTTAGTCAAGGACTGTCAGAATGGATGCATTACCCCCATAGCAAGCTCACCAGAGGTGATAAAAACCTGCTCTAACTAGATCTGAATCTATACCAAAAAGGATCCAGGTAATCTATTTCATTCCCTAAATAGGGAAGGTTGGAAACAATGAAAATTGTCCAGTTCCATAGATTGCTTATTGAGGAGACTGCAGATAATAGCTTCTTTCAAAGGAGGTGGCACCACCTCCTCCTATTAATACCACATGAATTGAAGCACCCAGCCCCTCCTAGGTAGTGATATCCAACCTTTCTGGCTTTGTGGACTGGTGGTGATGGGGAAGAGAGATGGTTCCGCACGGGCTGTGGGCAAGCGTGTTCATGCACAGCTCCATTTGCACAAATGGCAGGCACAAACACTCACTGCTCGCATAAATGGAGCTGTGCATATGCGCTCACCCACTCGCTGTGGGTGCAAGTGGAACACACTCGCCCAGCACTTTCATGGCCTAGTTCTGAACAGCATTGGGCCACAACCTGGGGATTGGGAACCCCTGTCCTAGGGGATGTTAACCAGCCAGGACGGACATACATTTAAAACACAGGTGGCTGAGTTAACATTTCCAAAGACTCTGTCCGGTTCATCAGGACTAACATATACTGTAATTCAACACTCTGTGTTCTTATTGACGTACGATAATGCCAATGAAATATTCTTACCTGTGCTTGATAGAATTCATACTTTTTCACCTTCAGTAGTATTCTAGGTATCCTTTATGTCACCTCATCACCCAGAGTTCCTCTGAAAACTATGGAGCTCACATACATAAATATTCCCCACAGGTATGGTCCAATCTGATACCACTGTTGCACTCTCATTCTAAATGATAACTTAAGGCCTCAATCCAGAGGCACTCCTTCTGAAATGCAGTTGAGTTCACCAGGTGCCTGGGACAGACCGGATGAATAGGTTCTTTCTCTCTGCAGTGAGGTGCAACTCTAGAGTACTTCAAAACTAGAGAGAGTGAACTCTCACAATTGAAGGCGAACACACGTGCCCCAGGATAATCTTGCAGGATCCAATCTGGGTCGGTCACCAGGACCAGAGGTTTTGTTTTCCAAGCTTTCAAACTTGTACTGGAACCCATCCTCAGGGAACTTCTCATTAGCAGAGTGTACAGAGAGAACTCTCCATAACAAGGGCCTCATAGTAATATCCTCCAATTCCAGATCAAAAATTCTCTGCTTGAACACACCCTGGGATGAGGAATTGGTAATTGGTAATTCCTTGGTAATTGTTCCATTATCAAATATCTCTTCTTGTTAGAGTATTAGGAAAATCTTCATTTGGAATCTGCTTTCCCATAATTCGCTATTTTGTACTCTGGCTCAAAGAAGTTGTGATTTTCTTCTGTAGCCATTCGTATTGTCTCTCAGTTTTTTCTCAAAGATAAATATATTCTTTTCCCTCAATTGTTTCTTATCCAATCCCTGTTGGGACTGCTGCAAGCGAAGACCCATATCTAAGAACACTGACTATTTTGTGTTAATTCTATATTCAGTAAGACCTTATCTCTGCCCAATGTTCCATTGACCCATTCTGAGGCACACTGCCAAGTTTTCATGTTTCATTTCTAGGGAATTCATTGCTTCCCCTCCCAGCCATGATTACAGTCTGAAATTGTAGAGTAATGCAATGCATCATTATTGGAACCTGCTATTTATCTCCATTTGTTATTATCTACTTTTTCCATGTATAATGGATGTTTTAAAAATTAGAGTGTTTAAATAGCTGGTCCATACTGTTTTAAGTTTTAAGAAAGGTAAAATTACTGGATTAGACCACTTAGCACAGCTTATATCTATATTAACTGGGAACAAAGCATCTCATTTTTAGCATATATATTTTTTTTAAAAAGTTTTGTTAAAAGAAGGTATTTACTAAACTGGAAGGAGAGGGAGGATTAAGTATAACATAGCTAATGATAAAATCCAGGTATTGAATACTTAAAATAACATCTCCTTTAAGTCAAACCTGACTTCTGATGACTTCATGATCACAGCCACATAATTTTCTTGGGAGCAATGTGGAAATGGTTGCCATTCCTTTATTCTGAGAGCTTCCCAGTCTAGTATTCAGCCCTGATGTTTTCGGGAAATTTCCCATCCAAGAACTAACTACTGTAGTCCTGATTCTACTTAGCTTCTGAGCCCAGACAAGTCTGGTAAGATATTGCTGCAGCTGAGATATTAGTACATTCAAATATGCATTAAAAACACCTATCTTTTTTTTTTTAAAGGATGATGTGCAAACAAGGATAAAATAATACACAACCAAAACATAGATATGCAATAAGATAGGCTGCAAAACCTTTGGGTACACAGAAGATGATACGTATCTCAGACAGGTTAATATTATTAGATTAGGTTAATATTGGCTTTTCTAGATCACTCAATCATTGTTAATACGATCAACTGTGGCATTTGGATATGATGACTACTGCTGAACATTGGATATGATGACTACTGCTGACTACTGCTGCTGACTACTGCTGATATGATGACTACTGCTGAACTGGTTCTGCTCATTTGTTGAGAAAGAGTAGCAAAAACATAGGCGCAGGGAACTTGTGGTCTTCAAACTTTGTCAGATTACAACTCCAATAATTACTCAATGCTAATAATATTGACTGGGCTTGACATCCAACAACATCTGGAATACTGCTAGTTCCTCAATTCTAAATCTGAGGAATGCTGTTGCACTCCATGGAAATTGTTCTGTATGTTAAGTCCCAATTTGTTCTGAATTTTCACACCAAATGACATTTTTTAAGGATTTGGCTGACATTGTTCAAATTTTTCCAGGCCATGTCTTCTTTGAGGCTGATTCCAGAAGATGGTGCAGGGGACATTTTACTAGAGACATAAATGGCATAGGTGAATAACCTGCAGCCAATTTCCTTTTCACCCTTCAGACTATCCTTATGGGAATGAAAGGAGCCAAAACCTCTTGCTCATTTAAAAAAACCAAAACCCAATATTTGCAGTTGGAGATAATTAAAAGACAAAACAACAACAAGTGCCTTTAAGCTTCTGCAAAAAACCATCCTGTAGTATAAGTAATTTCTCTGGTAAATGATATTCTACTGAGATTATAATTTGGAACACATTGATATTATTTTGTGACTGATACTCCCCTCAGTTATCTTTTTTATGCACTAGGAAAAAACCAATTAGGGACCTAAATGGTAATAGGTTAGGTGAGCACTCATTACATTTGAAATTAATCCAGGCCAAGGGAGACAAATTATGGATTGGGGATTAAACCTTTTTAAAATGGGGTTATATTTGCTTTGAAAAAATCAGGTTTTCATTTTGGACTTGCTCTGAGTTGCATCCTTGCACTTGGAGTTTACCTGTGCTTAGGTAACAGCAATAACCAAGTATGATTCTGCTCAGTTTTGACTACTGTATCCTTCACTCCTGCTCCTGAGATTGCCAGATCTGGATACAGTAACCTGAATCTTTGGGCTGTCCGTACACAAGGAAAGCACTAAACCAAGTTGACTGCTGCCCTTTCTCCATAATACTGCAGGGTTTCTCATGGGCCTACCTGCTGAGCTTATTAAGTTCAGAGATTAATTGGCTTGGATACTGCTCTGGAGGAGATGACGCAAAACAGCCTTTTTCGGGGTGAGTGGGGGGGAGATAGCAGTAACTTTCTCTTTTGACAGAAATATAGGAATTTTATCTTTTCTTACAAAGTGAACATGCTATGATACCTTGCAATTCTTCTCTGGTTTTCTTGGTTACTACGAGAGGCAGCTTTGCTATGCCTCTGCACATTGACTTTTGCTTTTTGTTAGTTTCCTTTTAATCAGAACAAGGAGGGAGATAGAATACTGGTTAGCTTCCATTTTTAGCGCTCCCCCACTAGCCAGCTAGAGAGAGCAATGATGGTTCAGGGAAAAGAGGAGGAACTAACAGAGCAAGCCCAGCAGCACGCAAATGCTGCTAACTGTTGGGTTTGTGTGTGAATCTGATGGCCATGTGGAAAGCTTTAATTACATGAAAAAGAGACTACTGTACTGAAAAAAAAATAGAATACATTCTATATGGGGAGATTTTACAAAAAGAGATTTCAGTAGTTACTTATTACAGTATAACAACAAAACTGATAGTGGGCTGACTCCCATGGGGCCATACTCCAGCTTTTCTGAAGTATTCTATATGGTCTACCATTTGCTTCTGGGCACAGTTCAGAGTGTTGGCAGTTACTATTAAAATCCTATATATCTTTGTTCTGGGGACTTGGGAAATTACTCCTTCCTAGCAGTGCCTACAGGAATGGGTCAAAATGGTAGATGGAGCACTGCAATGTAATCCCTATTCCTTTTGAACATGCATGTGATGTCATGATACCTTGAAAAACACGAAGCTTGCATCACAATGGACAATGAGCAATCTACTTAAGAGCCGTCGTGGCGCAGTGGTTAGAATGCAGCATTGCAGGCTAACTCTGCCCACTGCCAGGAGTTCGATTCCTTCGATCCTGACCAGCTCAAGATTGACTCAGCCTTCCATCTTTCCGAGGTCGGTAAAATGAAGATCCAGACTGTTGAGGGGCATATGCTGACTCTGTAAACTGCTTAGAGAGGTCCATAAAGCACTATGAAGCAGTATATACGGTAAGTGTAAGTGTTACAGTTGCTCTGTTGCTGATTTTAATTCCTCGAAGCAGCTGTCTTTATATTTTGGAATTTGACCAATGTGTGGTTTTCTGCTGTGTAAAGTTTTTCAATTATTGTGTCCTCTTTGAGTGGTGCAGAAGATCTAGAACTAAAATAAAATAAAGTACACATTGTTAAATATATCATAGAATCATTAAATTAGAGAGTTGTGAAGGACTATTTAGGACATTGAATTCAGCTCTGCTCATTGCAGGAATCCAAACGAAAACATTCATGACTGATGGTTGGTTAGCCTCCACTTGAAAGTTGGAAACCCATCACCACTCAGTAGTTGGTTCCATTGTTGAAGTGCTCTTATTGCTGGGTACATTTTCCTAATATTTGGCTGAAACCTGTTATCCTATAACGTAACAATTCCTGTATATTTCTCAATAATAAATATAATATATCACCTTATAAAAATCAGGAGAACCTCTCTTAGCTTCATAATTCGAAAGTTCTGAATTTGTTACCAGTATTCTCTGGCAACAATCAGAACTAGAAATGAGAAATTAAAGAATGAACCTCTCTGTTTCTTTTACTAAGATTCATTAGGGGAAAAAGGGTAAAGCTAAAGGCCCAAGAATTCTGACAAATACTTTTGCTTTCAGATGTTAACTTTATACATGTGTAATTTAAAGTAGTTAGGTTCTTAGTTGCTTTCTCCTACTCTTTCAGTTTCAATCTGTTATTTTGCCAGGTGAGAATTATCTTTCACAATTAGGTAACTAGTTATCCCTTTGCTTTCTTTCCAGAGTGCATAGCAGTTGCCAGCAAATAATGCTTATGGAATCTGAAGTAGGACTGGGATTAAACTGTGAAGTCCCTCTGTTCAAACAGATTGGAACTGCTGCATCCTGCCTTCAACCAGGTCCGTGCCTGACGCGGGAGCCAGGAGCACCCTGATTGGTCGAGATGCAGCTGGCGCTGACTATAAAAGACCTGTCAAAGTGCCGGGCGAGCTGCTGCTATGTTAGCCAGGCAGCCGCCTCATTAGCAGTCACTGTTAGCTGAATAAACCTGTTAGCCTTGAATAATGTCTCGCCTCAGTTTGTAAGCCCCATGCTGGGACGCTTCAACTGGCGACGAAGGTGGGATCAGTCCCCAAACTGAGGCGCGAGACAAGAGCTGATTACGAGCGAGTCACTGAGACAGCTGTCACTTCAAAGAGCTGAATTAAAGCAACGATAAGTCAGCCTACCACACTACGATACAACCAGGTGCCAGAGACTGAGGAGAATGGCTGCCCTTCCAGTTTTTGCCACGTTCAACCCCGCAACTGAATCCTGGGACACTTACCTAGAGAAGTTTGAATGCTTCTTATTAGCAAATGAATATACTGCGATCTCTAATGATCGAAAGAAGGCTTACTTTCTCAGTTTCTGTGGGAATGAGGTATTTGAAACAGTTAGGAATTTACTGGCCCCTCAGAAAGTACATACTGTCGCTTGGGAGGTTATAAAAGAAAAATTAGGTAACCATTACTCCCCTATGCCCTCTATGATAGCTAGGCGCCATGCCTTTTATCATAGGAACCAAAAAGAGGGAGAAACAATTAACCAATACCTCTCCTCACTAAGAGTTGCAGCTCTATACTGTGAATTTGAAAATTTAGACAATGCCTTATGTGACAGGCTTGTCTGTGGCATTAGAGATCTCCAGTTACAGTGCCACCTGCTGACCAAAATGGAGCTGCCACTACAATTAGCAATAGATGAAGCCAGGGCAGCTGAGCTGTCCAACAGATCAGCTACAGAAATACAGCAAACGAATACCTCAGGGTCTGCCGCCAAAAATGAGGCAATCCATTCTGAAACAGTAGACATAGAAGGAGACCCAAGAGAAGAAGAAGACAAGGTGCACCACCTTAAACTACCTACAAGCAACAACGACAACAAAGAAAAGCCAACCTTCCCAAATGTTTGCCGCAGCTGCGGGGAAACCACCCACGAACTGCATGCAAGTTCAGAAACACAGATTGCCTCCAGTGTGGACAGAAAGGACACCTGGCAAGAGTCTGCAGAGCTATTCAACCCACCATGTGACCCGCAGCCAGAACACCCTTCTGGAGAAAGACTCCCTTTAAAAATTCAAACAGGGGAGAAGACTGCTATACCATTACTAAAGATATATTCTCTCCAGAATCCATAATTAGGCAAGCAAATAATGGGCTGAAGACATTTTTGCTGTTAAGGTTAATTTAGAGGGATCCCCATGTCAAATGGAGGTAGACACAGGGTCATCCATGTCCCTGATGTCATGGAGTACAATCAAGCAATTGGTTCCTAAAATCTCTAAAAAGGTAATTAAACCATGTAATATTAGGTTCAGGGATTACCAAGGAAGGGATATTCCTATCCTTGGTACTAGTAAATTCCAGATTCAATTTGAGAAGTTCACAGGGTGGCTTATTTATTTATTTATTAAATTTGTATGCCGCCCAACTCCCAAGGGACTCTGGGCGGCTCACAACAATATAAAAAAACCATTAAAAGAAAACATAATAAAAACAGTTAAAAACAGTTAAAAACTCATACATACCGTTTCATGGCCGGACCTCGCCAATTACAGAGGCAAGAACAACGGCCCCAAGCCTGCTGGGACAGCCAGGTCTTCACTGCTTTCCGGAAGGTCAGCAGGGTGGGGGTAGTCCGGATTTCAGGGGGTAGCTGGTTCCAGAGGGCCGGAGCAGCCACAGAGAAGGCCCTCCCCCGCGGGCCCGCCAGCCGGCACTGTGTAGCTGACGGGACCTGGAGGAGCCCAACCCTGTGGGATCTTACCGGTGACTGGGAGCTATGTGGCAGAAGGCAGTCTCGAAGATAACCTGGCCCTGAGCCATATAGGGCTTTAAAGGTAATAACCAACACCTTGAATTGTGCCCGGAGACCAATAGGGAGCCAGTGCAGCTCGCGGAGTATAGGTGTAATATGGGTGTACCTAGGTGCACCCACGACAGCTCGCGCAGCCGCATTCTGGACCAATTGTAGTCTCTGAACACTCTTCAAGGGTAGCCCCATGTAGAGCGCGTTCCCCTTGTAATAGTGAAGGAGCCCTGATCAAGTCTTTTAGGGCTCGATTGGTTTGACCCTCTTGGCCTATCTATCTCTGGCATCCACAACATCAATGAACCAGACATGTCCCAGCTTATCCAGGAATTCGCAACAGTCTTCGATGACAGCCTGGGTAAGTACACAGGCAAACCCCTTTCCTTTAATCTTGATTCCCAGGTAGTACCAATCCGATTGAAACCCAGGCGAGTGCCATTTGCCCTTAAGGCTAAGGTGGACGCGGCCTTAGATAAACTATTAGCTCAGGGTATCCTTGAAGCAGTAGACCATGCTAAGTGGGAAACTCCAATTGTCACCCCTGTAAAACCAGATGGCTCTACCAGAATCTGTGCTGACTACAAATGCACACTTAATAGAGCACTTCAGAACAGGGCTTATCCCGTACCTGTAGTCCAGCACTTACTGCACTCCCTGGGGGAAGGTAAAATTTTTGCCAAATTGGACTTAACGCAAGCATACCAGCAAATCCCTGTAGACGAAACTATACCCGAGGCCCAAACTATTGTCACGCATAGGGGAGCGTTCAAATGCCATAGATTACAGTTCGGTGTCAGTGTGGCCCCTGGAATATTCCAAAGCTTGATGGAATGATTACTCCAGGGCATCCCGGGTGTGGTACCATATTTCGATGACATACTGGTGTCTGCCTCCAACCTAACCCATTTTACAGAACCTCTCGGAGCTGTTTTACTAAAATTTCAAAAAGCAGGCCTTAAATTGAAATGCAAAAAATGCAAATTGGCAGTACAAGAAGTAGAATTCCTGGGTTATAGAGTAGATGCCTCTGGCCTTCATCCTACCAAGACAAAGGTGAAGGCCATATAGGAAGCCCCAATGCCCAAAAACAAGACAGAACTGCAAGCATTTTTGGGCCTCATAAATTTTTACAGTTTGTTCCTGCCCCACAAGGCTTCAGTAGCTGAACCTCTGCATAGATTGTTGGATTCTAAACATCCATGGCACAGGGGTTCAAGGGAAACAGCTGCCTTTAAGGCAGTGAAAAGTCTCCTGACGTCTCAAAGTCTATTGCTTCAGTATAATGAACAACTACCACTAGTACTGGCTTGTGATGCCTCCCCTTATGGCGTAGGGGCTGTGTTAAGCCATAAATTACCATCAGGATTGGAAACACCTATTGCTTTCTTTTCACGAACTATGTCAAAGACAGAAAGGAACTATGGGCAAATTGACAAAGAGGCTCTAGCCCTGGTCACTGGGGTTAAAAGAGTATTTGTATGGTCGAAACTTTACCCTAGTTACAGATCATAAACCATTACTGGGATTACTCGCAGGAGACCGGCAAACCCCACAAGTCCTGTCGCCACGTATGACCACATGGACTGTATTCCTGGCTGCTTATTCTTATTCATTAATTCATCGCCCAGGGCGACACCTTAGCCATGCGGACACTTTGAGTAGATGCCCCTTGCCTATGGAAGTGGAGGACCCTGCACCAGCATACAATGTGCTACTTATTGAAGACTTGCAGTGCCCTTTGACTGCAGCTGAAGAAGCTAGACACTCTGCAAAAGACAGGGAAATTTCCCTGGTCATGGACTGGGTAAAGAGAGGCTGGCCCTCCAGGCCGATAGGGGATGAATTTCAACCTTACAAAGCAAGGAAGCATGAGCTGTCCACCATGAGGGGGTGTTTGCTGTGGGGCAGTAGAGTGGTCATTCCAGGCCCATTGAGGAGGCAGGTAATAACAGCATTACATGACAGCCACCCAGGAATAGTGTGCATGAAGGCGCTGGGTTGTAGCTATGTGTGGTGGCCCAAAATGGACCTGGCTATTACAGAATGGGTCTCAAGTTGCCAAAGGTGTAAGGAATCCAGAGCAAATCCTCCCAGAGCCCACCCCACAGAGTGGGAAAGACTTAGGGCTCCCTGGTCTCATATCCACATTGATTTTGCAGGCCCAATTCAGGGTCAAATGTTGTTATAGATTAATCCTATAGATTAATCCTTGAGGATGGGCAAATGTGGCGTCACCACATAGACCAATTACGAGGTCGGTGGGGATTCAAGGCACACTTGCAAGCATCGGAAGACACCCCCAGTCTTCCAGAAAAAGATTTATTCGCAGGTGACCACTTTGAAGCAGAACCGGGAGATGACGCTGGAGACGAAATAGCAGAAAGAAAAGACTTACCCCAGGAGAGCGACCACATTCCAGCGTTGCCCGAAGCCAGAGAACAATCCTCAGCGGTTCCAGAGGCATCTTCGGCACAAACACCTAATCCAACTTCGAGCAGAGGGCTTCGCAGATCTGAGAGGACCAGCAGGGCATACGACATATCCTAACAGCTCCTTTCCACCCTTCCAGCAATGGACTGGTAGAAAGAACAGTGTGTTCAGTGAAGGAGGCCTTAGCTAGAATGGGGCCAGGGGACTGGCAAACAAAAATAGCAAAATATCTACTGATACAGCATGCCACCCCATGCCCTGAAACCAACCAAAGTCCTGCTGAACTTCTAATGGGCCGGAGAATAAAGACAAGCCTGGACAGATTGCACCACAATTACTCCCCTAAAAAACGCTGTGATTCCACAACCAAGATCAGAGAATTCCAAATAGGGGATTTAGTATATGCTAGGAATTATTCAGGCCATTCCTTATGGTTAGCAGGACAAATAACAGAAATAACAGGCCCCAGATCCTATAGATTAATCCTTGAGGATGGGCAAATGTGGCATCGCCACATAGACCAATTACGAGGTCGTTGGGGACCCAAGGCATACTTGCAAGCATTGGAAGACACCCCCAGTCTTCCAGAAAAAGATTTATTTGCAGGTGACCACTTTGAAGCAGAACCGGGAGATGACACTGGAGATGAAATAGCAGAAAGAATCGACTTACCCCAGGAGAGTGACCACATTCCAGCATTGCCCGAAGCTAGAGAACAATCCTCAGCGGTTCCAGAGGCATCTTCAGCACAAACACCTAATCCAACTTCAAGCAGAGGGCTTCGCAGATCCGAGAGGACCAGACGATGCCCAGCCTACCTCCAGGACTACAAGTGCACCATCTAATGATGGAGGAGTGCTGCGTCCAGCCTTCAACCAGGTCCGCGCCTGACGCGGGAGCCAGGAGCACCCTGATTGGTCGAGACTCAGCTGGCGCTGACTATAAAAGACCTGTCGAAGTGCCGGGCGAGCTGCTGCTGTGTTAGCCAGGCAGCCGCCTCGTTAGCCATCACTGTTAGCTGAATAAACCTGTTAGCCTTGAATAATGTCTCGCCTCAGTTTGTAAGCCCCATGCTGGGACGCTTCAGGAACCTCAGTCAGATTGGTATTTTATTTAAAAAAGGACATTTCTACTTTATCTTTATTTCTTCATTTCAGAAGCCAGAAAAAGATTCCTAGTTTAAATTGATGCCCCTGATTATGTGCAAAAATGCCATGTTTTGCCAGGATCACGGGATTTGTTATTTGTACTGTTTCTGGCAAAAAACAAAGCACAAGCTCTCACCAACGCCAAACCCAAACAAAACCAAGCAACCTGCTGCCAAACGTATTAAAAAGGCCATCTTAAGGATGACCTGTTCTCTGTAATGACTTTTCTTATTTAAGTTACCTTGATACATTTTAATGTAAATCAGGTTACTACAGGTAGCCTTCGACTTACAACACTTCCTTTAGTGACTGTTCAAAGTTACAATGGCACTGAAAAATGTGATGACTGTTTCTCAAAGTTACGACCTTTGCATGATCATGTGATCAAAATTCAGATGCTTGGTAATTGGTTCATATTTATGACAATTGCTATGTTCCAAGGTCATGTGATCACCTTTTGCGACCTTCTGACAAGCAAAGTCAATAGGGAAGCCAGATTCACTTAACAACCGTATTACTAACTTATCAGCTGCAGTGATTCATTTTAACAACTGTGGCAAGAAAGTTTGTAAAATGGGACAAAATTAATTTAACAAATGTCTCACTTAACAACAGAAACTTTGGGCTCAATTGTGGTTGTAAGTCAAGGACTACCTGCATTCTCTTAAATGTAAGTGTGATGGCCTCCTCAGATGTTTCCCTGCATGCACCTCCAGATACTAGCGTGTAGGAGGAAGAGCCGGTCCCAGGTATGTCAGAAGGGGGGCAGGCGGCAGCATGGCCGGAGGCAGCTGGTGGCCTTGAACCTGGATCAGAAAGACCAAGCATGGCGGAGCAGTCACAGGGGAAGTGACTGAACAAGGAGCCAGCTGAGCGTGGGACAGTTGAGACACAGCTGCAGCAGAACAGCCCCAAGCAGTGGTGAAATCCTACCGGTATGCCCCGGTTCGGGCATACTGGTAGCGGCGGCCACCAGTGGTTTGGAGAACCAGTAGTGGTGGCAGCGCCATTTTCTTGTTTTTAACCCTCTGTGCATGTGCATGTGCAAATCCTTCTGCGCATGCGCAGAGGGTGAAAAAGCACGCGCTTCCGAACCGGTAGGGAAGGTAAGTAGATTTCACTGCTGGCCCCAAGGCTTCGAGTGGAGAGAGTGCACAGCTGCAGGCAACCAGTGCGGATCAGGAT
The DNA here is from genome assembly GCA_003457575.1 of Thermophis baileyi. Lineage (NCBI taxonomy): Eukaryota > Metazoa > Chordata > Lepidosauria > Squamata > Dipsadidae > Thermophis > Thermophis baileyi. The sequence continues at coordinate 2,199,547 of QLTV01004083.1, forward strand.
GCTTTATTAAAGAACAGGATGTGGTGAAACTGGGAAAAATAGGAATATATACAATGAGGACTAAATACAAGATAGGCACTATTGAGTTGCTGCTGAACATAACAATTAATAAATACAAGTAATCTAAATCTCACCAGCGATGCTCTGTGTGTGGGATGTGGGTTTGTCCTTGGATGAACATGTGCCACAGATTAAGGTAGATTCTTCTTTGTGCTTCTGTCTCCTCCAAATGCTAAAGGAAAATGGAGTCTGGCTTCCCAGCGTGCACTTGTTTTGAGAGTGCGGGCTGATGGGTAAAGGAGTTGGGTCAGCTTCAAAACAATATAGATTGGTATTTGTTCCTCCAGCCATTAGATGGGGCTAGAGAGCAACAACAGTGTATATAAAAATTATATGCTGGGGCATGACAAGTGACTTATAACCACTTTTCACATTTACGACCGTTGCACCATCCATGTGGTCATGTGATCAAAATTCAGATGCTTGGCAACTGGCGTGTATTTGTGACAGTTACAGTGTCTCACATTCAGGTGATCACGCAAGCAGAGTCATTGGGGAAGCCAGATTTAATTAGCAATGATGTTACTAACTTAACAACTGCAGTGATTCAGTTAACAACCGTGGCAAGGAAGATTGTAAAATGAGGCAAAATTCAGTTAACAACTGTCTTGTTTAGCAATGGATATTAAGGACTCAGTTGTGGTTGCAGGTTGAGAACGACCTGTGTCTGTGTGCAATGTCACAATAAAGGTAAAGGTTCCCCTCGCACATACGTGCTAGTTGTTCCCGACTCTAGGGGGCGGTGCTCATCTCTGTTTCAAAGCCGAAGAGCCAGTGCTGTCCGAAGACGTCTCTGTGGTCATGTGGCCGGCATGACTAAACGCCGAAGGCACAAAGAACACATAGCTACAACCCTGTTACCTTCCCATCTAAGGTGGTCCCTATTTTTCTACTTGCATTTTTACGTGCTTTCGAACTGCTAGGTTGGCAGAAGCTGGGACAAGTAACGGGAGCTCACCCTGTTACGCGGCACTAGGGATTCGAACAGCTGAACTGCCGACCTTTCGATCGACAAGCTCAGCGTCTTAGCCACTGAGCCACCGCGTCCCAATATGTCCCAATATGTACACATTAAAGGTAGAGCTTGCACAGAGATCAGCATGTTGTTGCTTTATCATTTGCCCCCCCCTAACTCCCTGCCCCCCCCCGCTTCTGATTTTAACCATATCATATGGCTTAGCTATCAACATGCAGGTTAAAAGAAAAGGATTATGTTTCATAATATTATTCCTACTTGCAATCAAAGCATATACATGTAATATGTAAAAGATCAGCAAAGACTGTCACTATTTGGATAAAATATTACAAGATTTGAAAGAGAACAATATTTACAAGAAGCCCAAATTTGCTGTGTGATTTATGTATGAGTGTGTGTATCTATGTATGCACACATGCACACACATGTATGTATGTATGTATGTATGCATGCATGTATGTATGTATGTATGTACTGTATGTATGTAAGCGACCACTAGATGTCAGCAGAGGACATCACTTAATTATATATACATTGTCAGCTTGTCAGCTTCCCTAATTTTAAGTGCCACAAAAAGCTGCTTGTGGTTTTATTTAGTATATTTTTTTAAATAATTTTTTATTAAATACACATAAAACACAAACACATACAAAACAAACAAACTAGTAGGGGTACAATTTCCCCATACTTACAATAAGCTTGCATCGGCTAATATCCACAGTTATATTATCCCTTAAGTATATATTTACACTTTATAGTTTACTTGTTCTTCCTTTCTTTATTTCTTACTTCTTCTATAACGTTGTTGTATAAAATAATCTTACTTCTTCTATAATAGTTTATCATAGTTTAACATTCATATTAATCAAATATTGACAATTTCAGTTCATCCTTTACCTATTCTTTCTCTCTTCCAGCCATTCATATAATTTATTCCATACTAAGTAATATTCGGATTCTTCTTTTTCTTTTATTTTCTTCGTTAATTTGCCCATTTCAGCAAATTCCAATATTTTTCTAATTATGTCCTCATCTTTTGGTATTTCCTCCTGTTTCCAAAATTGCGCATAGATTATTCTTGTTGCCGTAATGATATGTATAATCAGATACTGTAATTCCTTTTTATATTTTTTATCAATTATGCCCAATAAAAATAGTTCAGGTTTCCCATCTATATCTTCTTTTATTATCTCTTTTAACCATACTCTAATTTTGTTCCAGTACTTTTTTGCCTTTAAACAAGTCCACCATTTAGTATATTTTTATTTATATATATGTATATCTATATCTATATAATAAATATATAATAAATATATAGTATATATTTATTATAAATATATAAAAATATATTTAGTATATTTTTAAATGAATCAATGCAACAATAAATTAACAAAAGCTATACTTTTAAAAAGTTTATAACATAAAATTAGGGATAAGTTAATTATAATATACTCAGGGTATTTATTTTGAAACTGGGTAGCCCACGCCTGGTTGGGTCATCATTTCAGAGATATTTCCTTACCTAAACAGAGAATGATTATGGGTGGGCAAAAGAGCAGTGGGAGTAGAAGAAGCTTCTAACTTCCTCACAGCTTCCCCTTTGGATTTCCTTGTGAGCAGTTGGCAGGGAGCATCAGAAATCCTCCTTCCTTCCTTCCCTCTGTCAAAGAAGTGCAAGGGATACTTGTATAGACCACATCAGAATGAGGAGACCTCCATCATGAAAACCTTTTTGGGGCACCTGCAGATTATATGTCTGTCCTGGAGTGGGGGATGGGCAGGTCTTTGTTGGAGGTGTTGCTCTGAATGTCCACATGTTGGGATTCTGGAGACGACTTTCAAGTAGGGATCTTTTCTGTGGTGGCCCCCAAACTGGGAAATCACAGTTATTGAAATATATTTTGGCACAGATGTCTCAAATTCTTTCCTTTCTCTCTCTCTCTCTCTCTCTCTCTCTCTCTCTCTCTTCTCTCTCTCTCTCTCTCTCT
>QLTV01004083.1:2217522-2239446 GCA_003457575.1 Thermophis baileyi
ACACAGATACGTTAAAGTGTATAAAAGTAGTTTACTTAAAGAGATAGCACAGTCCAAATAACAGTCCGAATCATACACGTTCAATCAGTCAGTATTCAGAAGTACAGCAGTCTTCTTACCAGTCTTTCTTTGTCTTAATCATCAAACAAAGATTCTCTACTATCACAGATAGCTAGCTACACACAGAGCTTACAGACACGAAGTCACTCAGCAATGAATCAGCAAAAGAGAGAGAAATAACCATGTTCTCTAGCTCCCTCTTATGGCCGTTACTGCCAGTCAGAATGCACCAATGCATTTAAAGCAATATTACATATATACATTAAACAGTGATTTGTGGCTTGTTTATATTAACCAACCCAACCGTTTGGACAGAGTCCTAACAATCGTGATGTCACCAGCGGGTAGCTACCGGTTCGGACGAACCGGTCCGAACCGGGAGGAACCCACCTCTGCTCTTATTGTTATTCTTTCAGGGTTTCCTTTACACTTTGCTTTAGAGAACAAAAGGGTCAATTTGGATGGGGAGGGGCACAATGTAATGTCCAAACTTTGGAGAACCAAAGGCCATCTAATTACATAGTACTATCATCAGAAAGAGTGTAGGGCATTTTGGGGGAGGTAGGGCTGAACACAGAATGACTTGAAGTAGCACTACTGAAATATGGTCATTTCCCTACTGAATTTTAATGCTGTCATCTTGGGGGCATTTCAAATGGGTCTCTGGAACTCTGTATATGACTCATCATGTGCTTTATGTAACTTCCCTTGAAGAGTATCTGGAAGCTTCAGCTGGGTCAAAATGCAGCAGCACAGGCAGTTGTGTATGCTCCTTGACCTCTTCACTGTACAACTCTGCTCCATTAGCCGCATTGGTTTCCCCTGTGCTTTCAGGTTTAACTCAAGGATCTAATAATTACCTATAAAGCTCTACATGGCATGGGGCTGGGTTATTTGAGGGCTACCTTTCCCCAGTTGCGTCTTCCTGCCCCAGAGTCGGATGCCGAGGCCTGCTGCATGTCTGAACCATTTGAGAATGCCATCTGGTGGGATATGTTGATGTTGGATTTTGAAATTTCTTTATAGTTTTATCTTGGCTGCCAGTTATGTGTTTACTGTTATACTATTGTTCGGTTGTATTTTTTAATTGTTACCTGTGCAGAATATCAACAATGAGACAAACACCATTCATATTGAAATGAATAAATGAATAAATGAATATGCTGATAGCTGCCTGCATTTAACTTTTTTTTAAAATAACCATTGACATTTTATAATCTGTAAGTATTCTGCTTTCTTTATTCAAGACATCCTAACCAGTATAAAAAGCATTCATTACCATCACTGTTATCAAATATAAAGCATTTTTAAAATTCCATTAGCTGAACCATTCAATGCGAAAGCCTTAAAAAGGTGATAGTTGGGATTAATCATATACAAAACCGTACAAGGAAAAACTAAGTGAAAAAACAAATGTTAACTAAAGTCAAAAATACAACATGGTAGGTACCTTCTAAATACCAGAATAGATAGTTAATATATTCAAAATGAAAATAACATTTATGTAATATTGTCCTCAAACTATAAGCCACCTTTTCTAAAAATTAGCATTATACATTTCTAAAAATTTAAATAATCCTGGCAATCATTCCTAAATAGATATAGTGATGTTGTCTAGAATTCATTAAATGATGTTTACCATGATAACATTTAAATATGACTTTATCCATGCCCACAGTAATTATCTATATTCATTGGTTGCCGTAACAGCATTCTGGCAAAACAGATCTCAGAAACCGAAGGCTTGATTCAGATTAAAATCATTGTCTCTGTGTTATGATGACACATACGACCAGGGAGGATCTACTCTGATAAAAAAGTATTCAGCCAGGCAAATGGAGAATGACTGTTTTAGGCAACTTCACAGTTGCTGCAAAGAAAACTTGGAAGCATTGTCTCCCTTGTTTTTTTAAAAAACCAACATACAAAAGAGCCAAACAAACAAACATTGTGGTGGCTTGACTCTGTGGACAGAGTCAAGAAATGGCTTAATCTCTTCCTGAAGCTACTGTATGTGCAACACAAAGAGAGAGAACAACTTTTATTATTTTTCAATTCTTCATATGATGAGATTACCATGAATTAGGTGACTGTGACAAGTCAATTGTGTGTGTGTGTGTGTGTGTGTGTATGCGCGCATATGCCAAGGACTAAAGACAACCTCTTTTCCCATTTCAAGTATAAATTTGATTTAAGGCTGGAACTGTCCATTTGTGAAAAAAGGATTAGAACTGTGTTTTATTGTATTTTATGCCTTTGAGTCAGTGTTGACTCCTGGCAGTGTTGACTCCTGGACCAGCCCCTGCAGGTTTCTTGGCAAGGCTTTTCAGAAGTGGTTTGCCATTCTCCCTTTCCTAAGGCTAAGAGAAAGTGATTCATGCAGTGCATTGTGTCTAAGGCAGAACTAGAACTCACAGTCTCCCAGTTTCTAGCCTGATGCTTTAACCACTGCACCAAACTGACTCAGAAATATATAGTTTAAGAAATATGTAGTTGAACTACAAGCCACAAAAAAAAAATATATTCACAGGCATGGTTAAATGATTGAAGCAAAGTCCTAAGGTCTGCATTCATACAATATGGGGGCACTTGGTTAGTTTTTAACCTTGTTGTGACGATGGTGTTTCACCATCAAAGGAGTAGCTACCATTTTTGCTTTCTGGCAACATCTCAAGTGCACGTAGGGTCAGGTCAAGAGGGGAGAACCTTGGATAAAAAATTTGTTCAATTATCTATGTGGCTCAAGAGAATCAAATGGATTACTGAATAACTTGACAACAGTGGCAGAAATTGTGACGATGTAAGAGCGTTGAATTCAGATACCAGGTGTCAAAGTGTAGAATTAACTATGGTGGGTAACATTTCACATTTTTCCCATGCTATAAAATCTAACAAGTCATTAAAATGTGTTCATGTTGTTCCCCAAACTGTACTGTAATCCTGATGACAATTTTTGTTCACTGCACAGATCTAGCTGTGCAATGTTTTCATTTTCACCCATCCATAGCAGTTGGAATCGCAACCCCAATATTGCTTTAGTGGATCTTAAGAGGGCTGTAAGGAGAAAGGAAGGAGGGAAAAAAAGCCTACTTTGAATTTCAATCAGACTACCTACAGTAGAGGCATAACATTAACAAAGATGCTTAAACAGCACTCTGCAAAGATGTTAAGAAAATATTTGTAGTGATTCACACACACCTATAGACAAAAACAGTTCTTGTTGCTGTTGAAGCAACAACACAGCACAGCCTTAATTAAAGCATCGTCTGACCTGTTTTTTTTAATGCTACAGTTGCAGAATCCTGTTAAAAGAAAAAAAAGGGATTAATTACAGATGGGCTGTGTGTCATGATAATTAACAATTGCCGCTTCTCCTATTTGTCACATTCTGAAACTTTTTTTCCCTGCTTTAGTTAGGTAAAGGGAATCAGAATTTTTATCACATTCTTTGCCCGCAATCCCTGATGGAATTGTCACCCATAAATTTGCACAGCATATACAAAATATTGTGCCATCAGCATTATTGCACCATCAGTGTTTTTCACAGGAGAGTGTGCCCATATATTGCCCTACATGAAGTGGTAAACACAATGATGGGGATAGCTAAATATGAATTAATAAAAATTAATACATGGCACTGAATACACCATTATTGACTATGCTGTTGAACTGCTATATAAATACCAGCTAATAGAATTAAAATTATCCATTCATCCTACTCTTTTTTTCATTTTTATGATTAGCAGCCTGTTTCCCCCCACCCCCATGTGTACCAAAAGGATACAAAGTGAAATAGTGGATTATATAATGCATATATTTGCAAAACAGCATGAATCGTGCCAATCCATTTCTAAATATTGGAAGTGAAGATTCATTGGTTCCTTCTTTCTTTGGCCAGAAAACTTACTTTATGAAGGATGTCACTGTGACATGTTTTTTTTTTAACATCTTCTGTATATTCCATTTTATCTTTACTTAATTTAGAACAATAGATCATGGAGAAATGGGAAATAAGCTGCAATGGCTTTAAGGCAATATACTGGTGAACAGCTGAAAAATCCCAGGAGCTATTGTGTATTTTGCTCAGTTGTCTGGTTCTCTAGTCTAGGTCATCAACTATGTCTGGCACTCGTTGTCTCAACTGTTAATCAGGAGCTATATTAGTGATGCTGGGGGCTACACTAAGAAACTTCTGCAGGCTCTAAAAAAGAACAACTAATATTCCTTTTTGTACTCCTTTCCCATAGATCTCTAATCACAGGCATTATATTCTTCTTGCCCATCTTGTGAATGTTATCTCTGGTGCTGTTCAGGAAAGACTAAGAGAAAGGGGACTGCCAGGATCCTTTTGGACATATACTTGAGTTTAAAAGACTTAAGAGAATTCTATTTAGACTGAAACAATTTGGCAACAACTTTCAAGATATTTAGTTTGGACTGTAGGCCTTAGGACAGTTCCCCTGCAACTAGGCCCTCTCATCTTTCTGTTCCATGAAACCAATGGTCAACCACTTTCCTTCCTATAGGTGGGACTTTCAGGAGATAAATAGTTTAGTTTGTGTCTGTATGCACTTCTCTCTCTCTCTTCCCCCCTTCTGTCTGTCTATCTGTCTGTCTGTCTGACTGACTGTCTCTGTCTCTGTCTCTATCTCTGTCTCTGTCTCTCTCTCTCTCTCTCTCTCTCTCTCTCTCTCATGTGTGGTGATAGATGTAGCGGTGCCAAATGACAACAATCTCAGAAAGGCACATGAGAAGCAGGACCTGAAAGAGGAACTCAAGAAGATGTTGAAATTAAAGGTCAAAGTGCCCAGTGGTGGTAGGATTCTTTGGGGTTGTGATTCCCAAACTGGGAGAGTGGCCCCAACAGTTCCCAGGAACAATGTCCAGAAGAATGCAGTGTTATAAATAGTGCAGTACCTTCAAACTCACAGGTCTCTGGTAGACGACTCAGGATTGAGAAACCTACCACCCATAGGGATGAGAAGGGAACACACACACACACACACACACACACACACACACACACACACACACACACACACACAGGTTTAAAGCATTAAAATGCAGAAATATGAAGGTACAACAAGCAATTTAAAAACAACAACAATAAAATTCTTCTTTCAAAATTCTACAAACGTTAAAATAGCATAGCAGTTAAGATCTTGGCTTAACATAGAGAAAAATGTGCTGTTTCAAAGCCGAGAGCAACTTTTTAAATTATGATTTTTCTTAAGAGGATAGGTTTTCCCCTCTGTTTTTTTTTTAAATAAGTCCAGGCTTTTACTTTATCATTTTTCCAAACACTTATTGTTAGAACGATTTCATCCTCAGCTTCAAATAGCCAAAAACAAATTTATGGATTTTCTAGTATGGATTTGTACTGGACTTTCTAGTGCCTCCTGGACTTATTAAAAAAAAAAAGCTCTGGAGAAAAATTATCTTCTCCAGAAAAGAAACAAGTAAATATCCCCCCTTCCATTTCTGCCAGGTTTCAAACTGAGAACTTTTGCTGCACCAAGCAAAGATCTTAACCACTGTGCCATCAGTCTGGGTAAAAGAAAGGATAGAGTGCATGATAAGCACTGGCTCAATTGAAAAATGCTCAAAGTAGCCAAATTTTGGCATGAACCCGCAGCAAACTTAAGTGAATAGGCAGTGGCACTTGATGTGTCTTAACAGGATAAAATTACAGTAGAACCTCTGGTCACAACCATAATTCGTTTCATAACTTAGGTCGCAACCCAATTTGGTCATGACCCGAACCTAATTTGGCGCTTACAAAAAAAAAAATGGCACGGATGGGGAAATCGGCTGCGAAAAAAAAATTGTGAATTTTTTGGTCGGAACCCGATTTGGTCGTGGTCAGAAGCGTTCATGACCAGAGGTTCTACTGTACTTTGGAAATGGAACAGAAGGTCTGCGAGGTTGGTTTGAAGGTAAATGGTAGATTAATAGTAATGTCATCCACTTCTGCCCTATCATTTCTGGTGATGGATCAATTGGGCAATGCAGATTAATCCTCTATCTACCATTCCTATAATGGCATAAACTCCTAGCAGTGTCTAACAGGGTTAGGGTTTACTAGTTTCTCTTGCTCCAAAGGCTTTGCTACTATAATAAATATTTCATTTTATGAGGATTTTTGGTTAGAATTTCTAACTGATATTTGTTGACACAGCTTTGGCCATGGGAGCATAAATCAATTTCTGCTTCCCAACTGAAATCACAAATAGTCAACATAGTACAGGCCATCCATCACTTCCTGAGCGATGACATCCTGCTCCTTTCACCCCAGTTCATTGCAAATGTACTCACATCTGTGTTTTGTAGCTTTGATTAAAAAAATGCTACTTTCCAAGGTGAGCTGACTTAAGTCCTTCAGAACAGTTAATCAATACTTGGGTCAGTTACAGTGCCTCTTTGAGCACCAATTGGCTGGTTATTGCCCTGGGCAGCCATTTTATCCTGGTGCTGGCTGCTATGTTCTCTGCTGACCAGCATTTGGAAGGGCCTATAAGGATCATTCAATTTATGTGCAAGAAAATCAATCAAATCACACTTGGAAGATGGTTGTCCAACCCAGGGGTTCCCATTCTTGGCAACTTTAAGACGTGTGGACATCAACTCTCAGAATTTTCCAGCCAGCAATATTTTTATGGTTTTTATCAGCGATGCTGGCTGGGGAATTCTGGGAGTGGAAATCCACATGTCTTAAAGTTGTCAAGATTGGGAACCCCTGGTCCAACTTCTTATTAAAACCACAACTTCCTCTGGATGGATAGTTCCACTACTGTAGAGATCTTAGAGTTATAAAGTTTTTCTATATATTTATGAGAAATATAAATATAAATCACAGTCATAGAATGGATTTCACTTGATAAAGTGAGTCCACAAAAGAGACCTCAGACAAGATGGATCGACGACATCAGCAAGTATTGTGGACCCAATTGTCAAAAGAAAGTTCAAGACCATATTGGTTGAAAACATGTGGAAGAGGCCTTCATCCTCCAGTGGATAAACAATGGCTAGAACGATGAACTCACACCCATTATTTATGGTCCCAATTTTTGTAATAATGGAAAATAATTCTTCAACATCTCCCTATGGCATCCTTTTAGGTACCTGTTAGTATACGCTACTACAGAGTTTCTCATCCTTAACAACTTAAGATGGGTGGACTTCAACTCCCAGAATTCCCCAGCCAGTCTAACTCTAACCCTTGCTGGCTGGCAAATTCTGGGAGTTGAAGTCCACCCATCTTAAAGTTGCTAAGATTGAGAAACACTGCGCTACTACATTTTGGTACTCTTCCACTTTTGGCTAAAAACTAGGCACGTCTATCATATTAACAAATTAAACTGACAAGGTAAAGTCATTTAATTACACAACTTCATTATTCTGACAGGCTTACTTCAGTTTACAGTAATCTGACCATCCACCGGAGTCTCAAAACCTTGAAGATGACTTGGTTTCATCTGTTCTGGCATTTTGGCTGTATATTAATTAATGATGTGACCTCTGAACAGACACTGAGGCTTTCAGCATATGCTAACAAGCAGCTTAAAAAAAAACCTGTCTCCTCATCAACACTCCTTCAGTTTTCTACTTCCGTAACTTTCCCAAGCATTTTTTGAATGACACCTTCAAGGATTCCTTTTCCTTCACCCGCTGAACTTTGCTTTCATTGGAACTTGCAGTGACAGCAAGACTGAATAATTAGCAGCCTTTTGTCATTGTTGATACCTCCTCAAAGCTTTTGTTGATGACTTCTTGGAACTTAGGGCAGAATGGCAAAGGGTTCTGGGAGGCATTACGATCTCCAGCTGGATTGGCAGCAGGAGTGTGTGGAAGTGTTGCAAGCACTAAATACAAGAGGCTCAATATTGATGAAAATTACAGACCTCAAGTTGTCACATATCAGAATGGATCAAGACTGGGCTTTTTAATTTGATTTGATTTAATGTATTGAATTATGTTATTATGCTTCTCATATGCAATCAAAGTTCTGTGGTATATTTTTAAAAACAGTAAGATAATGAAAATCAAGAAAATCTTATTAATACTGGTAAATGGCAAAGATTAAAAAATATATATAAACATGGATTTATTTATTTGTTTGTTTGTTTGTTATATCTTGCCACAATCTTACATCCCTTTGTGCTTTACAAGATGTACAAAAATAAAATTAAAAAGATCCAAAGAACAATTAAGACAAAAGGAAACTAAATCATAAAATCATAAAATCAACTCTATCTCTCATATCTATCTGGCTATCATCTATTTAGGACACTTAAATCAAGCAAAGATTTTTTTGAACATGACTGGGAGAAATAGAACATATGAGCCTAGTACCCCAAAGACATAAATATTGGCATGGTTTCCATAGAAGGATGTACCATAACTGAGACAGCTGTTTCTTTTAGTCATCTGCCTCACTTCACTTAGTGTCAACACCTGGAGGATTGTCACAAAGGATGACTCTGGGCAGGTAGATAAGAAAACAGTTTAGCAGATGTCTACTCAATTTTGTAACCACCTTGTAACCAGCTAAGAAATGCTATGTGAGGACACCCTTGGATTCTATTTAAGCTAGAGCTTTGCTTGATTGAGATGTTTTTATGGTTTTTATCAGGAAGTTCTAAACTCTTTTTGCATAGAAATAAACGGGGTTCTGTCTGCTCTAAATTATTGCTTCATATGAGGTCTACATATCGGCATTTATATACTGATTACTATTATAACATTGGCTTGAGTTATTTCCTTTTGCAGCATTTGGAATAATTGCTAGCTCCTGGCAAATAAGAGGTGGGGAAGCAGTAAAACCTACCTGCCACAATATAGTTTATAGGTGCCTCCCAACTGCAGGAGAAGCACACTTCTGACCCAGAGGTGGGTTCTACTTACCTTCCCTACCGGTTCTGATCGCGATGAAAGTGCGCGTTTTGCATGCGTGCGCTTGATTCGCTCACGCGCACACCCCCGTCGTGTCGCACAAAACACCCGGAAATGACTCTCTGCGCATGCGCAGAGGGTTATTTTTCAAGCCACGGTGACCGGAGGACCGGTTCGGGAGCGTGGACTGCCAGTCTTTGCTGCCGGTTCGGCGAGCGGCGGTAAATTTCTGCTACCGGTTCTAAAGAACCGGTCCAAACCGGCAGCAACCCACCTCTGTTCTGATCTGTGTTTCAGCCTCATTGCTTTTTCTTTTTCATTTGTTTCTTCATGTGTATGTCAACAATGAAAGAATGAATCATCCATGCCAACTTCTTTTTCTGTAATATATTAAACCCAGGTGTTAATTTCTGTAATAGTGAAAGAAGAGAGAAGCAGTGAAACTTCACTAATATACTATCAATATATTCAGCTATTTATATGATTGAAATTACTTTTTTCCACTGGCAAGAGCTGAGCTGTAAGCAAACATGTTTTATACTATTAAACATTTGATCTTGATGAAAACCAGTCCATTAAATGGTGGGATATAATGGAGTAGAGCTTATGTTTGCTTAGTCTTTTCTCATTCTGCCCTTTATTGTTGTTTTTGTTATTATATAGTTTTGTTATTATAAGCACAACTATGTGAGCTGTCAGTTCTTTACCGGATGTTAACCTTCATATGCACTGAGTTCTTCCCAAGAATCTAGAATGTCATAATGTATCAGCATAGTATATGTGTGGATCCAAGAAGTGTGGTCTTTTCCAATTGACAGAAATTTTGTTAATGTGGAGATTTTCTAAGTGCCATCTAAGATTGTTTATTATGGCATCTAGGGGGCTGATAACCATTGGGACCACTACTGTCAGTTTATGCCATAATCTTTCAACTTTGATTTTCAGATCTTGATATTTTGTGATCTTCTCCAATTCTTTGCTTTCTATTCTACTATCCCTTGGGATGCCACATCAATTTTCCCCACTTTCTTGTTTTCAACCACAGTTAAATCTGGTATATTATGTGCTTAAGACTTTATCAGTTTGTATCCAAAAATCCCATAATATTTTAGCTTGCTGTTTTTCAACTACTTTTTAAACTCTATAACCCCACCAATTTTTCATTACTGGCACATAGGTTTTACAGATCCAGTTATTTTGGTGACTGTGTTATGTCATTGTTTACAATCAGATTTGTGCGATCATCTTGCACAAACTGAGTATATGATCTACTGTTTCTTTAGTCTCTTTGCGCAATCTGCACAATCAATCCAGGCAAAATGTAAATTGGTGTTTCAGCTTTTGCAATCCCACCCACTCCCCCCGCCATTTTATCAATGTTTTGTATCTCTGCTTTTCCTTTTATTTCTTTTCTGTTCTATTGGATGGATGTTATTTTCTTCTAAATAATCTTTGGTGTTGTCCGCTATTATGCCTGCAAATAATTTAAACATTGTAGGCAAGCAAGTTGTTGGCCTATAGTTTCCTGGTATTGTTCCTTTTACTGGTTCTTTTTGAATCACATACATTTTGCCAGTTATTAACTAGTTCCTAATGTCTCCTTTATGGAATAGTTCATGAAGCTCTTTAGCTATAATTGGATGTAGGCTAGTCAGATATTTGAGCCAAAAGCCATGCTATTGATCATTTCCAGGCGGTGTTTTCAATCCTTTTTCACTCAACTTTTAACCATTTCTTCTGTTATTATTAGTTCTTTCATATGATTTTATTGAATTCATCTTCAATTTTTTTATCCATCCAGCATTTTTATTGTTTTTGAACTTCCTGTAGTTCTCTCCAAAACTGGATTGTTTCATTTTTGTTTTCTTTTTGTTGTCCTTTTCCATTTTTAGAATTTCTATTACATTTATGTTTTGGTAGAATCATCTCTGGTCTGATTGAAATAGCTTATTTGCTTGAATTGGATGATTCACACCTTGTAGCATTCAATTTGCCCAATTATTGCTGTTTGTTGATTTATAATTTTCAAAGCTTTTTTAATTTTTCTGATGTTAAGCCAATATTTTTAATTAGGCTTGTTTTGATCCTTGCATGCTTCCATTTTTGCTCTTTCATGTCCTTTAACTTACTTGCATCTGATCTTAATTTCTTTATATTGGCTTCCACTCTTATCTTCCACTTTGAGATTGAATATAATTTTGTTTTTAGTTTTCTAATTGTGATACCCAGTTCTTCTGAAATGACCACTGCTGTACTGAAGGCAAGCTGATTGGTTTGTTTGATAGAGGTTATTTTATCTTTGCAAGTGATTTATTCATATACTTCATTGTAGATATAAGGACTTTTAGGGATACTACTTTCAGAAGAAAGGAGAATTGTGACTGGATGATAGACAAGAGAGAGAAGGCAGTTAAGACTAATGGGATGGAACTTCCAGCAATCCACATAGCAGATGTATAGACCAACTAGGAGTACAGTACTTTAGTATCCCACATTCCTATGGGAACCATAATGAACAGGGAAGGAATACAGCAACGTTCAAATAACATCAAAAGATAAGAGAAGTCCTGAAGAGCCAGTTCAATGGGAAGAACAAGATCACACCATCAACATGTACACCCTGCTAATCATCAGCTACCCTGCTAATATAGTGAGCTGGTCAAAGGAGAACATGGAGGCTGTCTTTATGAAGACCTGAGAGCTGCTCATAATGTTTTCACCCCAAGTCCAGCATCCAGAGACTGTACACCAGATGGAAAGAGATCTGGTAAGTGTCAAAGTCACTATCCTGGACAAAACCCAGAACATCTAGGAGTTCATCAGTAAAATCAGCAGACATGAGAAGAAGCTCAACCAAAGAAGTGCTTTGGCAAGACAAGACTCTTCATGGGTCATCTTAGGTGGCTGACACTGGGAAATCCTACCAGTGGCTGGAAAGGGCTGAACTAAAAGACAGCACTGAGGCACTGTTCATAGCAGACAAGAACAGTCACTAAGCACCAGATCAGAGGTGGGTTCCTCCCGGTTCGGACCGGTTCACCAGAACCAGTAGCGACCTGCTGGTGATGTCACGATGATGTCACTGATCCGGTTTGGTCGGGGCCGGTCTGTGGGCACCGCCATCTTTTTTTTAATTTGTTTTTGAAATTTTTTTGAATTTTTTTGATTTTTTTTTCTTCTGTACATGCGCAGAAGCTGAGTTTCCGGCACTGTGCATGCATTGCCATCTTGTTTTCGGCTTTTTTTATTTTTAAACTTTTTAAATTTTTTTTTACTGCGCATGCACATGCGCGTGTGTGCAAAGCGCGTGCCCCCCTGAGGCACGGCCACGCGGTGCGGGAGGAAGCAAACCAGCAGCGAGGTAAGTTAGAACCCACCCCTGCACCAGATCATATGACACTAGATAAGACCCAAGGTGCAGACTTTGCAGAGACTCCACAGAGACAGTCCAACACATAGTGGCAGAATGTAAGATGTAGGAGAATAACAGGGAGAAGACCTTTTGGGACTTAGAAGTTCCCTGAAGATGGGCTCCAGCACAAGTCCGAAAGCTTGGTGTCAGGCCTGGAAGCCATCTTTTACCTTTTTGGTATTCAGGCCTGCCACATTTTCTACTGTGGGAAAATGGGAGGGGGGATTGTATGGAGTAGGTGATATGTAGTAGTCTAAATAACATTCTTTCCAGAAAGTCAAGGTCGCTGTGCCCTGCAGCTGTGATGAAGTGACTGGGAGGCATCTTCAGTTTTGGACAGTGCCTGATTGGATCGTGTGATGGACATGTGGGTGCTGGGCAGGGACTTGAATTTTCATTTGGGTGGAGAAAACCCAGAAGCTCTCAGATTCTGGTTTTCACAGATGTTCCAACATGACATCTCTAATAAATTGTAGCTTTGAGGAAATCCAAGCCTCAGAGTTTCTTTTCATTGGGGGGTGTTACTTGGAACCCTGACAACCAGCTGATGTGATCTGCCTTTACCTTCAATAAAAGTAATTTGAAGTCATGATCCTCGATAGAGAAAAAGACAAATTCCTTGTGTGTCCAAACACACTTGGTCAATAAAGAATTCTATTCTATTCTATTCTATTCTATTCTATTCTATTCTATTCTATTCTATTCTATTCTATTCTATTCTATTCTATTCTATTCTATTCTATTCTATTCTATTCTATTCTATTCAAAACTGCTGGTTCTGGGGACCGACCCAGATTGGATCCTGCAACATTATCCTGGGACACGTATATTCACCTTCATTCATTTAGAAGGACAGTCTGGCCAATCAACCAGACATCTTGATAGTAGACAAGGACCAGAAGGCAGCAATGGTGGTAGATGTAATGGTGCCAAGTGACAGCTGCACAGGAAGGAGTATGAGAAGCTGGAGAAGTACCAGGGCCTGAAGGAAAGATTCAAGAGGATTTGGAAGGTAAAGGTAAAAGAGATCCCAGTGTTGGTAGTTGCTCTCAGAGTTGTGATTCCTAAGCTGGGAGAGTGGCTCCAACATATCCCAGGAACAATATCAGAGCTCTCTTTCCAGAAGAGTGCAATATTAGGCAACTAAAATACTGCACAGAACCCTCAAACTCTCAGGCTTCCATCCATAGGGGTGAGAAGGGAATTTTTACTCAACTGTATTCATATTCATCTTAAGGCAGCTGACATATTTAATACTTATGCCTCGTATTTAACACACAACAACAGTCCTGTGGGCTTAGAGAGAATAACTGCTTGAAAATCACCCATCTGGCTTTTGTACCAACCTGAGAAATCATACGCTCCTGATTTCCCGGCCAGCACCTAACCACTACACCAAGCTGGTTCTCATTCAATTTATTTATTTATGCATTCAAATTGCCTTCATTATTATCTCTTGCCACAACATAAAGAGCACAACACCTGCACAGAAACCCATGCCAGAAAACTTAGCTTCTTCATTAAAAAAAAAAAAAAGTTAAAGCAATGTTTGGATCTGAGAGTAGGTTTCATGTAAACACAAAACCGTAAGCTACATGGACTTAATAGATAGCTAAATGATTTAACTTTTAGCCAAACCACTTAGCTAAATAACAACCTTAAGCAGGAAATGTTCAGAAAAAGAAAAGAGTGATTAATTTTTCTCAGCTTGACAAACTATTATGTATTGAAACAAACAAACAAATAAATGTCAGAAGGCTGTTGTACCACATGCCCAGTTTTCCACTGTCATCATTGCTTGAGATAGCACAGGTTTGACAAATAATAACTCTTCAAATATTAAGTGAAGCAAAAATTGTTTTTCATCTCTCTACTCACCACACTAAAACGTTTTGCTGCTTTCATTGCTAGCTATATGCTACATGGATGAACTGATTTCCCATTTTTCATAACATTATACAACTGGCCAAAGTTAATGAACTAGAAACTGTTCTCAGAGTACCTTAATTTAATACAGACTAGCATATTTTGGACCAGAGACTTCTTCCTCCAAGCCATTTGGCAATCTGTAAATAGCTTGGCAGTTATCTGATTTATAAGAAGAAATCTAAAGAGTTTAGTTTTTGCAGGTTTGCCAGATGCCTTTGAAAATGGAATGGGAAATGGTCTGGTGCAGTTTTCTTCTGCTCCAGAGAATCCCCCCCTGGAAATTGTTCTTCATGCTCTAAAATGTGGAAACAAGGGTGGGTCTTTGACAAAAAAAACCTCTTTTTATACTTTAGAAAAACACTATTTTTCTAAAGTTTTTTTTCCCATTAAAATTTAATTTAATTAAAGTACAGGTAGGCCTCGACTTGCAACCATTTGTTCATAGCATGTCATTTTTCCATTTATTTATTTCAATAAAATAAATTTTAAAAAGTTAAAAATCCATTGAGGAAGCCAGGATGACTAACAAATGCAAACCAAAAGTTTTTTTCCCCATGGGATGCAAATTAAATATACAGTAAAGTCAGGGATGGGTTGTAACTTACCTCGCTCCCGTGCCGCGTGGCCATGCTTCGCGTGCGCACGCATGCGCATGCGCAGTCCCCCCAAAATTAAAAAATAAAAAAAATAAAAAAAATAAAAATAAAAAACAAGATGGCGACGCATGTGCAGTGCCGGAAACTCGGCTTCTGCGCATGCGCAGAAGAAAAAAAAATCAAAAAAAGATGGCGGCGCCCACGGACCGGTACCAACCGAACCGGATCGGTGACATCATTGCGACATCACCAGCGGGTCGCTACCAGTTCGGGCGAACCAGTCCGAACCGGGAGGAACCCACCTCTGAGTAAAGTGGGATTTATGCCAAACTATGTACTATGTATGCACATAGATATCTGTTGAGGAATATCCATTTAAATGTATGCCATTCAAATCTACCTAGGACATGCAGCATCATTAGTACAGCAGGAGCGATTCAACTTATGTTTGGTTTATTCATTAATAGATGCATGAAAAATACTTTAGTTGCATAATAGCCCGCATCAGCAAAGCTGATTATTAATTTACTAGATTCATACCTACTTTTTCTTTAGGAACTCAAGGTATCACTTAGTATTACTAAGTATATTTAAAGACAAATTCATTCCCAGTCCAAGATTCTTTGAAAGTGCCCCAGACCCATCCATTAAAGTAATGGCACACCTTTTACATGGCCAAATGATCATGTCATCAAAAGCAACACATTCCTAATTTGACTTTCCTACTTGTGAAAACATTAATCCACTAAAGAGCTCAATGTTTGCTACCCTTTCAAAATATGCCAAATGAAAGACTTGGATGGGCCATCTCACTCTCAAGGAGAGAAACTGATCCTTATGTGTTATCAGGTATACACTGAAGCTGCTGATGATTTGAGCAATGACCAAGGAGACAGACTATTGTCTAGGCAACAGAGCATGCCAAGAATTTGTTTAATTGCTTCCTTTTAAAAATCAATCAATCAATCAATTAATCAATCAATCAATCAACTAATCTAGATGAAACTAGATCCAAGCTCAATACATCTTCTCTTCTACCAATACTGGAGGCAGTATGGAATGGACATGGGCATGTAAGCTACCTTCCATAATTCAAGGAAAGTCCTTGGCTGTAGGTTTTGTAATTGTTTTCTATAGTGCTCACCTTTCTGGCATCTAGGCAAATATGTAATTGTTGTTACTATTTTTAATTCACCTTCTCTTTCAAATGATTGCCCAATTAACTGCTTCAATATGTTTTGAAATACCTAACTTGAGAATATCAACAGCACAACATTTGGTGTAGATATTTTGATATGAGCAGTAGCTGGTAGTGGTAATACAATAATAATTGCTGGCTCATTTACGGACTATTTAGCTCGTGCAGTGAGCCAGATGAGAACAGCTAATGAGCACAGCTTCTTGCTGTAATTAGTAGAATAATCCTGGCTCACAGATGATTTATAATTTTTGGGGGAAAATATCTATATAGTGACTTTGAGCACCTATATACTGAAGTCCAGAGGTACATCCTTGTCCCTTGTTATGTGATTCGTCTTTCTTCTTTGGAGGGCTTGCTCTAGCATTCATACTGAGGACAAAATTTAGCCAGCAGTAATGGAAATATAATGCCTTTAACAAATTATTCAGTTTTCCTTGGAGAAGAAGGTTGCATACTTTAAATTAAGGATTGCATGCTTTGATTTCCCTCCATATGATATGGGAGTTTTGACATGTTAGTGGAAAATGCAGCTAAATAGGGGCACAAGGCCTGGTAGTACTGTTAATCTGCTATTTATCTCTTCCTGCCCTCCTCTCCTCTCCCTTGCTACTGTTATGGAATAGGAGTGATGCTGTACAGAGGAGAGAAACAAAAATATTTCATATATCCTGAAAGTCTCATCATCCCTGTTTTTGAGAAAATTATGAAGCGATCATGGATGGTGGTATGCCAATGCCAAAGTTGCCTATAGTAACACACAAATTCAGTTTGTCCCATTATGACCTCTTTTCAACATCCTTGCAAGTGCAGGAGTGTAGACATCATGAACATAGACACTCATTAACACCGACATCCTCATCTCTGATATTCACACATTCGTCAGGAATTCTACCAATGATGGCATTGAAACATGACTTATTTTGCTGTTTGTCTATCTGAATTGAAATATTAGCTAAGTATTTGTCATGAGTGCATTTAAGGCAACAAGATTGTTACTAAAGAAATAAAATAGAAACATAAGAACTATATCTTTGTTTGCATGATAGGTCAGAGTTACCTTAGTTACTTGAATAGATTGAAAAAAAAAAATCCAGAACATGTCTAGTCCTACACTATCATGAATGAACCCTTAGTGATTTCTTTTCCCATTGAGTCATCTTTCCTGGGTCTGTTGGACTAAACTGTTGGAGTCCCTGCCTTTTATTTGTTGGGCAAGGCTTTAATTTTAAGGTACATCAGGAATAAGGTAATGATAAGTAAGTGATGAACCTCTGGGAGAAAAAGAGAGATGTTCAGTTCAGACTATTTTTGTTAGTTATACAGATTCCCAAAATATTTCTAGAGAATAAACAAAAGTCACCACATTCATGTAAATAAATGTGCAAACAGACTCAAATCAGGTAGAGCCACCATAAGACAACATTAATCTTTGGTGACAACTGCCCTTTCTCCAACTCTAGAGAAACATTTTCTCTCATTTCTGTCTATGTTTCATTGAAGCTACTGTATAGGTCATATTGGCTAGCTGTTCTGTCCAGCAGATGAACTGAGGTGAGAGATGTCCACAT
Organism: Thermophis baileyi; assembly: GCA_003457575.1. Taxonomy (NCBI): domain Eukaryota; kingdom Metazoa; phylum Chordata; class Lepidosauria; order Squamata; family Dipsadidae; genus Thermophis; species Thermophis baileyi. The sequence continues at coordinate 2,235,181 of QLTV01004083.1, forward strand.
GTCACTTGCAGAAAGACAAGGATGGTTAAAGATGAGCCCAGGAATTTAAAAAAATACAAAATTGATACCCTAAGTTGAGAGAATCAATTGCAGCATGTAGTCAAAGGACAGGTTGATAGTAGGAAAATGACTGGGATGAAAAAGTATTATTTCCAGCACTCTACTGACTTCTGAGTGAGGGTGTATCTTTTTAAGGCGAAATGATTGGAAATCACTTAGATAGCATATGATAGTACAGGTTTCCCAAAAGCACTGAGAAGCCATTACTTCAAAGGAGTTTAGTCTTGAAGTTTTCCAGTCTTGTGCTGCTGTTTTGCTCCTCTTCCTCCTGGCAGTTCTTTGTCATGGACTTGAAAGCTATAATACAAGCCCAAAATCAGAGTCCTGAGTTGTAAGGTTTGAAAACGCAAAGGGATTTTACTCCATCCATGACTTCACACAATAAATTGGGCCTACTAGGTGAGACAGATAAATTGCTCTCTTCAAGTAGAAGGGATAGACAACCTCACCACCAGATGGATCCACAAATGGCTGACAAACCATACTCAAAGAGTAGTCCTTAACGGGTCTAAGTCCACATGGAGAGAAGTAAGCAGTGGGGTACCACAAGGCTCCGCCTTAGGCCCAATACTCTTCAATATCTTCATAAACGACTTAGATGAGGGAATAGAAGGGGAACTTACCAAATTTGCAGATGACACTAAGCTGGCAAGAATAGCTAACATCCCAGAAGATAGGCTCAAGATCCAGATGGATTTTGACAGACTTGAGCGCTGGGCCCTATCTAACAAAATGAAATTCAATGTAGAGAAAAGTAAAGTCCTACACTTAGGGGAAGCATTTGAACTGTGAAGCAGATCACTACAAAATGAAGAGCAGGATCTCTGAAGGAATCATATAAAGGCAGTATTATATATTGGATGAAATTGCTCCAGAATTGATTGCACCATGCTTCATGGTGAATCCTAAGGAGCTGAAGGCTAAAACATAAAATGAACAGTTGCAGGAACTGGGCATCGCCAGCCTAGTGAAGAGAAGGACCAGGGGAAACATGATAGCAGTTCTCCAATATTTGAGGGGCTGCCACACAGAGGATGGGGGTCAAGCTATTTTCTAAAGCACCTGAAGGACAGACAAGGAATAATGGATGGAAACTGATCAAGGAGAGATTCAACCTAGAAATAAGGAGGAACTTTCTGACAGGGAGAACAATCAACCAATGGAACAGCTTGCCTTTGGAAGTTGTGGGAGCTTCATTACTTGAGATTTTCAAGAAGAGATTGGACTGCCATTTGTCAGAAATGGTGTAGGGTCTCCTGCTTGAGTGGGGGGTTGGACTAGATGACCTACAAGGTCCCTTCCAACTCTGTTAATCTAATCAATCCTAGACTTGATCAGAAGTACCATGATACTAGTAGATATGAAACCATTTCTCTTCCCTTTCCTTTCCCAACAGCAACTTTTTTAAAAAAGTTCAAACTTGAGGATGATGATAGAAGAAAAATGATAATGGGGGAAAAAACCCTCATGTTTTATCTCATGTTATTTCTCCTTGGATGTGAAAGTCATAAAATGGTGAGTCTACAGAGAGATGACAATTCAGTTGAAATCAGGATTCTTTATATACACTTTAGTCAACTTGTAAGGCACACCTATCACATCGTGGACAATTTATCTTTTCTTAATGGGGGGAAGTAATCAAATTCTTACCTATCAAACTGAATGAGATTGGTAAAAATGCAGCATAGGTTTTTTTTTTTTTTTGCCAGAGTGGTAACTACTGTCATAGAGGAAGTTGAAGATTCCTCTATAGTGCTTTTGAATCTATTTTTTCACATTAATAAACACTAACAATTGTTCTGCAAAAGATGAGATTCCCTGTTTTTCTCAAGACTCCCTTTACTGATGTTACATACTGTTTTGAGATCTATTTTGATAGCTTATAGTATTATTGCTTCAGGCACAAATCTTCCAGTGTATGAGAGTCCCATTAAGGAATCCTCACCATTGGTGTGTTCAGTAAAGTTGGGGTCCCATGTCTGTTCTTTTCAAAAGCAGCTGCAGTGATGCAGCGCCCCCTCCTTCCCTCAGGCATTCATCCATTCCCTCAGAAGAATTGTATTCACAGGCATTCAACCTGGTTTTGCAGCTGCCTGACTAATTTAGCCACTCTACTGTTTTCAAGGACATGTTGATGTCCAGAGGCAGCTTCACTCCACCTAGTCTTTTGAGCTTACAAAAATGAATACTAAGAGAGTGTGAAGTGGGTGGGTGTGTAGGAAGAAAGGTGAAAGCAAATGGTCTACAGCAGAGGTGGGTTTCAGCAGGTTCTGACCAGCTCTGGAGAACCGGTAGTGGAAATTTTGAGTAGTTCGGAGAACCAGTAGCGGAAATTTTGAGTAGTTCAAAGAACTGGTAAATACCACCTCTGACTGGCCCCTCCCCCATCTATTTTCTGCCTCTCGAGTCCCAGCTGATTGGGAGGAAATGGGCATTTTGCAGTAACCTTTTCCTGGAGTGGGGAGGGAATGGAGATTTTACAGTATCCTTCCCCTGCCACACCCACCAAGCAACACCCACCAAGCCACACCACGCCCACCAAGGCACACCCACAGAATCGGTAGTAAAAAAAATTGAATCTCACCACTGGTCTACAGATGAGGAAGTGAAGGTGACATCTAGAGATTGGCCGCTGTTACAATTAACAAGAGGACTTTCATTCAACTACTAGGACCACAAACTATGGTGAGCAATAGATCCTGGTGGGAGCCCAGTAGCAACTAGAAGAGGAACACCCACATTGAAAGCAGCTCATCCCAACTAGTGCAAGAATATTTGAAAAAGGCAAAGGTTGTGTGTTACCTTAAACACCTTAAGGCAGGGGTGTCAAACTTGCATTGTCACATTGTCGTCATGTGACGTATCGTGACTTTTTCCCCCTTCGCTAAACCAGGCATGGGCATGGCCAGCGCGTGACGCAACCGGCCCGCAGGCCGCAAGTTTGACAACCCTGCCTTAAGACTTTCAACTGAGTATTAGAACAATAAGTATTAAGGACTGAGTGTTAAAAATTTATCTAGCAACATCACCTTGCGAACCTAGAAGGGTGGAGTTGACCCTGAGAAATATCCTTGGGGAAAGTATGTGTTGCAATAAAGTGTTTTGTACAGATTTGCTATGCTGCAGTGTGTCCAGTCCTTGGAGAGCAAAGAATCCTCACATGATGGTTTTCAGAATAAACCTCCTCAGAGACCTCAGTAATGTATTTTTATTTACCAGAAGCAACATTTTATATCTTTCTTCCTTTTATAGCATGCTACATTATAATAACACACAACATATACCAGTCATCTGAATCAATCACCGATTTGACCTATTAGGTTTTCTTTACTATGAGGTTGTTAGATGTTTGAGTAATTTATTTCGATTTTCCTTATTTTCCCACTTTTCTTTTTCAACCAAGTTTCTTTTTCCATAGGTATTAATATTTACTGGCCTATTTGGTGCCTTTTTCTTTTTACACTTGCCTGTTTATTGCCTTTTTCCCATTTCTGTTGGGAAAAAGTTATTGAATTTGCTATTAGAGAGAGGTAGTCATGATAGCAGAAGTCCACCATGCTTTTGAAATAAATTCTCAAAGCTTCGAAGACAAAATATACTATTACCAACAGGGTTGCACAGGTTCATCATAATCATATATATTATTTACATAGAAGAAGCCACATCAGAGAAAACTTTAAACAGTCAATTAGAATGTTTGGGCCTTTGACAGTTGCATACTGAAATAAACCAAATGCAATCATGCAAAGCATTTAAAGTGCTGTGTAATTCCATGTGTGCAGAATTAAATGCAAATAGGTTGCATTTATGTTTTATTGTTTTCCCAGCCTTCGGCTTCTCTCATTGTTAGATAGTGGGTAGAGATGACAGGAGACAGACTTCCAAAGCAGCTCTTTATTTCAGCTCTTGTGTAAGCAACCAGCAAAGAGCAGTCTGACAGCTTGCCCTTTTATAGGGAGCTGTCAGACAGACCAGCCAATAGCGTTTGAGCTTTTTCCCGCTCAAACGCTGGACCTGGTTGGAACCATGCAACACAGTTGAAACAGTTAGAACATAACACCCCTCCCCTCCTGGATGGAGCTGTCCAGCATACGTAATCACGCAGGTAGGCGGGGCGTTTTGGAGCCCTACTAGACCTGCGCAATTCAGTTGGTGGTGAGGCAGCGGCCTGTGCGGACAGGTCTGCTGCCGCTCCGGGGCTCGAGC